>JACCHV010000157.1:41920-522011 GCA_018907245.1 Eupristina koningsbergeri
ATTTTAAAAAAACACATCCTGTAATGTGTTTAATATATATTAAATTATAATTAAAAAATCATAATTTTTTTTAATAAAACAATAATTATAATTAAAAACTTGTACGCATAAAATGACAACTATTTAAATCATAATATTATTTATACTATTATATATATATATGCGTATAAGTTTTTAATTATAATTATTGTTTTATTAAAAAAAATTATGATTTTTTAATTATAATTTAATATATATTAAACACATTACAGGATGTGTTTTTTTTAAATTTATATTCATAATTTAGCATAAAAATTTTATATTTTTTTTGGCATGCTAAAAAATCCATTGAAAAAAAATTATACATATATATACATATATATACACATATAAATATGAAATAGAGGTAAAAGGCTCGACTAATATGTTAAAAGACTATGCAAAATAAACATAGAGTCTTTTAAACATATTAGTCCTATCTTTTACCTCCTATTCATATCTTATATTGTGTTCATAATATATATATATATGTATAATTTTTTTTCAATGGATTTTAAAGCATGCCAAAAAAAATTTTTTTATAGTTCACATGCACTCGCCAGAGGCGCTAGTGGCAATGTGTGAGTGCGAGAGAGAAAGAAGACTTTTTTGGCCCCCATGTTTGTCTCCCTTATTTAACACGGGGCTTACACTTTTTTTACTGATGTTCTGTGACTCCAATCCATACATGAGCCAACATTTTTTTTAAATAGGTTTTGACACAATAACAAATATTATAAGAATAAATTATATTTTAGTTAACTAATGTAAAATTATTTTAAATACTATATTGAAAACATGAATAAAATATATTGTAAATATATCATTTAAATAAATGTTTGTCGTTTTTGAAATTAATCAAATAAAATTTAAATAATTTTAATACTTTAATACAATATAATAAAATGAACTATATGAATAAATAAATTAATAATTATAATTGTTTCATTATATTTCTTTATAATTTTGAAATTTTTAAATGATTGATAAGTTTAAAATTTCTATCATTTATATTCTTTTAAATTATAAATAAATACAAATGAAAATAAATAAAACTATTTATTTATTTATATCAATTGATTTTTTATTGTTTTTAAAACAATTTTCATTTATATATTTACTTTGTACATAGAAAAATTTTACAAATTAAATATAATATATTACACATATTATATTGAATTTTAATGTATTTAATAATGTAGTAATAAACTTGTTTTCATTAATTTGTAATGATTATTTTATGAGTTCAATTAAAATATAATATGTATAATAATAGTTTTAAGTATTTATTTGTAAATATCAAAAAAACATACAATAAATAATAAATATGTTTATGTACATATACCTAAAAATATAAATTAATTTACATATTTAAAATATTCAAAAATTTTCTGCTGTACAGTTATTATTAGTTATTTATTATGATTAATTTTTATTATTTTTTTTTCCTAGTTTTGTAAGATGACCGTGTTAATGTTTGTATGATATTTTGTTGAAATTTATTGGTATTTTTATTGTTTTCATATAAGGATTACTAGGCAACTAAAAAACTGTAACACAAAAATTAATAAATTGTATCAATTCATTGTTAAAGCAGACTTATTGTAATTATATACATATACATGATAATGATATAATTTAATTAAATATATATAGAAATATTTACATTAGAATATAATTACATTACATAATATCATTATAAAAGTAGTGTGCATAATTATATAAAATAAATGTAGAAATTTATATATACATTTTTGTAAATACATCAATATGTATATCATTATAGAAAAAAAATGCGTACATTTTATATAATTGAAATAAAGTTATAAAAATGTTTATTATGTTAAATAAAACACTTATTATTAATATTAAAAAAACAATGTAAGAAAAAGAAAATGATTTATCATTTGAAAATGTACAACTATTATTCTAAAATATGTAAACCAATAATAAGGTTATTATAAAATAATAATTATTTATTAAACAGCAAAATAAAAGATTATTTCAACAAAATATAAATTGTTATATGAATAAACATATTTATTAGATATATTATTACTAATTAATGTAATTATTAAAATATTATTGAAATTAAATTTATGAAAATTGATACCTCAAATTTTTGTTTATCTTCTTTTAGTACACCGTTCCTTTGTTAAATATGTTTCCTCCTTTATTTTTTTTTTATTAATTTAAATTTTTTATGTAGATTTGAAATATATAAAATTAAAATTAAATTTGTTATTAATATAAACACTCAATGCTCACTGATAACTATATAAAAAAAATTATTAACTATAATGAATAAAATTAAAACGCAAAGAATTTCAAAACATTTACAAAAGAAAGAAGTTTTCTATATGTCTCGCATTGTTTGAAAATAATATTATCACGTGTTTCGTTTCACCAGGATCGACTCACGAAAAAAAGGCATCAGAACAATAGTAAGGAACAAGGCGCTTAAAATTTTTGGTCGAAGTCGTGGCACATTTGTTGCCCGTTCTCCCATTTAAAGTTGACCCCCCCCCCTGGCTACGACGTTTACCCAGTCTTCGTGTATCTGTACCTAACATTTTTTTTAAATAGATTTTAAAGCGCAAAAAAAATTTTTTTTTAAGTGCCACTAGCTCACCAGAGGCACTGGTAGTTATCCATGTGTGTGAGAGAGAAGAAAGATAAAGTTTTTGACTACCCCCACGCCAGCCTACGAACTTGCAACCTCCGAAAAAAAACTATTTTTTTTCGGAGGGTGCAATTGAAGATCTACCCGTCCATATTTTTTTTTTTTGTAAATTCGAAAGATCGTAGGCTGGCTCGGGGGTGGTAAGATTTTGTCACCAATGGTTAACATACAATTGACCTTCTCTTAATCTCTGTTCTGTGGTTTAACATCACTCTGTACTCCTCTTAACAGTTATTCGAACAAGAAATGTACTTTGTTAAACATCCGCTAGGTTTTTAGGAACGAACGTTTAACACGGTCATCAGCAATCTCTCTAATAATCTCTGTTCCTACTTCTGTTCGGTGTGCGCTGTAGTCGCTAAAAATATATTTGTTCTTTCCATTTTATAACTTCTATTATGGCGGTGGGTAAAAATAAAGGGCTTTCGAAAGGAGGTAAAAAGGGAGTAAAGAAGAAGATGTGAGTAATTCATATCAATATTAATCTATATTTTAATACTTTTTCTACACAAATTCTTTTGATATGTTAATCGTGAAGTATTGATGTTATTGATTATTACAGATAAATAAAACATTAATATTTGCTTCCATGCTTCATTTTTACTCAGTTACTAAAATTCAATGTAAACTTTTATGTGTAACATTTTATTGGTTTTAAAATTGTATTGTTTATAATATTATTTAATTTTTCATATGCTTATGAAATTAGCTTATGTCAATGATTAAATTTATTTCAACTTACAAACTAACCCTTAAAAAACACTGTCTTTTCGCAGAAAGATATAAATTTTTGCTTTTATTTAAGTTTTTACAAACATATAATATATTTGTTATTCATTAAATCAAATTTTTCACGTAGAAAAAAATATTAAATTCTGATCTACATTATTTGTAAAGAAAAAACTCGATTAATTATTGAAAATAAATTATAACTTGAAATGTAATTGAAAACTATTAATTGCAGTGTTGATCCATTTACCCGAAAAGATTGGTACGATGTTAAAGCTCCATCAGTCTTCACAGTACGTCAAGTTGGTAAAACATTGGTCAACAGGACACAAGGAACAAGTGTGTATTTTTTAATATTTATCAATATTTTTCAACAAAAATCTTTTAGGTATTGATTTCTTATTTTTCTAAAAAAAATTTTTTATTCAAAGTTTTATCATGCTGTTTTTTTTTAAAGAAAATCTTGGTACTAATAATTTTAATGAAAGTTTAAAATTAAACTGTTAAAGTACATAATTGATCTTTGAACTTTATATTTTTTTTTTAAATAAATTGTACAGTTGTATTATATAAGTATTGATTATAATAATTGTATTATATTAAATATTTATTATTAGAAATTAACAAAGTAATACTTAATTTATGATATATTTTTATTTTTTTATTATTTATGTTATATAAACAAAATATATTTATAAACTCCATGTTTTTGGTTTTTATCATGTATTAAATGATTATAAAATGTACAGATCTTTATTTGGCCAAAAAGGTGTTATCATATATAAAAAAAAAGAATTAAAATTGTTACACAAAATAAAATTATATTATAATTACATTAATAAAAATTTATGAAAACTAGAACTTGATATCAATAATTTTTAATAATACTAAACTTTTGTTATTACATATAAATTTATAAATCATCAATATTATTAGTCTTAAAATTAATGGTGTACATTTAGTAATTGAATAATAATATTTTCTTAAAGTAGTTGCAAACCAGTTACATTTTTAAATACTACTTTCATTGATTATAAAATCTAATATATTTTACATTTTTTGTTATATATATTTTTATTTAAATAAAATGAATTATTTTAAAATAATTATTTTATTGTGTACTTATAATTATACACTTTTTAATCACATAAATATAGTTATAAAAATTAATAAATTGGTATTTGTTAGTAACATTTGATAATTGTTCTAAGATTATAAATTTTATTCTAAATTTTGTAGAAGATTATTATGAAAAATATTGAAAAAGATGATTTTTTTATTTTTAGAAATTGCTTCTGAAGGTTTAAAACACCGAGTTTTTGAAGTTTCTCTTGCTGATCTGCAAAGTGATCATGATGCTGAAAGATCTTTTAGAAAATTTAGACTTATTGCAGAAGATGTCCAAGGGCGTAGCGTTCTTACCAATTTTCATGGAATGGACTTAACTACAGATAAATTGAGGTCAATGGTTAAAAAATGGCAAACCTTGATTGAAGCTGTTGTTGATGTCAAAACAACTGATGGTTATAGTTTAAGAGTTTTCTGTATTGGATTCACAAACAAAGATCAGCAGAGTACAAGAAAAACCTGCTATGCACAACATGCTCAGGTTAATTTTATTATTTTAATATATAAATTAAATAGATGTATTTAACCAATAGAATTTATTATTCATTTCTATTTAATGTTTATATATATGTATTTTAAGGTTTATTACAAATTTATTATAATTTATTATTTAAAAATAAAAATTCAATTTTAAACATAAACAAATTTATATTCTTTGAAAATGAATTATTCTAGTGCCAATTATATATTTCTCTAGACCATGCAATAATTTTTGAAGATTTTAGATTTTATAAACATGTAATGCTAAATTTTATATAAATTGTTTATATTTTAAATTAAATTTTATTTTAATATTAAGAAATATTTAATAAAAATTTTGCAAGAAGATAAAAGACAAATAGGTTTTAATTTGTTTAAACTATTAACTTGCATAAAAAAAATGCTTTTACTTACCACACCACTTGATGAATCTCTGTACAAGTTGTGATATAAAACAAGGCAACACTTAAATACTTTTTGATCTAAATATTCATTTAGATATTATGTATTACAAAAATAAAGTATTTGCTTCTAACAGGTTCGAAGTATTCGTAGAAAGATGGTTGAAATTATCACTGATGATGTTAGTAAAAGTGATTTGAAAGGTGTTGTAAGCAAATTATTACCAGATGCAATTGCTAAAGACATTGAAAAGGCTTGTCAAGGAATTTATCCACTCCATGATGTTTACATCCGAAAAGTATGTAATTATTTTAAAAAAAATTTAGTTTTGTTTATAAAGAAAAGGTTTTTTTCTTGTGTTTAAATTCATAATAAATAATATTAAAAACTGGTTGATTTTTATATTTCAGAACTGAAATTAGTAAAACATTTTTTAATGTATAATTAAAAATATTTTTTTTAATTTATTATATTATATAAATTATTTAAATAGATTAATAAAAGAATATCTTGATTACAAAACAGTTTGAATTTTCTTTTTGTGTTAATCTAATGTGAATGCCAATTTCAATATAAATATCATATATTGTAGCAATAATATTGCACCTGAAAATTAAAAAAAATTTTATTCTTTTGAAATAAGATAGATACAAATATTTAGTATTTATTTACTTTTTAATTATTAAGAAAATAAAAACATATTTTAAATTCAACGAAATCTTTTTAATTAATTATTTTTTTAATATTTGCTTATAGGTAAAAGTATTGAAGAAACCCCGTTTTGAATTAAGTAAGCTTCTTGAGCTCCACTGTGATGGAGGCAGCAGCAAGGGAGGTGAAAGTGGTGAAATAGGATCGAAAGTGGAGAGACCTGAAGGTTATGAACCACCTGTACAAGAATCTGTTTAAATGGATAATGTTCTTAATATATAATTGAATAAAAAAATGTTCTAAAAAAGGAAAAATATATTTTAAATTTTATTTATACTTAATTTCATCCATGGGATATATACAATTAAAAATTTTATTAAATTTATAAATTGACATGTTATAGATTGAATTCGTTTTAATAATTAAAATATAAGTGAACTGTTTCTGGTAAGCTATGTAATTCTTTTTTTTTTTTTAGTTGTGTTATACTAATTGTAAAAACAATTTTTATAGTGGTATATTAAGATCATTTACAAAATTTGTTTAATTATCTTCAATTACTTATTTAATAAATTTACATTGTGAACGTACTAATATTTAAAAACAAAAAAAAAATATTAAAAAGCCAATGATTGATGGAGGAGTTTTCATACACCAATAAATAATGTCCTGAAATTGTTGCTCCACCAGTATAAGGTGTACAATAGTAGTACACAAAGTAAAACTTTCGCTAGAACATCCACCCAATACATTCTGTAATAAAACAACATTGAGTAAATAGTTATTACAAATATATTTAACATATTTTTATATTGTAAATACCTGTTTGTTAAAAGTAATAAAATGTAATTAGTAAAAATTATAAAATCATGAAAAATATTTTATATAGTTAAATAATCGTAATTAACTAGAATTAATTCTTTAATATTTTGATTTATACTAATTATGGAGCTTATTTTATGATTTTATTAAATTGTTTTAAATATCATTTCATAGTAAATAGTAATATTAATTTTCCAAATTATTAAGAATTTTTAAATTTTATTTTAATAATTGTCAGAATACATATATTAATTGGATAAATAAATTTAAAGTTAGAACTTTTATTTTAAAATTAAAAAAATATTCCAAAATACAAAAATATATTTTTGATACATAAAAAAAAATTATTTTTAATTGTAAATTTTGAAGTATTATTCTTGGAAATTAATTTTTTATCTTGTATCATTTATTGATAAAATTCATGAAATAATTGAATAAATGAACTTATCAGACGATTGTTATTAAATTCATTATTAGCTGTTTTTAAAAATAGGATAGTGTACATTAATTATAACATTCATGTATTATTTTTAAATTATTTAATTGCTTAAATGACAGGGAATTTATTATTGATAAAAATGAATTAAAAAAAAAATTTTTAAGATTACATTCTCATGTGACGTCGGGCTGCAGGTAGAGTTTCCGGTGGTTCATTTAAGATAAATACTCTTGCAGCTCGTATACAATTTTCAAAATATTCATCCAAATCCATGTCGTCACCATGTAATTGATAACGTGTTTTTTCTTTTTCATTCATCAAAGCTCTGATTTCTGATATATTTGAATTTTCGAAATCCCATTGGTTATTGGCGTAATACTCAAAAACTTCAAATCCTTTTTTGATTCGACGGTGAACTCGACACATTCTAAAAAACAAAAAAAGGAATTACGATTACTTTTTAATTATACCAATATTATGATTAGTGAAATACATAATCATTCATCTCAACTTCTTTTTTTCATTTTTAATAATTATTATTATTCAGTTTTACTATGAATATTATTAATATTATATGATCATAATATTATTATTGTATTTATAAATTCTTATTATATTATTATATTTATAAATTACTATTATGCACTTCTATTTACTCTAATACGATGCTGCGTATCGGTTAACAATCCAACAAAAATTACGTTCAAAATGAAAATTTCACTTAGTACATAAAATATTTTTTTTTAAATTCGTAAATAATAATGTATAAAAAAGAAATGTCGACTCATTTTATACGAAATACCTGAAAAAATTGTTGGGGTTAGTTTTGATTAAAAATCATTTTTTACATTTAAAAGATTAATCTTTGTACGAAAAAATTTTCCAATTCATTTTTATATACTTTATTATAAATTAGGTAATAATTTGAGCATAAAATAAAAATTGTCAAATTCAATATTACAAAAATGTGTTTTGCTTTTTAAAATGTACTTGAACAAGATAAATATGAATATTTTTCTATTCAATAACCGTTAGTAAATTGAAACAGTTTTTCGGATTTGAAAATGGTATAACAAAGTTTACTCGGGATATATTTTCATTAAAAATGGTCACAATCTGTAAATATAATTTAATTTTCCTAAAGGTTGTCGCAATTTTTTTTTTTTATATATATATTTTGTACAATGTTATAAAACATTAAAATAATACATTATTTTCAGTTTTACAAAATGTTTTGAATATTTATACAAATTTAAATAATTGGTTAAAAAATTAATTTTTGATATAAAATATTTATAAATTTATAATTTCCTATTTAACGAGTAACATTAATTTAAATCATGGTTTGTTTAGTTTTTATCAAATCTAAATATTTTATTTTGATTCTGAAAAAGTTTGTTTCTTCTGCACAATATTGAATATTCTTTTTTATTTATTAATATTCTCTTCATTTCTGTTTTGTGATGTACAGTATATTTAAAAGATGTAAAATTTTCTCATTTTTCTAAAAAATTAGGTTCGTTCATTATCATAACACTTACTTCTACTTGATGACAAAATGAAATTTACGTAGTTTAGGACGGTTAGTTAAGTTATGTAAGAACTTCAATAATAAAAAAAATATATATTTTTGAATTAGTGTATGTATTCTTCTATTTTTTAAGCTTACAAATTTCTTTACATCATATATTAATATTAATAAGCTCGAAGAATTTGTTTCTCAAAATATATAAAAGATATATGAAAATTAAAAGTGATTGGTATTTACCGTGTCAAAGATTACTTTGGAAAACAAAAGACATTTGTGTAATATTGAATTTGGCATTTCATATTTTGCAGCTAAGCTATTATCTAGAAATTTTTATAATGAATAACAATGAATTAGAAATTTTTTTCGAATAAAGTTTGGTCTTGAATGAAAAAAATTATCTTTAATCAACTCTAAATCAAACAAATTTTTACATAATAAAGCAGGTCGAGATTTATTTCTACGAATTGAATTGCAATTCGCTAGGGACAATTAGTAAATTTAACAAATTTCTCAAAGTATCAAAGATGATCTATAAATATGAAGCGGTCGGATTGGGAGAGACCAATTTTTCTAGCTTGTAATTTTTTTTCTTTCTTTTTCTTTTTACCTTTTTAACTGAATCAAGGAAACTTTATTCTTAACTCTAGTAGCGACAGAAATCAGGCAGTTAATTTATTATTATTTAACTATTCACATAAAAATGAATACTTAAAGTTTTATGAAAATTTTTAAAGTTTCAAATTAATATCTTTAAGTTATCGAGTTGGAGCTATTTCAATAATTCCTACAAGTATACATATAATAGTATTTAATTGATTTAATTGTATTTAATAGTATTTCATAAATCTAATTGAAATAGTCATTACTATAAAATATTGCATCAATTGAAACGATTATAACTCAAAAAAAATCGACAAAAGTTAAAAAGTGAAAACGTTCTTATATCATTATGAGTAAAATAAATTAAAAAGTCAAAACTGCGGGGAATCAAATAATTTATTTTACAATAAATATTAAAGACATACATTTTTTGTTCTAAAAATACACAAAAAAACGAGATTAAAATATATTGTAGAATAATGTATTTTTTACCACTCAATAAAATATTTAAATTTAAACATTCACAAACTGATTATTTAAATTCTGATTTTGCAATGATTTATATATTTTTATAAATAAAATAAATTTAAAAAGTTGAAACTATGAGATACCAAATATTGTATTTTATAATAAATAATAAAGATATAGATTTTTTGCTCTAAAAATGATATTAAATTATATTGCAGAAAAACATATTTTATATCATTTAGTAAAATAATTAAATTTAAAAACTCAGAAACTTGTGATTTTTGTAATCATCTGAAATGAGAAAAAAATGCAAATTTTTGTTCACGTTACATGGGTTTGTGTCCAGTTAGAAAGATAATCGTGTCGATGATGAAAGCCGGGATCATGTGAAAGACAAGGACGCAGATGTTGTGCATCAGTCGTGATTTCTTCATGCTACCCCCAGGATACCAGACGACCCCATTAAGCGGCACTTTCTCCGTGATTCGGCGACCTCGCTCGATAATCTCAGCCCATGAAACCTGTAAAGTGATGTAATTTCGCATGACCACATCGTAACTATAAACTCAGCCTTTAAAACCTGTTTCGACTTTGTAACGACCTTGAATTCACTACTGCTGGTGAGATTGTAGACGCGCTTCTCGGTGTTTTTGTTGCTAATAAAATTCCATGTGATTGCGAGGATGCCGTTCACAGCAATGTCTACAGGCACGTAGTCCGCGTACCCATTTTCATTGCAGTACATTGTCCGGATGACGCCTTTTCCCGCCCCGATCAGAAGACCTGTGGGCCCGTTGATATTGTCGGTCCACCCTGGCACCGGTTCCTTCCATACGGGGATCACGATGCTTGGTCTGTAATCAAAAGTACAGGGACTTGGATTTTTTGTAACTGAATTATTTTGAAGGAGTTCTGTTCGATTTGAAATATTTTTGTGTCATTTATTTCTATTTTTCAATAAAAAAGGGTTTGTGAACTTGATGATAAGCATCTTTCATTTTTTGTATTCATGTATAATATTTAAAATCACTTATTAAATTAATTCAAAATATAGCCTCGTATTTTATGTAACCATCACCTACATTTTATTGGATCAAAACTATGCTTTTATCCAAATAAACAAGGATTTGTTTTAATAATTTTTAAAGTAGTTTTAAACGTGCACATTGTGTAATATTTGATATTACATTATTTGTTGGATATCTGCGCAGCCGAATTGATTTGAATCTAAATTATTAAAAATATGAATGTTTAAAATACTTTTGATAATTTATTAAAGAAATTGGTATTTGATTTTATAAAATTAAAATTTATTACAATTTTATATTTTAATAATTAAGATTAACAGTAATATTTTTTTTCTTTCTAAGTCTAAATATATTTATGAAGTTAATAAGATATAATGGACGTTTACAATTCTTGAGAGAAATATTTAGAGAATTCTTATTTCTAATATTAAAAAACAAAAGAATATATATAAAATTGTAAATCTAATAATTAAATTAAAGAGTTTTGATCTTCTTATCAAGTATCAACTATATATTGGTAATGTATTATTAAAAAATAAAAATAATTTAAAAAGAAATATATTCTTATTTATAATTTATAATATTATAATCAAAAAGATGTACTTAGGAGAAGGAATGATTTACGACTTTGAACATAAATTATCAAATTTGATTTCATTTACTAATTTAAATGTAAAAAATAACTTCCCATTAATTTTCTACTTGAAAGTTGAAAAAAGAAATTTTAATTGAAAATTTTACAAAATATCAAATTAATATATTTTTTATTACTATTGAAAATGTTATTTAAGTAAGACTGGCATTAACTAATTATTAATAATTATGAAATAATATGTAATACGTCAGCATCAATGGTTTATATTGCAATCTACTTGTCTCCAAGATTTTTGTGTAAATAAAATTACACACAAAGTAACTCTTTACCTGAGGTGTCAACTTGTGGCGAAGTTCAAGGTTAGAAATAATTCTTAATTATAAATTTGTCCTTTTTAAGTATTTGTATTTTCAATTATTTCGCTATGTTTTCGAGATTCAACAATTTGTAATTTAACAATGTCGTTGCACTTTTTTGCGACAGAAAGTTTTTTTCTACGGATCGCATAAATATTATCAATACTACATTACTATTAATATATTACTAATAATTACTATAACTTTAAATGTTATACTATTGTAATATTATAAATATTATTAATACCTGCGACATAAATTCTTGCTAGTCCAGTCTAATTTTTATCAACTTTAAAAGAGTCGAAATTGAAGTTGCATGAATTTTTTTGAGAAATTTTTTGGAATTAGTCAATTACGCTACACAGAAAAGAAAAGTTTTAATTTCAAGTTGAACACACCATGAGAATTATTATAAATTAATACAAATAAAGAACCTCCTGTTTTGTCCATATGTCTTGAAAGCTAGATTCAGATGAATATATTTCACTAACTCGATTTACAATATAAATTATTTTATTGGATTATTAGCTATGAACAGATGAAGATTATTGATATTAATAGTGAAGATATGTAATGCATGTGAATTGTGTTAAGCTTTATAAATGATAGAAAAACTATTTCGGATGTTTTTCAAATTGGTTACGGGAGAGACATTTTCCATAATTCATCATCAACAAATTATTTAATATTTAATGTCATTAAATATAATATATATATATATATATATATCGATTAAAATATATTTTTTTGATTAAATATAAAAATATTTTTATAAATTTAAATGATCAATTTCTACTTTGATTAAAAAATAAGAAATAATGTAAATTGTTTTTTTTGTTTGCCAACAAATTTTTAGATTGAAATTCAATTATTAATTACTTTTCATGAATTCTGTTTCTTCTCCCCTTCCATCATATTCATAGATCTTGTTTTTTTTAATAATTTAAATAAAAAACACAATTACAATTTTTAAAAGTTATTGTATAATAAATTATCCCTTTTTGCAGCAAGATTTTCCGTCGACGAGTTGCCATTCGGACTCGCCCATTGAAAAGGGAAAGGAAAGGAAATGACATACACAAGTTGATGCAGTTAAAACTCTTTTTATTTAAATAATATCCCTCCACATACACTTAATATTGCCCTACGTGTATATGGAGGGGTATAATTTAAATAAAAAGAGTGGAGGATTAACGCCGGTTTTAGGATCTGAAACACAAAAATACTTTGAGTTATCAAACTTTCATGTATCGCAAGTCTTTATGCAAAAGGTGAGCAGCTAAGGATTCATTTCCGTATTCCAAGTATTCCTATTCACTTGAGTTCTCGACATTCCAGTTCAAGTGGTTCGTCAAGGGTAGTTATTATTTATTAAAATAATTAATATTGTTTTATAATGTTACGAAGAGAGCACTGATTTGCTAAAAAAGAAACAAGGATCCCGAGATCAATCACAAAATGAATAGGAACAACAGTCATTAAATACAAGAGGCTTTTTACTTGAATTGGCACCTGAACGTGAGGTGACCAATTTCAGATTATTATCAGACTATTAGATGAAGTTGAGCCACAAAATTTAATTATAATACCTGGTAGCTGGTAACGCAGGTAATGCAGCAACAATTATTGGATTTCACTTTTGTGATACAAATTTATGTAATTTGGTATAATTTTTGTGTGTTTAAAAGGTTCGATTGAAGATTTAATACATTATAAGGTTTATTATTAGGTTTATATTATTAAATAGTAAATTCATTGTGATTGTATGGTATTATATTCTAATGTAAGTTTTGGATATTTAAATTCCAAAGGTAGATTCGATGAAGTTTCATGTAAATAAGATAATAACTCAATTTGATATACGTTTATTTAAGTTAAGTTACAAAATAATGGTAAAGGCATAATTTACACTTTTAATAATTTGTTATTATAATTTATAATTTGATTTTAATTTATTTTAATGCAAAAATAATAGTTTAAATTAAGATTAATTAAAAATACAATATATATTTAATTAATATTCTGTAAAACTTTGAAAAATTCATTCATGTCTCTTATGTTGTATACAATTCTTAATAAACTTCATGTGCTTATAACTAATAATGTAATAAAAATATTTATATTTTGAAAAAATAATAAATATCAATATTAATCAATTGAAAATTAACTATTTTTAATTAGTTTTAAAAAGTTTTATTTAATTGTTTTTAAAATTTATGAATTTCTATTGGTAATTTTTTTTTTAATTACCCATGATTAAAAATACTAATCAACCGTAATTATTAGATTTATTTTTGTAAATTAAAAATTTATTTTTATAATACACTTGATATGATAATAAGAAAAATACACACATACAAATATAAATAAAGTAAAGGATGTATAAAATTATTATACTAAAGCATAAAAATTGTACCCATACGTTTATATTTCGAATGATAATTTTATTTAATCAAGTAATGATTGTATTATTTGAAAAATATATACAAAACTATATTTTTTAATACAATTAAATTTTTTAAATAACAATCATATATACACATGTAGAATAATAATATATCGGAAAACATAAGTAACTATTGATAATTTAGTAACGGTACGACCACGGATGTTAGTGGTGGCGAACTACTTAGTCGTAGGGGAACGCCGAATTGCCCTTCCACGCGCGGAGTACAGACAAGGGCTCGACTACCTCCGTATCACCCAGTTCGGATAGCTGGACGCCGGGATGCCAGGGTTTTTTGGGATGGGATTAAAGTGAATGGTGTGATTTGTGGAAAACGTAGGTTCTTATTGAATAATAAGGTAAGTACAACAGATGCGATGATGTTAATAACTATTGTATTGTATAACGATTCTAGATGGCGGTGAAGTTGTTAGAGTAACGGGTTTCTGTAAGCAGAATTTAGGTGTATTAGAAAAGCCGTGAGGCGGAGGTAATTGTGCGTGTGTAAATGTCGAGCGGACGAAGGTGCTACCACTGAAAACGACAGGCACCAGGCGGGGCGGGGGTGTTACCGCTGAAAACGGTGAATACCAGGTGTTGCTAAAAATAGCTGACTGCTGATAACTGCTAGCTCAGGACGGCTGCTGAAAACAGCACTTACCAGAGTAGATGCTTCTCGGGAAGTTTCCGACCCGAAGAAGATACCTTTTGCTCGTTCTCGCAACGAGCGCGGACGCGCCGTGACCTAGCCCTCCAGTCCCGGCGTGAGGTTAAGCAACATGTGGTTTGAAAAATATTTCTTTTTTACCACATCGTTGCAATTTTAATAAAAATTTTTCATTAAACTTTAACTTTAATCTATTAAAATTAACATTATCTTATTTAATAAACATAACTATTAAATGTTTAATAGAATTTATTATTTATTTGATTCTTTATTAAAATGATAATTAATGAATTTAATTTATTTTAAATTCTAAAATTCTACTTATAACTATATAATTTTTAAAATTAATGATATAATTGAAGCAATAATTTTTAATATTTGAAATTTACATATAATTTTTAATTGTAAAATACATCAATCTTAATTTCCATATACATTTTTTTTGATAGAATGTAAATTAATTTATAACAGCAAATTCAAACAAAAAATTTCATTTTAGATAAAAATCTTATAGAAATACTAAAAAATTCAACGATTTTAAGCATGTACCTTAAACTTACATACAAATTTGATAAATATCCAAAAAAATTCAATGTTACCTTAAGATTAATGCCGGCATCTTCTCCATAGCTTCTTCGACGAGTCCTTCGGAAAGTGCCTTTGTAAAAGCGTATGTATTAGGAAGATTTCTAAGGATTTTATCTGTCATGGCCTCAACTACTTCATCATCCATCCATTCGACGCATTTGATAATTTTGTGTGGATCTGCTGGAGGAGGATATGGTTTTTCACCAAGAACCTACATTCATTGATATCGTGTTATAGAATATATATAAATAATATTACGAAAGATTTATGTTTCAACAAAAATCTTTTTATGCTTATAAGATTTTTATATCAAAAATTATAATCATTATTTTTTTTTTATTAGTTTATTGATTTTAAATGACATATAAGGCAAAGTTATCATTTGGTTAAATTTTTTAAAATAAACAATTATAGATTTAAGATTTTTGATGTACTTAGTTTCCTGCAATTCGTTAATGTTTAAAAATTTTCTAATGTTTGGACAATATAATACTATGTTTAAAAAGATATTTAGCAAGTAAGTATTAAAATATTTATAAATTGAAATTTTTAAAATATTTATAAAGGAAATTTTAATTCTATAGCCTAGGTATATAAATATTTAGTCATATTAAAATCTATTGTAGTTGAAATTAATTCTTTTTTTTTCTTTTTTTTTTTTTTAATTTAAAAAAACGCGTTAAATTAAAAAAATATATATATTGTGAAATATTTTCTTCAAGTTGATGTATGTGGAAGATTATTTTCATTGAAAAATTATAAAGATTTAGTCTTATGAATAAAAATAGTGTAGAAATAGATTTTATTAATTATATAAATTGTATGTTATTATTTTGTATAATATCTTTTACTGTGATTGAGAATTATGTTATAAAAGAAATAGTGTAAAAGAAAGAGGAACATGATTTACTTATTATAAAATTTTTTTTTAATTTATAAATATAATTAAAATTTACACATGGATATTATAAACAACTTTTATAAAATTTACTTTTTCTTCAAGATGACAATATGCTGTACTTATGTGTGCAAAAAGATCAAGTTTTTTCATTTCTTTGGCTAATTCCAACATTTGTTTTGTCCCTCGCGTATTTAAAAGCACAGCCTTTTTAAGTAATTCATCAAATCTAAAAAATTAAAATTAAATTACATTTTTTCATATAAATTATAATAAGAAACAAGCAAAAATAAATTATACAATCGATAAAAAATAATTATTTAACTATTCAAAATATTTAATCTAATAAAAATTTAAATAAAATATAATCTTATAGATATATTAAAAAATTATAATCGTGAGAAAATGAATAAAAAATAATTTATAAAGTTTTTGTTGATTAATTTTGTTTTTTAAATAAATATTTAAGTAATTATAATATTTATTATTAGTCAAACAAATTTTTTTAATAATAATATTTCATTATAACATATTTAATTCAAATGAATTAAAAATGTATTTATTTTATTTTAAAATTATATTGTCACGTATGTAAAATTGCAAACGCATATCCGACGAATTAAATTGTACTCGCATCAGTAAACGAAGACGAAACATTAGGAAAGTGATATTGAGGGAATCGAACTGAGTCGCGAGTAACGTGAAACCCGTGAGTAATAAGAACTTCCGAGCTCGCCAAATTGCGAAAATTCAAGATCAAAGGTGACGATGAATATACAGAGGTCAATCGAAAGACAATACCGGAGAAAGCTGACCGAACGATAATCAAACCGGAACACACGGAGGGAGAATTTGCAGATTTTGCAATTCTCCATACACTGCAGGTAATGAATCAAATCGAAAAACACGTAGGGGCAATTGGACTTCGACTTCGATTCGCTCTTGATCCGGGATTTGGTTCGCTTCCGTCTTAAGTCATACTTCGGTTCGGGTTTTTAACATTCATCACTATTTGTTTTGTACAATCGGGACTTAGTTTTCTTGACACGAACCATTGTAATACACATCATCTCACTCTCTCTCTCTCGTTCATTAAGAGAGATATAATAAAAAGTACCATATTAATTAACTCGCGTTTTCTTTATTGATAACTCTGAACGTCACAAAGGCCAATACGTTTTGACCGTTTTGGCTAGGGCAGAACGAAACCTGGAGAAAATTTCACGATTCAGTTATCAAAGAATAAATATAGTCGTGACATCTTAGATACGTAACAATATATAAAAAAGAATTATTAATAATTAACAGATGATTGTTAGATGAAATTAGGATTCTGAAAAATTCTGATTAAAATATTTGAAATACAAAATTCAGTAAGTCTATTACAAATTTTAACAAAAAATACATTATGAAAGATTGTTTTTCTTTTAAATTATTCTTATTAACCTAGTATTTGAATTAATTAAAATTAAAATGTTTATAAACATCAATAATTATAAATTATTATCGTTTTGAATTTTGAACATATAAATAAAGAATTTTATTTTATAATAAAAATTAATTTTATATTAATTTATATTTCATTGTATTCTAAGCTGTAACAACATATATAAATATATAATATTTATGTATGATACCAATATGTTCAATATAAATTTAATTAAGTTAGGATTTAAATTTATTATTAATAATAAATTTATATAAATTGTTTTTGAAACTAATTTATTTCTAAATTTACGATTTTTAATTAAGTATTTAATGATCAAATTATAATTAATTTTTTTAAAAATATATTGACAAATTCATTTAGTATTTTTAAATTATACTATCGTTTTTACACATAAATTTTTCCCATAAAATATTATATTTATTAAAACCATAAGAACAATGTTATCAAAATATCTATTATACTTAACACAATCCATTGTTAACTTCATAATTATTTAAATCTAATAATTACTTAATAATAATAATTTTAAATTATGATAAGATTATGTGATTTTTGACAATATCTTTTTTTCTATAATTATTTTTCATAAATAGAATTTTCAGAAATTTATTTATAATTTAAATTTAGTTTAATAAAACTTAGTATGTATATGTATGTACACTTTGTATATAATCAGATAATCTTCATTTAAATCAATTGAATACATTAATAATAAAAAAGTTCGTATTGTATATATTGATAATTTAATAATAAAATGAGTGATTAAAGAATTCAATTTAATTTAATTAATTAATTGACATTGTTATTTTATATTGTATTTTTTTAATTAAATATGTATAATCAATAATTATCCAATTCTTCTAGTCAAGAAAACTAAATGAGAAATACCGAACATTTATTACAAAAATATTTTTTAACCATTAAATGTTTAATGAAATAATAAAAGACTATAAAAAAGGAACGAACCTAACTGTAGCTGCTCCATGATAAACAATACTTATATTTTCGCATAACAATTTTTTATTTTCTTGAGACATACCCAAGTCGGTAAACGAAACATCTCCACTTATAACTGTGATTTTCTTTCGTAATTCCTCGATTCCTCTTTGTTTCTTGACTTTTTCAAATAACTGTAAAAGATATTTCAAAAATAAATTGAGATCTAAATTTAAATTATAATTTCATAAATATTGAGATAAACTTTTAATTACAAATTAAAATACGTAGATATGAAAATTTATATGTATTGAAATATATGAAATAAATTATAATGTGTTATAAATAACAACAATGAATATTTTATGAATTTAATTCTTTATTAATTACGTTATACATATGAAAATTAAAGAAACTGCCCGAGTTAAATTGAAGTCAATGTCGCGCGGAGGAAAAATGCGTCTTCCTCGTTAAATTACGCTATCGGGTTAATTCGATTTACAATTTTTATGTACTCACGGAGTCCGCACGCTATTATTACTCGCCTACGCTCCTCCGCTAGGTCGTCGAGGTCTCGGGCGAACTTTCAGCCCCTCGGGATGGTCCTGGAGAAGTCTAGTGCCTCAGCCTGGGCACTCTAGGAAGAACCTTGAAAAATGTGTCGGCTACTCCCACGTGTATCAGCTCGGGGTTCCAAAAAGGGTAGTCACTTATACGTTCAAGGCGGCGATCGCAGGAAGAACACACGAAAAAATTGGAAAATCGAGAAGGGCTCTTATGCCACTCGCGGCCGGTCGAGTTCTCTGCTTCTACCTTTTTTTGTTAGTTTTTCGAAAAACTACCGGACTACTCCCCCCACTTTTCCGCTCTTAAAACCCGACGGACCCTATACGCGCTAATTTCGTCACAAAATATAAATGAAGACTATGTCTACTGTAATTAAAGCGGTCAAAGTGCTTTAACCTTTTTGAGTTTTGGGTTTATAATAAAAAAAATCAACAACAATAATTATTCGAGGTTTAAGTGCCGATTATTTCCAATAAATTAGAAGAGAAAGATAAAAATGTGTGTTTATGGCGCGCGATAAAATATAGTCCCTAATTTGCGACATTGGAATCAAAGTGATGATTACAATTGTAATATTAATTGATGAAAAGATAAATATCACGTTATTAATTCGACTCGAGCTTGAATCAGAATTCTATCCTCTGGATATCGAGTCAATCAAACCTTGAAATGAAATTCGTCACATCCCCCGCTCCCAGGCGCCGCTAAGCCTGCGCAGATGGCCCGCTTGTACAGACGCGCGTGTCCTGTCGTTAGTCGAGTCTAGGAAAGGAGGTGGAAAAGACTGGAAATCATAATAAGGGGTTTATACTCCATTTGTTCTTAATGCCATCAGGGCCTTTATTAACTTAAGTTTTGATCTAGTCAACACACACACAAAATAATACAGTAAACAGTAAAATAGTAGAATAATAAATGCCATTATTGGGCCGAATCTTAGTCAAACATTAGTTCACGTTCTCCCTCGCCGTGATTATGGCGGTTAGGGCAATTCCTGCCTCTCGGTACACCCTCCAGGTGGCACTGGTTACACCTCTTTGGCGGTAATGGCGTTGGTTCGCAGCCCGGCTGATGGAGAAGGGACTGAGCGCGGTGTTGTCGCTCGGCCAGTTGATTCATTCTCATCTGGATCTCTCCCGCCTTCCTCTTGGAGTCGACGCGAAAACGCCAGTGTACCCCCATGGCGGTAGCGCATTCCTGGCCCCCCTTCTTGAATGCCAATTTGGCCTCTGTTTCCATCCGCTTCCGGAGGACCCGGATCTGCTTATCGCAGTGCCGTTGGAAACTGAAAATCTCCGCCCAGCAGTCGTCGATGCCGCTCGATGTTGTGGCTATTTCCTCCCGGAGTTGGCGAATCATTTTGACCGCCTTATGCTCCAGCCGGAGCGTGCCCATCCAACTCAGGTAATTGCGGCCAGTTGCATGGGTCACCAGTTGTTGTTGCCCGGGTGAAGCATCACGCCAGAAGCGACCAAACTGGGCGAATACGTCACGTTCTTTTTCTTCCAGCTCCATTCTGCGGTCGTAGGCCCGGTCGATCTCTTCTTTCAGCTCACTCCACTTAGGAGTCATTGCCACGAGGGCCTGGGAGTCAGTCTCTTTCTTTTCCGTAGTTAACGGACCTCCCGCGTCTTTTCTCGGTACATATGCCACGAGGGCCTGAGTGGTCACTACCTCTTGAGGTGGTATTATCGGGGAAGCAGATCCCGGTGCTACGATCTCTTGCGGGATATCTTCCTTAGGGAGCTCGAGGCTTGCCACTAAGGCCTCCAATCTCTCGCCTTCGTTGGCGACCACTCCAACCGCCTCCTCAGTTGCTTTTGACACAGCTGTAGTGCCCTCTGGGTCCTCACTCACTACATTACTCGAGGAGTGCACCTTCTCTTCTCGGATCGCCAACTCCTCGGCCTCTCGACATAGATCTTCGAATGTCGTCATGAGGCAATCAATGTTGTCTACCTTGCCCCAACAACCTTCGCGGATGCGGCTGACAAGGCCAACTAGGGCCTTCTTGTTGCCACCTCGCATCATGCAGAGCCGGTTAAGCAGTGACACTTCTGCTTCATCATTATCTGCTTGCAGGGCATACAGGGATGCCAATAATTGGGCCTCGTCGGAATCGGGGTCGTGAGACACAGCTAAATCAGCTTCGATATATTTGTGAGATTCTCTATAATTTGAGTCCGCCATTTCTGAAAATCCTAGAAAAGTAATAACAATTAGGAGTAGTCACGAGCAGAGGACAGACTAGAGATCAGTATAGGCAGGTCCATGCACTAGAAGTTGAAAATAGATAGCGAAGTTCAGATGCTACTAGAGAAATAGAAGAATGGGTTGATGTTTTCCTACGTTTCAACTCTCTTAGGTCTCCCACGGGGGCGTTTCGCAACGGTAGGATTCGCTTCTTTACCGTTAATCGCGATCGCATTCCGTCTAATGACTACCCGGGCTTTTCGGGGCCTCCCCCTCTTACGTTGCATTATTTCCTCCTCGGGGACCGTTGATGACTGAGTCATCTCTGTCTGCGATGCCAGTTTTTCCATTGTTCTCGCCATTTCTCGATATGGCTTCAGATCTCCCACGTGACATTTTCCCGCATCCTGACCTTGTTCATCGACGAGGCGGTAGACGCATGTCCCTTCCTTCTTGACGATCGAGAAGGGGCCTTGGAATTTTGGGGCTAGTTTTGCTGAAATACCGTGAATCCCAGAGGACAGTATACGGTTCCTCCGCCAAACTTTATCTCCCACATCAAACGTGACTTCGCGACGTTTCTTGTCGTAATAACTGGCTTGCCTTTCTTGGGCATCAACGATACGACTGGCAATTCTCGCATGTAATTCCGGCATCTGATCCATACGGGCCTTCCATTCGATGACCGACCGTGTTTCCTCCTCTTCAATCGATTTATCTTCTTCTAAGCGGCGCAACGTCCCGGGCGGTATGGGATTTCTTCCGGTGTTCAGGAATGCCGGACTAACCCCTGTCGTTTCCTGTTGCGCGGTATTATACGCGAAGGCGATCTCGCATATATGGGAGTCCCATTGACGGTGAGAATCCCCCATGAAGGAAACAATCATGGTCTTTAACGTGCGGTTAACGCGTTCTACGGGGTTTGCCTGGGCATGGTAAGGAGGAATCGTCGAGTGAACGATGCCGCACTCCGACAAGAATTGATCGACGGCTTTATTTCGGAACTCCGTCCCATTATCAGATAAGAACTCTTCGGGGGCCCCATGGCGTAATAACACCCTCTCCGTAAGATATCGAGTTACGTTATGCGCGTTCGCCTTATTAATGGGGATACACTCAACCCATTTCGTGAAAAGATCCATAAAGACGAGCAGGTACTCGTTTCCCTTCGCCGAATGAGGGAATGGACCCATTACATCTCCCGCTACTACTACCCACGGGCCCTTGATACTTCGTCTTCCCATCAGCCCCGCTGGCGGTCGTTGCTCAACCTTGCATTGCTGGCAAATGGTACAAGCTCGAGTGTATTCAGCGGCTTGCCTTCGCATTCCGGGCCAATAATATAGCTTCGCAAGCTTTTCGTGAGTCTTCCGCGCGCCGAAGTGCCCCGCGACAGGTGTTTCATGTGCCTCTCGGAGGGCTTTCTGTCGCTCTACTTCCGATAATACCAACTTCCACGCGTCACGATCCTCGAACAGTTCTTCAACAGCGGCGATGGGTCGGTATCGATACAGTCGTCCACGTATTATTTTCCACCAAGGGAAATCGGTAGGAGAAGTTTGTACCCGATGGAACATCCGAGAATACCAAGTTTGATCGTTCTCGTCCACCGTAGCGACTACGGCGATTTCGCTTTTAGGGTCCTCTTCATACATCCGAGACAACGCGTCCGGAACCGCATTCAACGCACCCTTACGGTGTAGAACCTCGTAGTCGTAGGCTTGAAGTTTAAGCGCCCAGCGGGCCAACTGTCCTGTCGGATTTTTCAGGTTATGGAGCCACTTCAAGCTACTATGATCAGTAATCACTTGAAATTTGTAGCCTTCGAGATATTGCCTGAATTTACGCACGGCCCATATCACGGCAAGACATTCGCGTTCAGTTACAGAGTAGTTCCTTTCCGCGGCATTCATAGTTCTACTCGCGTAGGAGATGACTCTTTCCTCTTCGTTGACTTGCTGAGTAAGGACCGCGCCTAACCCGGTGTCGCTAGCGTCTGTCTGCAACACGAATGTTTTATCGAATTCAGGACGACTTAACACAGGCGTCGTCGCGATTACCGTTAGCAGCTTTTCAAAGGCGTACTGCTGCTCTTCACCCCATACATATTGAACATGACCTTTCGTTAGGTGAGTAAGAGGTTCAGCAATCGTTGCGAAGTTCGCCAAGAACTTCCGATACCAGGATGCCATGCCAAGGAATCTTCGCAGCTGCTTCAAGTTCTTAGGTGCTTTATACTCGAGTAGTGGTGCTATTTTATCGGGATCGGGACGGAACCCGTTCCTATCGACTAGCACGCCCAAGAACTTAACTTGCGCACAACAAAACTCACTTTTCCGGCGATTGACCGTCAGTTCTGCATCGGTTATCTTTTTCAAAATGATTCCCAACCACCTTAAATGCTCCTCGAAGGTCGACGTAGCCAAAATAATATCGTCGAGGTAGGCAAAGGCG
Organism: Eupristina koningsbergeri; assembly: GCA_018907245.1. Classification (NCBI taxonomy): domain Eukaryota; kingdom Metazoa; phylum Arthropoda; class Insecta; order Hymenoptera; family Agaonidae; genus Eupristina; species Eupristina koningsbergeri. The sequence goes on from JACCHV010000157.1 coordinate 66,050, forward strand.
TAAGGCTCCATATCAGGGCCTATTAGCTTATCACTCAGCTGTTGGAAAGTAGCTGGTCCTCCGGCTACACCATAGGGTAACCTAACCCATTCGTACAGGCCAAGGCCAGGCACTGTAAAGGCTGTCAAATGTCGTGACTCTTTCGCTAACGGGATTTGATGGTACGCACTACTCAAATCCAGCGTAGAAATATACTTCGCATGACGTAATTTCCGTAAGATGACATCCATATAAGGTAGCGGATACGCTGGTACCTTTGACACGGCGTTTAGCTTTCGGTAATCGACACAAAAGCAGTACGCGCCATCTTTCTTACGAACCATTACCACGGGGCTCGACCACTCGCTCGTGGATTTCCTTATCAGGCCTTGTTTTAACATTTCCCGTACCTGCCGGTGCATCTCCTCCTCGATTTTGGGAGAGACGGGATAGTAACGCTGTTTTATCGGTGCTGCTTCTCCAACCTCAATGTGATGCTCCGCTAAATTGGTGCACCCTATCTCGGTATCCTCAGACGTGAGAATACGGTCTACCAGCTTCATAACTTGCGACCGCTGGGCTGCATCTACATCTGCAAGCCCTATCGGCAAAATCGCGTTCATACTGACCGGAGATACTGCGTACGCATCCAAACGGATTACGGCGTCGCTTCCATCGATAGTCAACTGGTTTTCGCGCGGGTGTAAAACAGCATCAAACACGCGTAGGAAATCAGCCCCTAATAGACATTCGGCTTCCAAGTTCTTTAGGACAACCATGTCTAAATCTGCCACCCGACCTGCAAGGGATAAAGGTAACTTTACCTCTCCGAGAATCGGCTCGGACCTTCCATCAGCCAGGCGAACTACCGCGTTAGGAGTGCAGCGGACTAAACGGTTCGTTGCAGTAGCTATCTGTAGCCCTATCGGTCCTATAACGGTACGCGCTGCGCCGGAATCAATTAGTGCTAAAATGCGATAGCCGCCCGATTCAATCTCTGTATACCATCGAGTATACATGCCGGCGACTGTTCCCAATTCCTCACTAACTACTGAGGCCTCTCCGCGGATGATGGGGGCGACGCAGACCTCTCGCGTTCGCGCCCTTGAGCTTTTCCCGCGCATTCCGGACAAGTTTTCAGCGTGTAACCAGGCCACGCACAATCCCAACACTCCACATTGGCATCAGGACCTTTAGCCTTTTCCTTATTATGGCTCTTCTTTGGCGTACGCTTCCTAAAGGGTTTTGGGCTACCCTTCTTATCCGTAGGCTTTCCTTTGAACGTCCGCGACGGATGGATTTTAGCGAGCAGCCCAACTACCTCCTTCAGTACGTCCTCCAGACTTGAACGTCTTGACGGTTCCTGTTTAGGCGTACTCTTCGGACTGGCTTTTGGGCTAGGGGGTTTAGAACTAACCGCGGCTGTTTTAAACGCGTTCTGGCCCTTGCGGCGATCTTGAGGTTTAAATGCCAGCTCTGGCAGTAAACTATCTTCTGGACGTGGAGGTGGTCTGTAATTTCTTTCCTCAGAAAGCATGTCTTCTGCCGTTCTGGCTAAGTCAAGTAGGCGATCGACGCTTGTAACCTTTTCCTCCGGAACCAGCTTTTTAATCTCTGGTAACAGATTCCTGTGCAGTAAATGCAATTGTTTAGCCGAGCTCCATGGTTCGTCGAATTTATTTAAAATCGCTAGTAAGCAGAAGATATAGTCGCGCACTGGCTCTCCTTTGCCTTGAGTTCGTTTTTCTGCCTCCAGTGCAAGACGACCCTGAAACTTGTAGTCTACGCCATAACATCGGCGTGCTGCCCTGCAGAATTCTGCCCAAGTTCTCCACTCGTGCTTCGATTGACGATACCAATTCAGTGCTGCACCCTCAAGTACTTCGGTCATTGCACTAATGAGTTCTTGGTCAGACAATGGTGTTAGCGCGCAGCATTCCTGGACTCGCTGAAGGAACTCTTCAATACTTGAACCATCGTTCCCAGAAAAGCGTATCTTCCATTGTCGCACTGTCCTTGCGACGTCCCATTTCCATGGCGCTGTAGAGTTCATGGAATTCTGTGGGGTTTGCTGGCTATTTACATACGTGTCATGCACGGATGTCCCCCCGCTCCCAGAAGATCGTAGGGGTTGTCTAATTGGCCAGTGTGGCGTATTTGAAGTGTTAAAGGTGTTAGTGGGCGTGCTCGCAGGTGGATATTCTTGTCGTTGATATTGGATATCAAAAGTATCTTGAAAATTAACCTTTTGTCTTTGAGTTTCTTGCGATTTTAGCGCCGTCACTTCTTTCGTCAGTACATGTACTATTTCTGTTAGTTTATCTTGATCTTTATGCAGCTGATGTACTAATTCCATTGTTTCATTCAGCCGTTGCATTATTGTCTTGTTTGTCTTACTTAGATCTGCAAGTTTATATTGTAGCTGGTCTATTATTGTGTAATTTGTTTGAATTGCACTTGCTTCATCTTGTACTTCCCAGTTAATTAGGTCCATGTCCTCTAATGACATGTCTGATCGAGACATGATGATGGATTTATATATGGGATAGGGGTCGACTCGACTTTACAAAATATCAGATACAATTCTAAGGTAGATGTAATGCGTATTAAGTCGCCGTGTAGGTTAATTTGAACGCTGCAAGTTTAGCGGGTACGCGTCTAAAAGATCTATAGATTCGCACGGATAATTCTCTATTATAACGTGGGAAATCGGTAATATATATGGGCGAAAAGAACAATATATGTATAATTATTAATTATATAATGATTATAAAATATTATAACATTCATATAGTATAAATATAAGCAAGTATAGTAGAAATTTTTATAAGAATTTATAGATAAATAGATAGTTTTAGCATATTATAATTGTGGAAAATGAAAAATAAATATACTAGAGAACTAGATTTTTAATAGTATGAAAGGTAAATTTTAAGAAATTTTATGAAAGAGATCACACAATTCATGCGTAGGTATCTATTTACTTTAGCGCATTCTAAGCAAAGTTACATGCTATTTGCTGCAGTTAAGCATATGTACATACAATTAATATTAGATATATCACGTTTGTTGTTTTACTATGTTATATATTTGATTTTATTTGTATTAATAGTTTGGTGATAATTTATTAATTATTTATTTATTGTTGGTGACCTTTTAGAATTTATTGATATGCTTCAATATACTTTTATATAATTAGGTTTCTCTTGTTATTTTTGATTATGTTAGGTTTTATTTTAAGTTTCCAATTTTTATTTAAATTTTTAAATTTAAGATACTGAAAACAAATTAATTAATTTTCAAAAATCATATTATTCAAAATGATTAAGTAAACAAATTATTTTATGAAGAAAGTGAATGGTTTTATGTCAGAAATGAGTGTTTTTTTTTTTTTCATTTGACATAATAATATAGTTATTTTGTAGCAGTATTAAGTCTATAATATTAAGTTAAAATTAATGAAATGATAATGATAATAGTCACAGGTGATCAATAATTAATAAGAGTAAGTGTACAATATAGAATAACTAGATCATAGATTTTATTATTATTTTGTAATAAATTTTATTATATAATTTTATTATATAAGAGAAAACTCATACATTTAATTTAAATTGAAGTTAAACTATAATTAAAGTATATTTAGATAATTTATATTTGAACATCTTATATAATGTATAATTTAATTGATATTTGTAAATGTTAACTACAAGGATTTGATCTATATTATGTTAAAGGTTTTAATTAATACTTTGGTATTTCAGCGACAAAGATTTTAAAAGAAAGTTGATTTGATTTTATATTTTTATAGTATTGAAATATTCCTTATTATAATTGATTAAATAGATAAACAATATTTGTATGGGTAGTACATTATTAAGTTTCTATTTTTAATATGTATTATATAATTTAATTAATAATTTAGAATATGTTTAAATTGATTTAAATGTGTTTGGTTTAGTTATAATATGTATTGTATCGCTAAAGATTTTTAATATTATATTTATGCCTTTTCCTAGTAGTTAGCTTTTTTCTTTTGAAATATATATTGTATCAGTGCTATTGTTATATAGAATACTATTAATAATTTTATTATATCTTATGTATCACTTTGGACTTGTTTAAATTATAAAGTATGCGTGTAAATACACAAATTACATATAGTTTTATTGTATGACTGTAAAAAAAAATTTTGTTATTTCAATAATAGTTTATATAATTATTAAAGTTAAATAATATATTTATTGTATTAATATTTTGTTGTTATAAAGTTATTATTTGTTCAGTTTATTTTTATAACTTCTAGTTTTTAATTCCAAATATTGTTTTAATTGTATATATTATTTTGACATGTAGTTTTATTTATCACTTTATTCATTTTCTATTATTTTATGTTATATAATTTATTTATAGTTATATTGTTTATCATTGATTTTATTTTCTGTTTATATTTTATTAATCAGAATAAATTTAGTATTTATTTATTCCATCAATAGCTTTATAAATTTTGAATTACATGTTTTTTTTAATTATATAACCTTAAAATAAAATATGTCAATGTGTTTAATAAGTTTTAATGTTCAATATCTAATAAATGAATGAATTGATTATTTATTTAATTAGAAATGTATTGTATTCTTTTTCTATTTTTAAATAGTATTATTATTATATTAAAGTTTATCTAAGAAAAGTTTTGTTTGAATTCTCGCTTCTAAATCTTAGTATGTAAATTATGTGTTATATTATAATGTGTATATTATTATTATGTGTTATATTATTTTAAATTGAAGAATATTTTATTATATTGGTGTATTTGATTAACATTTATTGTGTTAACTATTTAATAATTATCTGAATTATTATTTATATAGTTAATCCAAACAAGTTAAATGTATTTTAATTTAAGTTCATCGCTTTAGAAATAATTTCTTATATATTGTAAGAAATAATATAATTTTCTGATTGATATTATTTAATATTATTTATATAAAAGTATTCTAAAAATTTTACATAGCTTTATAATATTTTTATTATTTATTTCTTTCTCTTGAAGAAAGAGAGGAAAAAGAGAAAAAAAAAAAAAAAATATATTTTCTTTTTAAGGAAAAATTGAGAAGGTCACCAAATTTTATTTAGTAAAACAACAAATGTGTTTTACAGTGTGTTTATTTTTGAATTTTATAGGTTGCCCGCTTTGTTTTTTTTTTCTTGGAATTTGACGCGTGCAGACGCTATGTAGTTTTTCTACGAATTCGTGGCGCGCACGCTTTCCTTTACAAATTTCAATTTTGATAATTTATATATTTATCGTTTAACAATTTAGATAATAAGAGAATCGTATTCGTAATCGCGGGTATTTATTGTTGTTGGGCGCCATATAATGTGTTATAAATAACAACAATGAATATTTTATGAATTTAATTCTTTATTAATTACGTTATACATATGAAAATTAAAGAAACTGCCCGAGTTAAATTGAAGTCAATGTCGCGCGGAGGAAAAATGCGTCTTCCTCGTTAAATTACGCTATCGGGTTAATTCGATTTACAATTTTTATGTACTCACGGAGTCCGCACGCTATTATTACTCGCCTACGCTCCTCCGCTAGGTCGTCGAGGTCTCGGGCGAACTTTCAGCCCCTCGGGATGGTCCTGGAGAAGTCTAGTGCCTCAGCCTGGGCACTCTAGGAAGAACCTTGAAAAATGTGTCGGCTACTCCCACGTGTATCAGCTCGGGGTTCCAAAAAGGGTAGTCACTTATACGTTCAAGGCGGCGATCGCAGGAAGAACACACGAAAAAATTGGAAAATCGAGAAGGGCTCTTATGCCACTCGCGGCCGGTCGAGTTCTCTGCTTCTACCTTTTTTTGTTAGTTTTTCGAAAAACTACCGGACTACTCCCCCCACTTTTCCGCTCTTAAAACCCGACGGACCCTATACGCGCTAATTTCGTCACAAAATATAAATGAAGACTATGTCTACTGTAATTAAAGCGGTCAAAGTGCTTTAACCTTTTTGAGTTTTGGGTTTATAATAAAAAAAATCAACAACAATAATTATTCGAGGTTTAAGTGCCGATTATTTCCAATAAATTAGAAGAGAAAGATAAAAATGTGTGTTTATGGCGCGCGATAAAATATAGTCCCTAATTTGCGACATTGGAATCAAAGTGATGATTACAATTGTAATATTAATTGATGAAAAGATAAATATCACGTTATTAATTCGACTCGAGCTTGAATCAGAATTCTATCCTCTGGATATCGAGTCAATCAAACCTTGAAATGAAATCCCAATCTTCTTCATTTTGATTTTACTCATTACCTCGTATTAAGATAAAATTGTTAACCTTTGCGGGTTTTCTCACCGGGACCTATTCCCATTTTTCTCTCTCAATTAGCATTTTGTTGGATTAAATCAATTTTTCTTGATAAGTATTTCCCATTATAGTGTTGTCGTTGTCGAGTTCTCAATGATCAAGGTTTACTTTAATTTAACTTTAATCCTTAGCGATATTTTACACTACATTTTGTGTTACTTTATAATTTTCTACGTAATTGGAATCGTTTTAATTATTAAGTATATCAAATTATGTTACATACGTAACACGTTCGGGGTCGTAATTTTCGATGTCCTCGTCGAATATTATAATTATTACATAAGTCTCATTTTATATATTTGATTAAGATTATTAGCAATAAAAAAAACTATCTCAAGATTTTTAATTTTTCCACAACTGCTCCGGACATTTCTTTCTACGTGTCACCGTTTGTGGTTCGCGTTACATGTGTGACAATATCAATGTAAAAGTATTTAGAACTAAAAAGAAAGAAAGCATATACAATTAACACTATAATAGGGTATATACAATTACAAAATTGACCGCTAGAAGGTATAAGACAACTTAACAAGAAAAAACTGTTAGAGGTTATAAGTAAAGGGTCGTAAAAACTAATCATTCCTATTCTTCTCTCACTGGAGGTGTAGTAATTATTGTAAAAAGTGCTCTGTCTCATAAATGTATTTATCTTGACTTCTTTATTTTTCAAAAAGTAGGTATAGATTATTAAAATAAAATTACTAATCCAGTGAGGTGCGAGTAGAATAAAACAAGTTATTGTTAATTATTTTCGCCCACGTTCCGGCAAGGTATCTCTTGTCATTTCAAGGCTAATATTGAGGCGTACGAACACGCAGTTGCACGTGTTACATTTAAAATCGTGATGTTACGACCAACATGTCATACAATAACTGCGTATTCTTGTGTCTCAATATTAGTTTTGATAATGACAAGGAATACCTTGCTGAAATTTGGGCGAAAATAATTAAAAATAACTTGTTTATTTATTCAACCGCCACTTCACTGGATCCATAGATTTATTTTAATAAACAATATGGAAGGTTTCACATCATATTTTACAAGTAGGTATAGAACTTAATGTATTCCCTAAACCTATTAGAATTTTTGCAATCTACTTTCCACAAAAAGTAAATAACGATCTTTGTAATACTAATCTATTTTTCCCCAATAACAGTCCTACTATACTGGCAGATAACTTTAACGCTAGACATACTTTCTACGTATGTTCTTTTAACAATTCCAAAGACACTTCTATACTACGTTTATCTCATAAATATCACTTTTTCATTGAGCAAATATTTTTTGAAAAATATTTTTTACCCCTTTCTCCAGTTACCCTTAAATGTCTATCCTGAGAGAAATGCATAGTATCCCAGTGATTCTAAACATTTTTTCTATTCCGTGAGATTTTCCACCTAAAACACGCGTCATTTGGTTGAGTTTTATATATTTTCTTAAATCTAAGCTACTTGCCATTCTTTTAATTAAATCTCCTTCTGATATTGACCCAATTATTTCTTCACTAAACTTTCATATTCTTCAAAACAAATCTTTGGCTTCCTTTTTTGTTCCAAGCCCCATAGTACTTTACTCCCGTCTGATATTATTGACCTTATTAAAACCAAAAACACTGTGCGCCTTGAGTGGCAAAAATACCAACTTCTTCACCTTAAAATATACCTGAATTATCTTCAGCAGATTATACACAAAAGAGTCGAGAATGTTTGTCAGCAATATTTTTTTCAATATATCTCAGAAGCCGAAACCCATCCTAGATATTTTTGGAAAGTAGTTAGATTTCTTCATAATTGGAAAAGATCTTCCCGTTCTCTTATTGTCGATAATAAATCTTTCAACTCGGATGAAGAAAAATCTTTCCCTTTTGCAGATTTCCTTCAGAAGCAATGCTACTTCAATGAGTCTAACTCATTCTCAACTGTATACATCAATTCAAAACTCTTTAAAAAATTTTTGCCCATCTTCTGTAGGAATAGTCCCTACTTCATCCACAGAAATAAGCCACATAATTTAAAATCTTCCTTCGTATAAGTCGTCTAGTTTAGATAATATTCATAATGGCATTCTCAAAATTCTCTCTCATACATATATTATTATTATTACGAATATTATTAATATATTTCGATGCTACTATGTTTCCTATTTTTGGAGATATGCAAAAGTAGTTTTCATTCCAAAACTTGAAAAACCACTCGGATTTCCTGATATCTACAGCTCTATTAGTCTACTATTCTCTCTTATTAAAATCACTGAATTTGCAATCCTTCACAGTGTGTTAGTTTTTCTTAACTTACATAAAATCATTCCAGACTTTGAGTCCGGTTTTCATAAAAATCATAGCACTGAATATCAACTTCTGCGTATTACAGAAAGCATAGACGACGTCACCAATAGAGGTTTTTCTTCAGTTCTCACTTTACTCGATATAAATACAAAACATTTGATAAAGTTTGACACGATGAATTAATTTATAAGCTATTTAACTTTAATTTTCCTTTCAGTTGCATTTCTATTATTTAGTCCTATCTTACTCATTGTTCTTTTTCTGTTGAAATAGGTAATTCTATTTTATCTGACAGACCTATTCTTTCGGAAGTTCCTCAAGTTTTGAAACTTACTCCCATTCTTTTCAATATACTTTTGCCAATATGTTAACTATAAACAATTGCACAACTGTACTATATGCAGATGATATAACAATATTAGGTATTAGAAAAAGTTCTAAACTTTCTACTCTTTAAATCAACAAATACTTAATCACTCATTATGAATGATTGAAACTTTGGTGTTTAGGAATTAATTCGCGTAAATCTAAATAGATTCAATTTAGAAAAAATATCCCTTGTATTAATAAGTCACCTAGTAGTTGACGGCATCCATATTCCCTGGTCAGCTTGTGTCAAAATTCTTGGCATTACTTTCGATCAAAGACTCACTTAGGGTCCCCAAATTAAATCAAAAAATCAAATTTGTCCATCATCTTTTTATGTAATTTCTGGTTAATCCGAAAGAGAATAATAAATGAAAGCTATAATTCTAGTTATTAAAGTCAACATTTTTGACCTCGTTAGATATGCCATTCCTGTTTGAGGGACCTTCCTTCGCAGCAAATTCAACACCCATCATGCAATATTGATGAAAACCCTTCTGTTATTCATAAAAGCTTATTTGTACATAAGGAATAGTAGAATTCTCTTTTAATTCAATATTCCCTCTATTTCTTTCTTAGTTTCTTTAAGAGGTAAAAATCTACGTAACTCATAGCAGTAATTAAATAATCTCCGTGGTTGCAATTTCGCATCGTATGGTAAGATAATTTAATCGGTAACAATCGACACTACCTATTATTGTAGGTGTTTTACCTTATAAAATTCTCTCCATTCCAACACTTTTTTTTCTTGATAAAATAGAATTAAAAAAAAAAAATTAATCATTCCTTTTTGTGATCATATGTAAATTGTGTGGGTATTTTACATTATAATTAATACATATCAAATGTGCTAAAACCATACAGCAATAATCACGGGTTGGTTATAATCGGTTCTTAGTATCTTTACATATGCTACTAGTTTATTGCATAACTTAGTTTTCAACAAGAATAATTGGTGATGTGGCAGTATTCACAAGAGTAGAAGTACACATCTATCATAGTCCAATCCGAACTATTAGTCTTGTATATTTATTTGGGCTCTCTGAATAAATAGATATACTTAAATATTTAAGCTGGAAATAACTTTGTAAATTTTTACATAATTTAATCAACACTAATATTATTCAAAAACTGAAACTTCGATCAAGCTAAAGTTAAAACTTATAAACAATAATGATTTAATAATAATAATAATGTAGATGTTATGTCTCAAAATTTTTACGACATGTGATTATGAAAAAATATATAAAATTCTCGATAATATCACCGATAACTTAGATACATGTAATGCATCTCTTATAAGATAATTTTCAAAAATTCAATCATTCTTTAATGGGTACAAATAGAAAAAATGCTACGAGAGATTAATTCGAAGAAACTCAAGATCTAGCCATATTATAGCATGACACCTGAAACTTCGACTTCCGTTGTAATCTGATAATTGATAAAATTCACTAGATAACAATGGCAAAGATTATTAATGAAAAAAGGATATCTTCCTATTCCAAGTCAGCAGGAAGAAGGCTATGGTGGGAGTAAAATGAAAAGACTATAAAACCTATGCAAAAAGAAGAAGATCTGCTTTTGGTCTTTCGAAAATCAGCTTAAATGATTAGTGCACTAATTTTTCACAAAATTTGTACTAGTATTAAATCTTATTTATTCAACACATACATTCATTCAAATCAACAACTGGGATCTCCAGTTGTTGATTTGAATTCCCACATTTGCTGGCGTGGTGACAGCACACTGTTTACGTAAATTCTTTACCAGAGTCAGTCTTTCGGACATTAGAGAATTCTAAAGATTATCACATCGATGAAACAATTCGAAATCTTCTCTCAAGTAAATCATAATAATAATAATTGATATTTTTAAATTAACGTTCGAAAACTAAATAATTGTAATTTTATTATTTATTCTGATTCGGCTCGGTTAAACAATAATTAAACTAATTGTAAAATTTAATTAATTTATAAATAATTATTGAATAAAAGATATATTTTTCAATTATATAAATAATTTTTTTTTAATCCTGAGACATAACAGATAAAATTAGAGTACTAAATATTAAAAAAATGACAAAGTTAGAAATTTTTTAATTAATTAACAAATTTTTTGACTTTTGGAAAAGTACTCCGTTCCTAATATTATTATAAATGAATTAAATATTAAAATTATGACTTTTCATTTTATAAAAAAAAAGTAAAAAAAATTTATTCGTTAAAATTGTTAATAAAAATACTTCTGAATGTTTTTGTGACATTTAAAAAATAAGAATCTACTAATTTTTTTATCAATTTTTATATGTATAATTAGCTGCTTTTTTATGTCCTAAAAAGTATTCTACTGCTTGGTTTTAATTCTTTTCATGACATGTAAAACACGTCTTTGCTATTTTCTACTATTTTCTCTAGAATTTTTAATGTTTTTTTATGATGCAAAGTCTATTTCTCACTTTACAATTTTCCGTGATGATCTAAGGCCATATAAAAACATTGATGTTTTGAATTTTTGCGAAATTTGTTATTTTGGTTCTTGGTAAAGTTTATCTAAGTATAAAAATGTGTTATTATTGTTTAATACTTTAGTTTTGAAATTTAAAAGAATCAGATATATATATATATATATATATATATTATGTATTTAATTTATCGCGATATGTATACATATTTCAACTGTTAATACATGATAACATAATTTATATCAGGTTCAGTTCTACCCTAGTCAAAGCGGTCAAAGCGCTTCCACCCTTTGAAGGTTCGGTAAATAAAATAAATAAAACAATGACATTTAAGGAGACAGAATATTATTTATTCTTGTCAAGAAATAGTGAGAAAGAGAGAGGGAGAGAGAGAGAGAGAGAGAAAGAGAATGCAATTTTAAGTGTAATATAATCGATTGAGTACATCGTGGGTTTAAACGTGACCGTGTACAAAATAACCAGTTTATTCGTTTTATCAAAGAAAAATCAAAGTTCTGATTCTATTGTTCATAATTCTTTCTACAGAGGTCCGAACAGAAATATTCTCGAGATGTTAACTCACTCAAGACTCAGAATCGAAGTGTTTTTGTTTTTTTCCGATTTTACTCATTACTTGCGCTGGAGGGAGAATTGCAAATCCTCGAATTCTTCTTCCAAAATCTGTGGTGTTCTCAAGATACTTCATTATGTCCGGTCAGCTGTCTTTGCTATTATCATTCAATTGACCCCTCGCGTATTCACTAATTATTCGCGAGTTTCATGTTATTCGTCTCTCGGTCAATTCCTTTATTACCAATTCGTGAATGTTTTAACTTTCTTTGTCGACCCTAGTACTACTTTTCTTTCTTTTTGGACTTCATCACACATGCGATTGTCGACATCAACAGCAATAATAATATTACATATGGAACGTGAAAATATAGAATTACATACTTGTTTCAGTTTTATTTTTTTTTTTTTAATGAATTGTTATTAGTATTAAAAACATAGAGACTGAAAATTATTTTTGAAAAAAAAACAATCAAAATAATTTTTATAAATACAAAAATATTTATTTAAGAATATACACAATTAATTTACATGAGTAGAATGAATACTTAAAATAAATATTATAAAATTATAATTTATTCAGATTTCTAATATTTCTATATAAGTATGTATATTTAATTAAATACCCCAATAAATTCAAATTTTTCATAAAGACTTTCTTCAATTTGAAACATGCACTAAATTATTAAAATATAACGTTTATGATTTTAAAATTATTATAAAATTAATATATAATAAAAGAAAAAATAAATGAAAAATATTTTTTTTTTTATATTTTATCTAATTTTCTTTTAAATAAATTTTTGCATTATTGAAAATAAATTTTAATCAAATTTTTATCATTACTAATTATAGTAAATAAAAGAAATTTATTATTAAATATAATTTTATTTTTTCGTTAATATCGAGTTAAAATTAAAAATTATATAATAAATAGAAAATAATAAAAATATGATTTTCTACGTTTAAAAATAGTATACGTGATTGAATTCATGTATGAGAAGGTAAAAATGATTTAAGAATCTCGCTAAAAACGAAGACTTCGAAGTTAAAATAAAATCGAGTAATGGTCTTAAGAAAATCTAATTAAAGAATACATAATAAAAAATATTAAAAAGTAGTAACAAAAATATAACGAATAATTATGAACTTTAGCATGATAATAATTTAGAATAAAAATATAATAAAATAGATACAACGAACTAAAAGTGTGCACTTTGACGTATAATTTAAAAAAGAATTGATTTAAGGAATTTAATATAAATTTAATAAATTTAAATAATTTAATCTATTTAATTAAGAAAATGACAAGATAATCGATTGAAATATTAATGCTCAAATATTTATTAAAAATAATTGAATTTCATTAAAATATTATACAATAATCTCATTTAAAATAATTTTGACTCTGCAATCTAAACTTTTACAATAATAATTCCTAAATTATTTTTTTATTTACATTATAGAAATTAAAATTCAAAAACTTTAAAAAATAAGGAAATAATTAAGCGTTTTTTCATATGATTTCTATTTAATATTAATAAGAAATAGTTAGGTTATTAATAATAACTTACAAATCTCAGTACAATTTATAATAAAACTGAATTGCTGTCTGCTTCACTTTATTCTATAAAGTATTTTTTCTTTTAAATTAATAAGCTTTTATTATTGCGATATTTCTATTGTTTAAATAATTTTACTTATCTAAATTGAACTTTACGAACAACCGAATTCGTAATAAATATTTTTTTGTAATTAATAAATTGTAATGAATTATTTATTAAGATTAATTTCTCTTGAGTGATTATTTATTTATTTAACATTGTTTATCTTGTATAATTGAATTAAATTATAATAAAATAGAAGTATTATATTTTAAATAAATTTTATTAATATTAGTTAATGCATATACAAATACAAGGTGCATTATATTTTTAATTAAAAAAAAAACTGAAAACTGTTATAAAAGACGAAAATATTTCATAAAAAGTAAATGTTGATCGTGGAAAATTTGCATCTATTTTTAAAAAGTTTGATTTTTAGACTGTAAATACAGTTTATAATACGTTGTATTTGAATGAGTTATTATATGTTCTTGCTTTATTCTAGTCATTATTCATTAAATCATTTAGCAAATACGAAAAGTATAGCATCTTCATGCTAATATAGAAAGCAATATGTTAAATTTACCCAACATATTGTTAAAACATATAAACAGATTTGTTCAACACAGATTTATACAATAAACTGGTAGTATATGAAAAGATGCTAAAGACCGATGATAAACAACACATGATTATAGCACCTTTGATATGTACTAATTACAGGGTAGAGATTCCACAAAATATAAATTCAATACATATCTGGCTACATAAGGCAATGATGACTTATTTTTGCTTTTCGCTTTTGTCGGGGAGAGAAATTTTTAATAGAACAGTCCCGACAAAATATTCCTGGAGAGTTTGGGTTGATCCAATGTCGACGTTGAACCGACCAACTAAAACATTCTCCGTGAAAAATAGACAGGCCATCAACCACGAAGATCATAAAATCTGAATAAAAAGAAGGAAGAGTATAATGAAAGAGTAAGATCACTAAAAAGCGATCTCAAATGCACAGATTGCGAAGTTAGATATAAATAAGCGAACACGGTCTTTAAACGCAATTGAATGATTTATAGGTGGCTTTAGCTAACGCGTTAATGCTAGAGTTGAGAAGAATTAATATTGATTCGTAAAGATTTTTTACCAGGTTTCTCCTACATAGATGAGGAGGGTGGAGTTTGATTTTTTTAAGAATTTTGGAATTTCTAATAAATTATGAATAGTGGAGGAAAACTCGAAGGAATTTATGATAGGCCGTATAAAATTTTTTAAGAGACTGGGGATTTGCTAAACCCCAGATCACGATAGCATAGATTGCCATGCTTTGTATAATAACCTCATAAGTTCTTAATTTATTATTAGGAAAAATACTTTTGTGGATTAAAAAGAGATATAAGAAATGGTGGGCTACAAGAATTTTCTTTCGAGTTTCGGTTACGCGGTAGTTTCATCTCAAATATTGATTACAAGTAACATCAAGATATTAAATCGTTTTCTTTCTGTGATCTTAATTTATTTATAGCTAATGAAGTAAGGGAAATAATATGTGAAGAATGAAGAAGGGCTACATCATTAGCATATTGGGCGATAAAATTTTCCTAACAGTCAGAATGATATTGATAAAAATATTCAACAACGGTGAAAGTTTTGAACCTTATGGTATACCTGTAATTATTGTAAAAATGCGAGAGGAATTGCTACCAACTTTTACTCTAAAGGTTCGTTTGGATAAAAATGAGCGAATGGTGTTGATCAGATAGGGAGAAAAAATATGATGAATATTTTTGTAGATGAGGCCTTTGTGTTAGATCTGGGTTAAGGCTTGCTGATCGTCAAGTAAAAGCATTACAGAGTACTTTCTAAGTTTTAATACTTCGGCGACAAATTCGGTAATGAGAAGGAGTTGACACAATAAATCATGCTTTTTACGGAAGCCATGTTGAAAATCTGTCAAAATTTGATTTTTGTCTTGTCATGTTATTGAAGATGTCTTTGTAATGCAGTTTCAGTTATTTTGCTAATGGGGCTTAATAGGTTAATTGATTTATAGTTCGAGATGGAATTGGGTGGTTTGCGTACTTTTGGCAGGCATATTATTGAAGCTCCTTTCCAACAAGATTAGGAAATATTGCATACGCATTATAGCTTGATTATATTTAAAAGACTTACAAAAAATTTAATAGGAAGAATTTTTAAAGCACTATTTTGCATTCCATCCTTCTCAGGAACTTTCCTATTGGGAAGAGTGCTGTTAATACTTTTTAGTTTTTGACGGGAAATTGTAAGAATGCCTGTGCGGAAAAATTGAAAATTATTTACCATATTATGGAATCTAAACTGAGATGATCATTAAAGAAAGAGAAAGAGAGAGAGAGAGAAAGAGAGAGGGCAGCATTGATTGTTGATGTTATTTTGCTTTAACTTATTTATTTGATTTTTATGTTTTAGCCTTGTCATCATTTGAAGAAACTGAAAAATTATTTATAACAAATGGGGTAAGAGGAAAATAACGATTCCGGATTGAGCGGACTATTTTGAAAACAGATCGCGGATGTTTTTTTACCTCAAAAATGTAATTGTTAAACGATTAGCCTCAGAGATATCATAGCTTTCCGAAGAAAATGTTGGCAAAAATTAAAGTATTTTTCAAACAAGGATGTTTAAATTTTTGTCAAATATATTTGGCGTAATTTTTCATTCGAATAAGAGAGATAACATTTGGAGGAAGATTTGCGTAACTCATTTGAATCGAAGAAGTTTTCGACACTCTTTGCTTAGCATCATTTAAGTATAATGTGAGGTTTGTGGTAGCGATATTTGTTTCTGTAGAGGCTTGTTAGACATTTATTTGAAGAGGATTCTAAAATGTAATGGAGGTGTAAATAATTTGTTTTTGTAGAATTGGACACTTCAGTAGATAGAATAATTGAGATGTCAAGAATCAGTGGGAGACAATCCGAAAAAAATGCTTGGAAAACCGTAGGATCACCGCTTGAGCAAGAAAAATTAGAAACGAATATGTCAAAGATATCCGAGACATTGTTTAAACAGGTAGGAAAGTGAGTGAGATAGAAGTCTCGATGTTAATACAATGATTTAGAGAGATATTAAGAAGGCATCTCTTTAGAATTAGTGGACTGACATTTCCAGGACACGTATTTTGCATTAAAATCATCAACTAGTGTCGTTAAAAATGGTGAGTTGAAGAATATCGGAAGTTCAGAGAAATTTGAATTATTATTTAGAAGAGAGTAAAAAGAAAAAAATCGAATGGGACCCATAGCTGTGGCAATTTCCACACCTACAAATTCACCGATATTCAAATCTGAGCGTATGGGTTTAAGTTTAAGATTTTTTAGTACAGCTATTGCAACGCCACCACCTTTATTTAAAGATGTCCTACAACAATGAAAAAGGGGGTGGATAAAAAGAATTTAGATGAATTTTAAACATGCAGATTATATGAATCTCTTCTTCTCTGAGAAATTAAGAAAGTTCTTGTATTTTATATAGAATGTTGCTAGCATTCCAGTTTAAGATACGGAGTGAATTATAGGATGAAATGGACATTATTTTATTCGAAATTGGTTTCAACATAGAAGTGATACAACTTCGTTAGATACGCGGATAACGATAAATTTAATTAAGAAGAAGGCCGATGGTGAAATGAGGAGTGACAAGTCTGGAAAGGTAGATGGTTTTATTGATTGGGAAACCAGGTTGGTCATAGGGATAAAAGGTTTAACTTTCAATGCTGATACCACCAGACTAAACTGTTTCTGTAGAGCAGCTCTTTTGAGGAAAGAAGCTTTATGCAAAAGTAGAGGTGGTTGAGATCGATGCCCTGGGATTTCCGATAGGGAAAGTGGTTTCATGGGATTAGTTTTTGGGGCTTTGGGATAACTGCAGTAACTAGCTGTGTGAGATCGCTTGTAGTTATAGTAAATAGAAACCACGCTATATTTGTTCTCTTTTGAATATTCAGAGGTAAAATGATTTGAGGTGCAGAAGGTGCATTTAAACGAAGTATTGCAATATTTCGCATAGTATCGGAATTTTAAATAATCTTTGCATTTGGGTATTAGATAAGATTTACACTCATGCTCAACTTTTAGATTGAAAATATTTCTTGCGTGTGAACGTTTTCGGTCCAGGTAAATAGTAATTAATAACAATACGTTTTCGTTATGGCATATATGGCTAACGCGTTTATATATAAAGAGCGTTAACTATATAGCTGATCACTAGAGGGCATACATCACCTTAACAAGAAAATCTGTTTGAGGTTATAAATAAAGAGCAGTAAGTCATAGTGGTTGCAATCAGATATATATTTGATATATATTGTGTGGGTACTCAACCCTGCAATTAGTACTTATATTATATATATATATATATTATATGAAAAACCAAAACCATGTGCTAAGCCATCTAGCAATAATCAAGACTTGATTATTATCGGTCTTTAGCAGTTTAGTATATACATTTTTTAAATCATTTAATTTAATTTATTTAACTTAATTCGTTTAATAACTCTATTTTTAACATCATTAGATAAATCTCTAATGTTATATATAAATTATTAAAATTAATACTTACTTTGTTAATTGAAATACTCATGTTCTTATAGATGTTTTGTAAATAATAAATATAGTTCTATTTTTAAGATTTTATTATCTTGTTCTATACAGTAGGAATGGACATTTTTTTATAAAATTGACTACAAATTATGTAATTTTATAAATATTGAAAAACAAGATAAATTTATTTTAAATGCAGCATTTTAATTATTTTTTTCATTAGTCATCATCAACTAATTTAATAAAATTAAGAGTTACAAAATTAATAAAGTAAGTACAACAAATACAAATAATTTAATAATGAAATATGAATATACTTACAATATTAAAATTATAAATTTAATATATATGAAAAAAGTGTGATTAATCGTGATTATCGAAGCAATTAACAAGTAATAACATTTAAGTTACTTATAATTAAAGTTTTAATGATTGTTCAGTAAATGTATTTATGTAATTTAATAATTGTATGTTCTCTTAAGACAAATATGAAATAAAACTTTTGAGATAAAATATATACGATTTTTGAAAATAAAAAGAATAGTAACTAAGGGAATTCCGCTTTTATTTTTAAATGCTCGAGAAGAAAACTAAAATCGAAAGTGAAAAAACAAAATAAAATAAAGTAAAGAAAGCTAATGTAAATTAAAATGTTAAAGTCTAAAATGATGCATGTAATTTATAATAGTTTATAATGATTTGTCTAACTATATATAATAAATTGTATAAAATAAATGTAAACGAAGTTCATTCCTAGGTTGGAAGATTGGAATTAATAAATAAATAAATGAAAAAAAATAAAATTGTATATTCTCTTATCCACTGATGGGTATTTTAATGTTTACTGCTTAGTATCACTAAGATTATTGTATTTTTACATAGATTCTCTGATAAAAATTAAAAATATGTTTCATTTAATTTTATCTCTACAATTGTATATAAATAAAATATTACTATAAAATTATTATTTTCTTTTCTTTATATTCGTTTAGTTTTAATCTTCAAAATTTTTTAGATTTTCCTATATATGTATCTTGCCAGTTAATTAAATTCGTTTTATAAATTACACTATGTATTTTATTTATTAGTGGAATTTGTTTTAAATTCCATGGCATTATTTATTGAATATGTAAAACAGATAAATTATTACATTTTTTTTTAATTTAAATATTTAAAAAATACCTTTTTTGAATTATTAAGTTAGGTGCTTATTCTTAAAAGATAATTCGGTAATTACAAGTAACCAATATAATAAAATACTAATAACGAATATATTTTATTTTACTCTGTTTTTAAACTTTTAAATTAAATTCAATATGAAAAATCTTTAATAAAATAATTTGTTTAATTTTTAAAAATTTATATTATAAAAAAATTTGTTAGATATTTTAAATGGTCTGACGATCAAATAGCGTGTAATTTACATTTCTGAAGTAGAATACTGAAATAAAACATAAATAAAGGTTAAAATAACCTATTTAGTAATGTGAATATCAGCTTAAATTTTTTTATAAATACAAAATAACTATTTTTATAATAGTCTTTAAGATTATTTAAAAATCTAAGTCAATTATGTCAGTGATAGATTATTATCCTGCATATTACGATATCGTTTTACCAAATTATAATATTTAATTACCTTTTATTATAGTGTAAATACTAATTTTCAGATTATCTTATAAAGTGAATAATTTTTAATATCTAAAAGAATAGAAAATTTGATATGTGTCAGAAGATGTATTACTCTAAGTATTGTATCTAAGTATGTATTAAGCTAAGTAAAATAGATAGATAGATAAATAAATGTAAAATTTATTTACATACAGATAGTTGTACATTACAAATAGTTTTACAATATATTAAATAAACTACTGCTCCATATGCGTTTTCAGATGCATCCTAAAACCCTTAAATTATATAAGAGGCTGTTTGTGAGGTCTAAATTCATCATTGTATGAGAATATAATATAGTTCATTAAGTGGTCCTTGAACAACAGCCACTGTTTACGAACTTGGGATAAGCTGTATACCAAATCTAATAACCACAGGTCTTAGAGTAAATTTTTCCTACGAATAATAATGAGAGCGATCTAATTATAGGAATTGAGGAATCCGATGATATCGGATAATAGTTTGATAAAATAAAACCTCTTGTGTGGTTTGAACTTAAACTTAAATTAATTTATGGAAGGATTTCATTGAAGTCGTAAAAGTGATATTGATTCTCTCTTGATTGGTATAATCTCGTTTTCTTCCGTTAAAAAGTCCAGGATGACTAGAGTCTCATTTTTCAACTTCTGTGGTAAATTTGATTATTGAGATAAATTTAAATGTACGGTTTTCCATAAGTGATTGGACCACCGAAACGTTACCGATCAAGGTTCATTCTAAGGTTGAATTAAAGTTAACGGGAGAATTTCCTAAACTATTATCCTTAAAAATGTCAGACAATAAAATGTCTCCGAAATTCGATTTATTAATGATACAATTAATGTTACTTCCAATAGAAGGTATTCTTAAAATTTAAACCATTTCTCTCGACAAGTTTGTTGCTCGTAGTTAATATTGGATCTAATTTTTCTAAAGCTCTGATCTGTGTGTATAAACTTGACAGTTATCGAAAAATTAGTTTGTGAGGGACTAAAGTAACTTTAGTTATTGTGGTATTCCATCAAGATAATGTACCGCATTAATAATCAGTGAAAAGGATGGCAAAATTGTATGAATTAGAATATAAATTGCTTCCCGATTTATTGTATTTGCCAGATCTAATACTCAGTGAGCTTTTTCTGTTTATAAACATCAAAAGAATACTCGCTGGAATAAAATTCAGCATTAACGAAGACGTACTTGTTAAAGAAGAAATTGATATATAAATACATGGTCTGTCCCCGAAATATCAAGTTTTGTTTATTTTGCGACTATTGGTCGAAGCGAATTGGGGTCTTAAAATGCAGAGAAAGCCTTTTTCCATTTGTTCCTTTTTTTTTGTTTTTTCGATAATTTGAAGAGGCAAGATTTTACTTTGCGCGAAGGGTGTTTTTCGATTTTTTGACTCGGCGCGCTGAAGTGATTAGTGGAAAAACGCTACGTCATAAAATTTTGTTTGCAACTCGAAAAAACAGTGTGGAAACTTTTAAAATATTAAAAGAGACTTATAAAGATAATTGTATATCAAAATCGCAATATGGGTAATGGCATAGAGCTTTTAAAGAGAATCGGGAAAAGATCATCGACAAGTCTCGATCTGGACGTTTAAAAAGTTTTCTAATCACTAAAAATACTAACGGTGTGATAAAAAATTTAAATTCAGATTATCGATTAACGATTAGAGTAATCGCGGAAAAATTGAATTTAACGCGATCTATGAAGCACAATATAGTGCAAAAACATTTCAAAATGCGAAAACTTTGCGTGAATATCAAAGCTGAAGAGATTCAGACTGCTTTTAAGAGCTGGAAAACTCATCTTCGTAAATGCGTTGATGTAGGAGGAAATTATTTTGAAGAGTTTTACATTTTTATTTTAAACTGTTTATAAGTTCAATAATAGATAATATTTCATTAAAAAAGTAAATGTTTTCTTTTTTTTTTAGAATCTTTAAATGAAACATTCTCGCGTAGCATTTTTCCACTAATCGCATCAGCGCTCCGTGTTAAAAATCGAAAAACATCCTTCGTACAAAGTAAAATCATGCCGCATTTAATTATTGAAAAAAACCAAAAAAAAGGACAAATGGAAAAAGGCTTTTTCTGCATTTTATGAATCTTCCCAAGTTGCTACGACCAATAATCACAAAAAAAACTTGATAATTCGGGGACAAGTCATATATATATATGTATTGATTGATAGTTGATATCATTTTTAAACGGTATTGTACTTTTACTTAATATATCTGACATTTACAGATTATAAAAAATACATTTTTCACCAGAACATTTGAACTATTTTTTTAATATTTTACTATTTAAAAGATTACAATTAATACTTTTTTATTAGTCAAAATAGTTTATTTTATAATATTCATACAAAGAAAATTTATTTAAAAGTTTAGATAAGCGCATCATTTTTTTAAACTCAATATCAGATATTTATAATAGCCTTACTATGATATATTTGTTCAATCAACACCAATTTAAGAATTTCTGATTGTGAGTTTAATAATCATTTGGATTAGATCTCCTTAATTGTATTCAGACAATTTAGATTAGTAAAAATCTTAGAGAGACTGAATGAGTGAATCTTATTTTTTATCGTTTGTCGATATATTGATTTTCGTTATTAAAAAATATATTATTTCCTGATCTTCGATTGTTTTCAACGTACATAGATAGATTTAAAAAAAATGTAAACCTCACCCTATATCTTAGTAGCAATTTAAAATTATTCATAACAATTTAAACCAAGTAAAGAGTTTAAAATGTCTTAGAATATTGCATTAAAATACTGTTATAAAGTTCACATTAGTCTGAAATTTTAGGTATCATTAAGTGATCAAATTCATTTTGTTGCAATTTTATTAAAAAAATAACCAATAGCATTTATTTATCAAATACATAATTTAATAAAACTCATACATGATAATAGTAGAAAAAATCACTTAATTTTTCTTTGCTATATTCTAAGAAATAAAACTATTTCAGTTTTCAAGTTAAACAGCAAGACTCAAGTTAATATTAAGAATTTACACATATATCTTTTAATATATAGATCAAATATATTGAAAAAAAAGTGATTTTTTTTAAAAAAAAAAAATTAAAAATAGAAGATTTTTTCCAATTTGAGAAAACATATAAAAAGGAATGATTAAACTGTAGTTTCTAATTCTTATGAAATAAATTTCCATATTTATTAGTCATTAATAATAAAAATTGGATATATTCATTGTCTGTTTAATTATTTATTATAGAACATTTTTCAGTTTATATAAATATCTCTTTTTTAGTATATTTTTTAATTCAAACTATGGCTCGATAAATTAATTTTTAATTTTTTGTTTGTTAATTTATTATGCAAATAAAAATATGAATACATTATCTCTATTCAAATCGTATAATATATTAGATGTATAATCTTAATATAAATTCACAAACATATATATAAGTTTGATTCATTTTAAAAGTATATTATAAAATTTAGATTAATATTTGAAATAAAAAAAATACTACATGTTAAATGATTTTGTATAAAACATGAGGCATTGTAAATAATTCATATAGTGATAAATCCTCTTTTATCCGCAGAATTCTCATCAAAGTCAAGGAAGTATAACTCAATTATAAAGTCTTATTACATAATTTGAGTAGCTCAGTGTCAATAACATAGCATTTAATTAGTACAAATATTTAATGAATTAGAAAGAAAAATTAATTACCATTAGTTTTATTAGCGATCCAAAAAGTTGCACAATTCATATCACATAAGATTGAATAATTCAACAAGATAAAATTCCTATTCTATCAGATTTTAGTTCATCAAACGCTGGTATTTATATACCAAGACGCATTACTAGATACAGGCCCTGCTTTTTTCTGCAATTAAATGGAATAAATACTGTCTTTAATGTATAAATAGATTATATTTGATCATTTACAACAATATTTAGATCATCAATAAATTCATATATAAAAGAAAAAAACAATGGATAAAACATTATTTTCTAACTTAGGTTTTAATAAAATTTGATAAATCAAAGAAATAAATAAACAGTAATTCATATATAATATCTACTATCTGAACAATCTATAAGAAAAAAAATTCTGTAAAATTATAAGTTATTATTTCCGAATGATATACATATTCTATCCTTTAAATTATCCTATTGTACTTGAAGAATTAAAGAATAAATAATGAAATCATGGATTTATAATATATGATCGACCATATGGTAATGATCTCCAAAGAAATAAATACTCAATGACTTCTTTACCGAATCATCACAATATAATGATTACTATATAATAATACCAAAATATAAGATACAATTAAGTAATGACAAATAACTTAGTTTTTATTTTCTGTACTACATTCAACAGCAAGAACTATAAGTAACTTTCAGATGATTTTAAATTCTAAAAATTTAATAATAATTTTTCGTTAAATGATATTTAATGATTACCTTATTTATTCTGTCACGTAAGTAACGTAATCTGTTACATACGTAACATAATTCGACATGCTTAATAGTTATAACGACTCGCGTTACGAAAAAAATTATAAGTAGAGTAAAACGTAGCACAAAATCTTGCTAATGATCGAAATTGCGAAAAGTCGATCGTTGAAAATTCAATAACAAGATCTTTATAATATGTATTGACCAATATGTTAAAAAATACTGATCGAGAAATAATGATGATAGCCAACAAAATGCTAATCAAGACCGAAAAATGGGAACAACTCCCGATGGGAGGACCCACAAAGATAATTAATTTTATTGAATGAGGTAATGAATAAAATTAAGATTAAGAGGTTGATGATTCCGGTTTGGAATCGAGTCAGAGAAACAATGCGACGATTGGTTTCTAAACGGTCGATATATCGATTACAATGTTTATTAACACTTTAAAGTAATCACAGTCGCAGGGTAGGGACTATTTTGTATTACGTGCCACACAAATAACTTATCTGTTCCGATTGATTAAAAATAAATGATATTCAACTCGCGAATAATTAGAATAATTACTTAGCTTATACCTATTTATTTATTTATATTCATTGTCATTATTAAATTTCATTTTTTAAAACAACGAAATAAAAAAACAGAGAAAACATCATCTTAACTACTTTATTAGTTAAAATAAAATATACGTCAATAATACAATTATTCTATCAGAAAATAATATAATAATTTCATTATTTAATAAGCTAGAATTAAAATATTCAAGCAAGTTATAATTATTTAACTTATTATTGATTAATGATATGATAATATAAATAAAAAGCATATTAAATATTTCATACTAATTATTATAATATTAACTAAAATATTTAAATTGTTGTGTAAGTATTTATTATTGAATTACTGAATTTTAGATAAAATATTTTCTTAATCACTGTTTCTTAAAAACTTATTTTTCTAATTTGAACTTTTTAGGAAACTTAATTTATTTTCAAACAAGGCGTCTTTAAAATAATTATTGAGTGTACATTGGAGAAAATCCTCTAATAGCATATCACAGTGATATTCAAATACCACTAAAGCTTCTTGGAATTAAAGATAACCTTAATGGTTTAAAAATCGATGTAAAAACCTAATATCGAGTGCGATGATTGGTCCTTCCTTAGGTAGTGGGGAAAACTATGTCGGACCATGACAAGCATGAATATACGTATGTCATTTTGTTGTTAGATTTTTCAAAAATTAAAAATTCAATGAATGTAAAGAATCCATGTTTCAGTGAATAAAGTTGCTGTGAACTTTATTTGTATAATGTCTTTCCTTTCTGATGTTTCAAGTGAGGCACCTTTCATTCAGAAAGAAACGGAAAATGAAATCTGTCTATTCAAGAAAATTCAGCATTCACAATATTTTTTAATATGTATATACTTTTTAATTGTTTTACAAGTATAAATATTATTAATAATGATACTATTTTATGTTAAAACTTATATGTATAATAAAATTTAAATTTTGTAAAATTTGATTAATTTAAATATAATATTTGCAAAATGAAAATCTATCTGAGTGTTAATTAAAATACTAACTTTTGGATTTCTGTACTTTGGTGATGAGTAATTACAACATCAGCGATATGCCTAAAAAGACAGAACTCGACTAAGGAACCAAAAAAGTGTCAACTAATGAAACTCGAATAATGAAAGAACAGAAAACTTCTAAGATATAAGAATGTCATTTCTACATGTAAACATTTGACTTATTGCATTAGACTACAGCCTATTAGACTAATAGGTCTAAGTAATAATATTATATCAAGATTCCTATTCGAAGTCAGTACATATACTCATTAAATTAAATAATTTGTTACATTAGTGTTGATTTTATAATTAAGTAGTTATTAAAAATTATTGAACTACAGGTATAAGGGTTGAGAGGTGAATTGACATCTAGTCGCACTCAACTAGCTACCTCTGGCAATTGGAATGTGAAGAATATAAGAGAAAAACAACTTTAGTCGAGTAATAAAGAAACGAGTTACAACAATTTTTAAGATTTATTCAATTATTAATGGTATATACTAGGAATGTAGTATACGTATTAAGAAAAAGTGAAAAGTTTAAGTGAAAAGTTTCAACAAAGTTTAAAATGTAGATTGGTTTTGCGTGAAAGTAATTTATTTTTAATTTGTTTAATTTCACTTTTCTTGTTTATTTAGATAAAGAGTTTTTCTTTTAATTCTTAATATATTCTATACTCATTGGCACAATATAATAATAATGTTGTTATTATTTTATAGTATAACAAAATCAACAATAAATACAATGTATCTTAATTTTTCTTAAATCAAAAATATATGATATTTTTCAATTATAATTGATTTTTTAAACCCATGTATTATAATAACTGTCAGTTTAAGTAAAAATTTTTTTTATCAATATTGTACTAAATAAATAATTATATGGAAAAATTACTTACCGCTGAATTCAATATTTCATCCAGTCTCTGATTTGGATCTTTGCCTTTTTTGGATCTAATCAACAAATACAGTTGACTAATTTCTGGTAAACAGCGTAAAAACTTTTCAATGATTACTTTGCCTAAAAATCCAGTTCCACCAGTAATTAAAATTTCACGATTTTTAAATGTCTTTTCAATTCTATCGGAGAAGTCCTCAACCATTTTGAAAGAATCTCAAATTATAATTATAAAATGAATGTTGTTTTCTTTTTTTTTTTTTATAAATAATTCAAATATACTTTACATATTAATTTTTTTATAAATATGTATATTTAGATTTTAATCTTATAAAATTTTAATAGAGTAATAACCCAACCATTATTAAAGAAAATTAATTTGAAATTAAAGTTTTTTGTTGTATTTGTGTGTATAAATTCGACATCTAGGTATGGTAATGTAAATAGATTGTGTACATGTGTTTTATATCACCAACGTGGTTAAATTTTTTATGACTCAATTATTTGTTGTAACATTTTTAGATAGGTCGGAAAATATATAGGGAATTTTTTTCAATCTTTATTCTTTTACAATCTCGAACAGTAGAATTTGTCCTTGATCGTTTCAGCCCATCTTTATTTACATTTTTTAGGTAATCTAAACGATTTAGATAAAATGTAAGTTATAAAACTTATTATAATTTAATTATATTTTTACAGCCAGTCAAAAAATTAAAATCGTATAATGTATTAAGCTAATTTTAACTTAGAAAATTTTTGCAGAATTCAATCGAAAACAGTATTTTGTTAAAAGTACCAATCCGATCAAGCTGAAATTTTGTAAAAATTAAGTGCATATTAATTACTTTAATTTTTCAAAATTAAATTTAAAAAAACTATTTTTTTCATTAAAATTATTAATAAAAAATTCTGGATATTTTTAGAAAATTATTTCAGAAAATAATAATCTTCCCTCCTGTA
Organism: Eupristina koningsbergeri; assembly: GCA_018907245.1. Classification (NCBI taxonomy): domain Eukaryota; kingdom Metazoa; phylum Arthropoda; class Insecta; order Hymenoptera; family Agaonidae; genus Eupristina; species Eupristina koningsbergeri. The sequence goes on from JACCHV010000157.1 coordinate 93,826, forward strand.
TACTCAACCCTTTCCCGCATCAAAATTCCCAAGCGGCGATAGAAAATTCGTCCTTATCAGAATGGCTTCTAATACGCAGGACGCTAGAACCGCCCTTCTTAGGGCGATATTCTTAAGGGGCAGGTTGCCCGCCCGCTCCTCCTTAGGACAGGTCATTGCCCACGAACGAGGTCCGGTAAGCCCGGGTGACCAGGCCCACTTCAATGTATTTATATCATGCTCTTGATATAAAATTATAAATATATTTTTTGATTTCTATAAACTAGAATAATATTGTCTGAAAAATAACCTTTTGATTAAAACACAAAATATTTAATCAATAAAGCATTAGTCATTTTTGAGATGATATTCTTTTATCAATTATTTTTTTTATAGATTTATTATAATATTACATTAATTCTTAAATATAAAAATACAATGATGTCGTGTATTATTATTTTGATATTTTTTTATATTTAATAATAGAAATTTTTTAATGAAATGTTTGATAAAATTAGATTTTATTTAGTACATAACAATCGTAATAGTAAAATCAATTTATATAATATAATTAGACAAAGTAGTTTTTTATTTGTTTGTATCAGATATTAATTAAATTTTATTGAAATTTTTATTTTTTATTTTGATCAGTTCAGTATGCATATTTATACATATATTTACAACAAAGTTTCTATACAATAAAGGATATTATAATGGAGTACTGACAATACTCATTTGATCAGTATTAAATATTTAATATTGAATTATAGGATTTGTATGAACACCCTCCATGTTAATATATAGAATGTAGGAAGTTGCTTAAGGGTGTAGAAAAATTTTTAATACAATTTAATTGGGAGTTGCGGCAACGTTTCGAAAACTTACGTTGTTTTTTTCAGGCTTATTTATATTAATAATTTACAATCAATAAAAACTGTTACAATTTTATAAATTTAATAAAATAATAAAAGTATGTATTTACCTTAGTATATTCGAATGGTGTTATTTATGCACGACTTATGTTGTCGGTTTGTCAATTTCGAATATACCAAGGTAAGTTTACGTCGATGCTTAAATCTCAACTGAGTGTCACATCATTAATAACGTCAAGTGTTTATAAAATCCGTTTAACATTTTTGTGTCCTCATGTTTGTTTACAGTGTTACCATTTAATTGAATATAAAGCATTTCGGAGATTTGTCTTTTTCTATAGTTATTTTCTCTGTCCAAAATTATAACATTATCCCAATATATAGTAAGTTGATTATTTTGGGAGTGAAATTGTATTATTGAATTAATGTTGTAAATGTTTTTTATGTTCGCAAATACGTTTTTTTAAAATACATTTCGTTTCGCCTATATAAGTAGCATTGCAATCTTTACATTTAATTTTGTATACGATACCAGCTGTTTCCCATTTTTCTTGTTTGTGTTTACCCAATTTAATGATATGGTTAAATTTATTATTAATTTTGGATACAGTGTTGATATTATATGTTTTTAATATGTTGCAAATTTTCTCATAAAATTTATTTATGTACGGTATTGAATAAATAATAATAATAATAAAACTGTTTTGTCTACAAGGTTATACATGATATTTCTCTTTTGACTAATAGAATGATGTGAATGAAAATTAATAATTCTATTAGAATACATCGGTTTTTGATAACAATTTGTCAGAATTCGATTGTTAGTATTATGTATAGTAATGTCAAGGAAGTTCAAATGGTTAGAGGTTTCTACTTCATATGTAAACTGCAGATGAGCGTCGTAATCATTGAAAAATTTTAGAATAAGATCAACCTTACTGTTTTCTATGCAAAAAAATAGTATCATCTACATATCTATAGTAGAAAACACGAAAATAGTTATGATAGTTTTTTAGAGTGTAAAGACTCTCTCCCAAATCTTCATTTTTGCTGATATGGTATAAATTGGGCTCTCTCAACCCCTAGTTTTTTAACATTATATCGATCTTTATTTGCAACTTACAACTTTATAGAGTCGCAGAATTTCATAGTCAATTTCAAAAATCCTAACTCTATCCATCCGATTGCTATTAAATCCCCCTTTTGATAACTCACTGCAACCTTGCAACGATGATTGTATTGTCTCCTGTTCTCTTCCTCCATCGCCTTGATTTGACTTTTTGCAGCCTTGTATAGATCAGTTCAGCTTGGCTCAAAGTGCTCTCTCACTTCATTATGATCGTCTCCAACAACTGATCATCCTCAGGGTTCCGGAGTATTGTCCCGAACATCAATTGCAATGGGTGTATTTATCGCTCTTTATAGTGTTCCGTTTATAACGCGTTGCATCCGACTGACAATTTTATATTATTTCAGTGGCTAGTCTGCGCTTAATCGTCTTATCACTCCCGGTACGATAAAAATGTTTGTTCTTTAAATTTATTGTCGAATATAGACGGGTATCAGCCAGCATGTTGCGGACATTCTTGACTAGTGGTTGTGGCATGCATTTTTTTATTATCACTTTATTTAGAGATCAGTAATGATACATACGCGAATATTCCCGTTTTTTCCTGTGCTATCACAACCGCACTCATGAAGTCCGACTATTTTCCAACCATTCTTTGACCTGTTCATCCATTTCGCGCATCTCCTTAGGGAGCAATCTCTGAGATACACATGTAATGGGAACCTCCACCTTAAGCATCATCTTCATTAGTACAGGCACCTCCTCCTCGACTAGTACTCTTACTTTGTTGTGATATTCATGCATCACTTGTTACCATCTTCACGCTCTTTGGTGACCATTTTCACGTAGTCCACTCCTGAGAGCAGCTGAATCACTTTTGTATTTAACATTTAACATTTAATATATAACAGCACACTGTAAGAAATCCCATCTTGATGTGCTAATCGTTTCATTCTATAATAATATTGGAAGAGATATTCATCTTTCTGTGGCTACGTTGTCGTGAGAGTTGTCAGCATCTTAAGCTCATCGACGTGATATTTGAAGGTGTTTTCCATTTCCAGACGCAGCTCCTTTTAGTAATTAATTTTCCTTTCCGCGTTCAGACTGACCGTTGCCATGTTTGTCAACACATATTTAGCTACGAAAAGAGTTTTCGCACTAGACCAACCATTGATCCTAGTTACCTCATCCAGTCATGCAGCCCATTGCTTGAAAAACGTATCATCTTTCCCAGAGAAACAGTTTCGCTTCTTTATAGAAAAGTATGTGCGACCGTGAGGTTTATACTTCTTGCGGTCTCTCAACTGGGCTTTCGACGACGTTGTTTACTGCTTAAGCTTGTATCTACGCTTCCAAATCTTCCAGTCGACCCCATAAATTCTTGATTCCCATATCCACTCTTAAGAAGTCTCCAGAACTTGTCTTTGCTGTCCATTTAAGCCGTTTTTCTTTGACCAATGTTTTTTGCATATCCCATACTATTAGATCCAAACCTTTTCGAGCCGCTCTTTCTTCATTAAGTGTTGCCTTCAATAATGCATTTCTTTCTATTAAATCTTTTTCGGTTATATTCATTGTAACTTTTCGAGATGATATTTCCTTTTAGATCTGGATAACGGATTTCTTCGTTGTTTAAGGCGGTTGCTATTGAACAGAGTATTTAATTTATTTGAACGTCGAGTTTGGTCTTTCTCGGTTGTGCCGAACAGTTGCATCTTCTTCTTAATGTTTGTGTATTGCCTGTTATATTACACTTTTCATACGTCTTCTTCAAGTGCACCGCTGTACATTTCGCGACTACTAAAAAAAATCTGGGGTACGTCTCATCCGTAATTCCACAGCTATATCTCAAATTCGCACCTGCAGCCGTACACTAATCACTCCAATGCACTGCGTATGTTACTGCTTCTACACACCGTTGTTAGCGTTTCAGGTCGATAGTATGTATTAGTTCTTATTAAATTCCGCATACATCCCGGGCGAACTCCCAAAATTGTGTATTACACGTTACAAAAGGAAACCAACACGAGGAAACATGCATAATTCACGTCTCCTTTAAAAAAAAAACTCATTTAACGCGCTCACTATGCCAGTCGTACAAACTTTTGTTCCACACTTCTCCCTTTTCTTTCGGAAGAAAACCTGTTCCGACTCATACGGCGTCTCTTTGATCATAGTACCATCTCTCTCTCTCTCTCTCTCTTATCTCTGTGTGTCACACTCCATTGCTCATGCATGTTTAGCGTCTTTTCCATCCATCTTTCTCATACCGAGTTTTCCTGTCTCCGAATTCTTCCCCTTTCCCTCAGTGGTATTACTCACACACTCATTTTTTTCTCTTATTTTATTCTCATACTCTCATATTAATATCTATAAGCAATTCTAAAAATAATTGTATATCTTCAATTAATTTTTTTCCTTATTCTTAAAACATTTAGTATTTCAATATCCAATCTAAAGACTAATTTCTCATAAAATTCTTGTATGAAAAATGAAATAAAATTATTATATAATTAAATCAGTGAACCTTAATTTAATAACTTAAAATGTTACAATTATTTTTATTCAAATTGGATATTTAAATTAAAAAATTAAAAATTACATTTTCGTTCGATTACAAATGTTTAATGAAATATAATTCAATTATGCTGACTCTTTTAACTTTTTAAATATATAATAAGCAAATAAATATGTAGTGTGGTTTTTTAAGAATTATTTATGTTTGTAATTTTTACAAAATGGTTTTATTGTTTGACATTAATTTGTGTTAAAAATAAAATAAAAAGAAATTTTTTAATTTTTTATTTAATGATGATGTTTCTAAATTTTAAAAGTAAACGTTAGTAAACGTAGAATTTAGCGCATCAAGTTTTATTATGCTTTATTTACAATTTTTAATTTTAATTGAATGATTTCTGTGCATGAATACATATACATGTAAAGTAATACGTCACCACACATATGTGAATACACACATGGCTAGTCATATTTTTATAAGATTTAACAAATAAAAAAAAATAAAAAAATATGTGTTCCTTAAAAAGGATATATAAAATTATTAAATTATATTTTGAAAATGAAGACGAAAAGTTATAATTTCAATAAATTTTTTGGAATTTTTACTCCAATTCTTATAGTTTAGTTATTAAATTATTTCCGTAGTACAACAATTTTTAAAAAAGAAATTAATATTTGTTTTCATATAGTATCTAGTTAAATTCAGTTAATTAATTTTTTAAATGTAAATTAATAAAAATTGCTTAATAAAAAATATTGGTTTACAATCTCATTTTTTGCTTTGTAGTCTCATATTGAAAATTAATAACATTTCATTTAAATCAACTAATAGTAATAATATTAATCAATCATTGATTATATTTTAAAAATAAAGTAAAAAATGTAACTCTTTTTAAGCAATGTTCAGTCCTTGAATTATAACTGATTTATGTCAATAAGTTTGACATATTTATACATAAATTATTAAAAATTACTTGCATATTATATCGAGATAATACAAATTTCTCTCTCAGATTTGAAATTTAGCAAATATCATTGATGTACATTGTAAGAATGACTTATCTATTGAAAAAAAAAATTTTTTTTTTCAATTATTTAATAAGTTTTTATGATGAATGAGATTAACGAAGATGTTTATCTTAAAAAATAAAAAATATTCAAATATTAAAAAAAAGTTTTGAAAAATTTATAAAAGTAGTACATATTGAAATAGTTGATGTATAAACAATAAATTATTACTTAATAGTGAATATATAAAATTTGGTATATTTATTTTAATTATAGCTGTAAGCCTAATGTAAATATAATAAATATGTTTACAAAGAAATATTTAAAATAATCTTAATAGAGAGAAACATTTAAAACAAAATTAAAAATAATTTTATGAAAAATTTATTACCTAGTTTACATATTTAAATTACATTGATATTTTAATTATAAATATAATCACGGAATTTCTGTTCTTCTTGTTGTATTACTAGAATAATTTAAATATGTAGAGAAAAAGTTGCAAAATATAATTATTATTTTCCATTTCAATTATATTTATAAACACTTTAAACTTTCTTGAATGATCATAATTATATCGTGATAATGAAGAATTAATATTCTTCATTTGATCAATATGGTTTACTTATATCATGGTATATAATTACTGTAGAGGATAAAAAACACGTTTAATATTTGCATAAAAACAATAATTTAACCATCTTTAATAATTGCATCAAAACAAATTTGAATTAAATCAAATAACAATGAGTTAACATTTTTTATTTTTAAGTTTAATCATAATGTAATGGAATAAAAGATATATTAACAAATTTTAATAAGTTTGAACAAGTAAAGATGTAAAAAAAAAATTCTATATGGTGTCTAAAAAACGTAAAATTTTTAAAAATTGTATATCATATCGATTAAAAAAGTGTACTTATTTAAATATTACATAAACGTTGTAAAAACTTGTTTATAATTTAATGTTTTATATTATAAGCAATTTAATTAGATAAATTTTTTTTTTAAATTATAAAATTATGAATATTCCTTTAATTGATTATAAAATTGATATAAAATTGTTATTAATTTTACTTCTTTGTACAATATTTAAATAAAAAAATGCATAAATATTAAACAAAATTAAAAAAAATTTTTTTATCAATATGTGATATATATAATATTAATCATCTTTGAATTTATTAATGACAGTTTTGATTATTGATCTGTATATTAATTATGTTAAAATTTCATAATTACTTTTACATTATCTATTTTATTCATATCTGAGAACTTCCAAATAAATTATAAATTTATAGAATTTTATATTATAGTTAAATTGAAAATATTGATAAATTTGCACTTACTTATAAGGAGATGATTTGTGAATTTAATATATCAGAATGGTAATAATACAATATTGCCATAAAAAGACTATCGAGTAAAATAGCGCATATTCAAAGTTTTATTCTTTGTTTTAAGTTATTTAATTAATTACTAAAGAAAAAACAATTCATAAAGTTTTAACATTAATTTAGTATGAGTTAAGCATATGTCGACGTACAAATTGATGCATAATGTATCACATCTACTATACAATTACTTTAATTTTTTTCAGAAAAATTAAAATTAAAATTGCTTGGTAAGTGTAAAATATAAAAAATGAAATTTAGAAAAGAAAGAATTAAAAAATATATTTGCATTTTATGTCAATAACATAACACACAGAGACATTCTTTTATTTAAAAATGATAAAGGCGTATCTGAAGATCAAATGCCAATGTAAAAAGAAAGATATATTGGTTTTTAGAATATTACGAATAATAACATCAGGAACTGACAAAAAACAAATAAAAATCGAAAGATATATCTTATAATTAGTTGCCTTTGCCCTCACGATGTCACATAAGTTTAAAAATGTAAGCGACTTTAACTTTGAAATTGCTATATATATATAAATTTATAGATCGAAAAAACAAAGAAAATGCGTAATTATGATGGTCTTCTGATATTTCGACGTCCACCAAAGGAAAGTGGAATCAGAAAAAAAGAGGTTTCGCATATCTTCTCGCGCTCTCCTTCTAACTGGCCGTGGTAAAGTCAAAATGAAAGGTACTCGGCATTTTGTTGAATCAACAAATTTTTATGATTTCCAGTGCGCAGCTGTGTTGAAACTTTCTAAAGCGTCATCATATAAAGAGTCAAGCTATTGTGTCAAACGCAATTTGGAAGCAAACGAGCGATGAAAAAAAATACTTGGGCTTTGCGAAATAACCTCTGGCTAATAACTTAATAACTTCTAATAACTTCGAATAACAAAAATTTGTTCAAGAAGTTTCGAATTTTTCCCCGTTGAATATATTCATATTGAATTGAGTTTGATTATTTCACTTTTTGATGTACAAATTTCATTTTGAATTACAAAGCAATTGATTCAATCTGTACTTTTTTTGTTCCTTTCCTTTCATCGTTTTCCTTGCTATCGATACTCTTAATATGTAATTAATTATTAATTAGTTGAGATTAGTTTTTAATTATCTTTGCATTGCGGAGTTCGAGTGATTGATTTTCACACATTTAATTTAAATATTTCAAAAATGGATTATCATATTTAAAAATATATGATATATTTATAATGTCAAAGATATTTATTTTTGACTTTTTAATGTTATTAAATTCAAATTTATAATACTTTCCCAAAATAAAAACTAAATAATGTTTTTTTTAATACGGTATTTATAAAAACAAGTTGTATACTTTTTGCAACTTTAAGCATAAAAACATAGTTTTAAAGATTGTTTTTGTAGCTCTTTTTATTTTAAAAAAAGAGCTACAGCAATAAAATAAAAATCAATTTTATGTATAAAAAAAAATTAAATATGAAAATATTTTAAAAGGATCACAGTTTGTTCATTTTGAAATAAAATACATAAACAAATTTTTTTTTGACACTGATAATAATAACAGCAACAATAATAATAATAATAACAATAATAATAATAATAATAATAATAATAATAATAATAATAATAATAATAATAATAATAATAATAATAATAATAATAACAATAACAATAACAACATTAACTATAACAATAGAAAATTAATAAATTGGTATTACTATAATTTGATAAAAATATAAAAATTAATTATAAAAAGTATTAAATAATTATTACAGTGTAATTACATTATACAATATATTTTAATTATACTTTCCTTTTAAATATTTTTATTAACAAATTAAGATTATATAAACAGATTCGATGCATTTTTACTACATTTTTTAAAAATATATGACACTTAATTTGGTTTTAAATAAAAAAAATATTTAATTTTTCTGTTTTATTATGATGATATAAGTACATGTTTTAATACCAGAAAAATACATAATTCATATGTAAATACTTTCATTGAAAAATAAGAAATCACTTTATAAGTATAGTAAATTAATATAAAATAAATTTTTTCTAAAAATTTTTAGTTTTAATTTATAATATACTAAAATTTAAATAAGATAGATAGTGCTTAAAAATATGTTTCTTAATGTTTATTATTTCTTAGCTTCTTAAATATAATATAATATAAGATAAATATTAAAATTATGTAAGACATAAATTTAAAAGTTTTAATGAAATAAAAAAATGAATACAATATTCAATACAAATAAATTTGCTTTTGAAATATATACTTCTTTTATACTATAATTAACTTTTGTAATTAATTTCTTTGAATAGTTTTAAATAGTATTAAAATGAAAATAAATATATTTGATACAAAAATATGTTTCGAAACTAACTTTAATATATTTATAATAAATTAAATTTTAACCCATCTAATTATAAAAATATTTTGTACAGGTATTTTATATATTATTTTTTGATAAGTGTTTTATAAATAAAAAAATGTTGTTTATATTAAAATTAGATTTAATTTAAACATGAAATAATGGTAAGTAAATTTAATATGAATTTTTTGGTACATCATTTTGATTGAACGGAATAAAAAACTTATTAAAATAATCTTGAATTAAATTTTATATTTATATTGTGTTCAAAATTTATATTTATGAAAAATCATATATTAAAAATAATGTAAGATATAATTTTATTTCGCATACACCAACAAAGGTTCTTTTAAAAATTATAATTGAATAAAAAAAACGTTTCATCTAAAAATAAAGACATTTAAATATCTTATGAGCATTTAATTGTTGTTATATTGATTAATCATTTGTCACAATTTTTATTTAATCTAATTTTATACATTATGTATCATTTATGTATCAAGTAAGGTTAAATATAAGTTCAATTCAAATGAATGATATCAAAGTTATCAACTAATGTTTTACGGATACTATATTTTGTATTATGTTTAAAAACTTTCCATTTCATTTCAGTTTAAATAATAAAAAAAATTCCTTTTTTTATAATGAAAATAGTGTTTAATATTATAAATTGAATTTATTGCATTGGAGTACTTGGAAATTTTATCTATTCGTGCCAAATATGATTTTTATTATAGATTTCAATTGTATTTACAAATTTTTTTCTGAAAAAATTTTTTTTGCTTTTGATATAATTATACATATACACAAATACTCTATTTATACACATATAAAGTTTCTTTATTATTTCGTATAATATTTACGTATATTGAAAAAGTACAAATAAAAATGAGTTGTTGAAAATTTTAAATAAGATTTAGTCGACGCAGAAAAATTTATAAGACTAATTGATGTCAGATGTTTCACCATTACTCTTAACTAGTTAAATAAGACAGTAAAACATAATTATAAGCATAATTATTAGGGTAGAATTGGCTTTGGTTTTTTTAATTTCTTTAATTTAAAATTTTTTTTTTATATTTATATTGTTTATCTTCTCGTGGCTTCATTCCCCATGTTTTAAACGGAACGCCAGCATATATTCTTATGATTTTCTGCGAGGCACTTTTCTTTGGAATAATCACAAGTCTTTTACGTAATATTTAAGAACGGTAAGCGTTATTTAGTAACATTTTAACTGCGATTCTATTAATGTCCCATCTCGTTTCACTGATACTTTTTAAATGTTACTTCTGTACATTTATTTAATAATTTTTATAATTACTATTAATAAGTGTGCATTGCAAATGCACTATTTAAATCATAAATATCATTTGCATAATTTAATTTATTACGACTTTTAATAGTTTTATAGTTTATTAATACAATGGAGTTATTCTTTCTTTTTTTCAATTTTTATAAATATTAATTCGCATATTAGCAAATAACAACAAAATTATACAAATAAGAATTCATTCTTATTAACAATAACTTTAACATATTGGTTTTATGGTTAAAAAACACCTAAGTATTTTATTTTTTTTTTATGTATCTACGTGTATAACAAAGAGTGTTAAAAATATTATTTATATTTAATGATAATTATTTATATTTAATAAAAAATATGTATGAAACGAATATGTATTTTTGAGCCTGGCATTCTCCTATAGAAAAATGTGATTGGGTTATTATTCTAAAAAAAAATTCACTAGTAAAATTTGAGAGTTACCTTTATTCGTCAATGTTAGTATTGTTTCATAGAACTCGATCGTTAAAAAGCGGTGATTTAATTTTAAATAACACCAGTGATAATAAAAGTGTGTTTGAAAAAAGAGTTCAGCGATAGAAGCAACCGTTATTAAAGCACCACTGACTCGTTGATGATTAAAGCACTTCTGACAAAGTTTGTTCTTGACATCCACCTGGTCTAGTCGATTTCACTCTTTTGACTGTTCGGTAAACCTAAAGAGCCGATATTATATATGAGGTTGGAGTGCGGGAGGATCCGTTGGTCCCCGGGAGTCCTCGGGTATTTCCGCCCAGTCCGATGTCTCTGAACATTTTGAACTTGTTCAAAATAAAGTTACTGCAAACGAAAAAAAAAGAGAGAGAGAGAGAGAGAGAGAGAAAGAGAAAATTCGTGAATGTGTGTTGGTAAAAAAGTAGGGTTCTTCTGCATTTATCAGATTTTCTGTATAACTAAACTTTTATCATTGTGTCTATATTAGATTTATTATTATTTATTTATTAATTCCACCATTTTGCCCTGGGAATGAACTTGGTTTACATTTGTTTTTACATATTGTATTATATATACATTTACTTATATACCATTATAAATTAAATTATATATCACATCCATTACTTTAGACTTTGACATTTTAATTTTACATTTCCATATTAGGGTTATTATCAAAGAACAAAGTCTTCTAATTATTACTGATATAATTTAAAATTCTTATAAATTTCTAAACTACTCATGGTATTTATTATATAAATGATATAATAAATTACCTTTTAGAATAACATTATTTTAAATCTTACTGTAATTTTTATAGTACTTGTTAAATATAATCATTGACATATAAATATAGAATTATATAAATATATGTAAAAAATAGTTATATCAAAGGAGAAAAACATTTTTGTTATATACATATAATCATTTTTAATTTTAAAAATATTAAAATTACTTTATAAAAAGATTATAGAATTTATTTTTGAATTAAATATATTTCGTCACATTGTCATACTGAGAAATTAATAGTTTAAAGATTGGATTTGTTTTCTATAATTTTAATTAATTTCTTTATTTAAAAAAATATACTCTAAATTAATAAATTATGATTTTTACATGAAATCCAAATAAAGGAATATTTCTTAATGTATTCTAAACTATTATGTATTTATAATTAATATATTTAAATATTTGATTGTATATAAAATGCTATTAAGATGCATAATAGTAAGGATTTCATTTAAGTTTACTTTCAATATTAGCAATAATAAATTAAATAATTAAATAATAATAAAAAATTGAACGTTGAAAATATTTAAGACAAAATTTTATTGCTTATACATCTTTTATCGTAAATTTATAGGTTGAAATTTTTTATTTGTCATTTAATAACTGCAAATATATCGAGTAAATTTTTTGATGACGTGAAAAAAAAAATAACATATTTAATATGTTGTAATTGTATCGATATTTAAAGCTAATTTTATTCAAGTTTCTTTGAATTTTTTTATATATAGATTATTTTTCTCATATTTTTTTTTCTTTTATTTTTATATTTCTCGACAATTTATATGTCTATTGTATTTTAATTAGAGAAATTTTTTAAATTATGTTAACAACTTATCAATAATGATAAAAATTTGCTCAAAATATAATTATAAGAAATATTATATGTATTGTATAATAAAACAATTTTGAAAATTAAAATTTTTCTTTTTTACGATCATTTTAAAATATTTTTTAAATATGAATTATGAATATCAAAATTGTATATATTTACGTATAAAACATTTAATATACTTGGTTGATTGTACAACAATAACAAAAATATTCTTCATTGGTATTATTTGCTTTTAATTTATTAATTTTATTGACTTTTATACTTTTGAATTATATATTATTTAATAGTAATAAAATGCATAATTTAACATTAAAAATAAATTTTATATACATGAATATCAAAAATATTTTTAAAACTTAAAAGCTTCTTTCTTTTTATAAGTAGTTAATATTTTAAATAATTTCAAAGTTTAATAATAACGTAAATATTAACTTGTGAACGTACTGTATCATTCAAAATTATAAAAGTTTTATTTAATTTTATTAAATATTTTATCATTTTTTATTTTTATATACAATTACATATTTTATTGAAAGAACTGTAATCAATATTCGTTTAATATACAAATGATAAGAAATTTATTTTAGACACACAAAATATTTTTTATTTAAATCTGTAAAAATAAAAACAAATTTTATCAATTTTTTTCTTCAAATTATAAGACACTAATTTGTTAAACACATTTCTTATATTAAGTTTCGTGATGTATCAAAATTATTAAAGGAAAATATTGTGATATAAAAACTGTTTGATAATTGTGCATAATATTTTTTTGTAGGTAATTTGATTAATATCATCAGTTGATTTAATTAATATTATAAAAATACTGTTTCTTTATTTTCCTTATTTAAAGAAAATTTTATATTCATATATTTTAAGTTAGTAAGGATTTATTAGAAGTTATTTAACTTTAAACAAATTTTTTGAATAAAATTATAATGATGAAAATAAATGTTATAACGTAAATAATAATTATGATTTGCATAAAGACTGGATTTATCAATGCCTATAAAACAATTATTTCTATACTAAATGTAAATATATAAAAAAATATTTCGTTTCCAATATTTTATTCATCTTTTTAACTTTTTTTGTTCGAATTCTGAAATTATGTAAAAATACACATTTTTAAGAATATTTATAATTTAAGAATAATAAAAAAATATGTAAAAAATTATATAAAAAAAATCTTTACAAGTACATAATAGCTTAATTGAATAATAAAAAAGTATATCAATAAATTAGTTTTAATATTACATGTTTATAAATAAATATGCGACTTTATTTAATGTTAAACAAAAAGTGTATACAAAGAACAAATTTTACTTAAAATTTTACATTTGAATAAAATTATTAATATTAATATGTTCATTTTTTAATATTAAAATTTTATTAAAATTTAAATAATGTTATACTTTTTAAAAGTTTTGAATAATCTTTTGTCATATACTACGTATTTATGGATATAATGTAGACAAATTACACAGGCCAAGTAATAGGTTACCTTTTAGGTTTTTAGCGTAAGCAGTTAACCATATACATAAAAAATTAACTATATACATAAAAAATCAGTAGATTCTTATTTTCGAAAATGATACTAAAAATATTCAGGGATTGTTTTATTAATTATTTTAACAAAAAATATATTTTTTTTTATTCTTTTTGTTATAAAAGTAATTAAAATTTTTAATAGTATTTATGGATGACTTGTAGTTAATAAAATCATGATGAAGAGGAATTTTTATATAAACCAATTCGTAAATTAGAAGCGAATAGATTTTCAAAAATCCGGACAATTATTAAGTTAATTAAAAAATGTTTAATTTTGTCACTATAGTTTTGAGAAATTGAAATGATTTATATAAATTTAATTGCAGAAAATTATATTTAAGATTAATAAATAAAATTAAAATAAGATTATTAGATTTCGTATAATGCTATTTTTAATTTAATTAGACGAAAATTTATGAAGTTACATGTAGCTCATATGATTATTGTTTTTTCAAAGCTTTGTAATTTTTAAAATTTTATATGTTTAATCCGAAAAATTTATACAAGATATAAGATACAAGATTAGTCGTAATATAATTATATTTTTTACAGCCGGTCAAAAAACTAAAAACGTATAATGTATTGAGCTAATTTTGACTTAAAAAATTTTCGAAAAATTCAATTGAAAATAGTATTTTAAAATTAACAGACTGATTGAGCTGAAATTTTATATAAATTAAGTGAGTATTAATTACTTAATTTTCGAAAACTAAATTTAAAAAATCCATTTTTTCATTAAAATTATTAATAAAAAAATCCTGGATATTTTTAGTCATTTTAGAAAATAAGAATCTATTGGTTTGATTCACGATTTTGTATGTATTCGGGATTGTTGTTTTTTGTGAAAACCCTAAAAAATGGTTTATCTCTTGATCTGATTAATATATTAATAAATTATTTTAGATTCTATGTGTAATTTTGTAACGGGCTGTCTTACCCGCTTGATTTTAGTTAAGCAAATGATTTTAAATAAGTAAAAAAGCATTTAATGTGTTAGAAAAAGAACTAAAATTATGTATATTAAAAAACAGTTTAATATTAAAAAAATGTGATAATTAATCAAATAGCGGTGGGGATAGCGACAATCGAGGAACCAGAACTTAGATGCGGATCAGCAGCTGGTGAATTAAATTAATAAAGTATTAAATAAAAAAACAGGTTTATTCAGCGATGGAATCTGTAACATTAGTAATACAAAAAAAATTATTAGTCGCAGGGTTACGTATAAGCGATGTGTCGTAAGCATGAGTAGGATTAGTGGAGGGTTTTTAAGGTGGAGCATCATGCCTTCCTTTAATGCCACTGGGATTGTTTGATAGGAAGACTGAGTGAGACAGTAAGAAGAATAAAGGTGCTGCGTACACTTCTCAACACGGACAAGAGAGAGAACGAGAGAGAGAGAGAGAGAGAGAAAAAGTCGTACTGCGTGCAATACCCAGCACTGGAGGATCAGGACGGTCGGACGGATGCGAATGAAGTAAGCTACCCATAGCCTCTGAGTGTCGCCTTATATACCCTCTCGGGCCCCTAAGCGTTGTGTATAAGCGGGCGAGGGTATTTCGCATGCATCGCCGAGCGGCGAGAAGCTCTCGGTTTCCGGACG
Organism: Eupristina koningsbergeri; assembly: GCA_018907245.1. Taxonomy (NCBI): domain Eukaryota; kingdom Metazoa; phylum Arthropoda; class Insecta; order Hymenoptera; family Agaonidae; genus Eupristina; species Eupristina koningsbergeri. The sequence continues at coordinate 109,592 of JACCHV010000157.1, forward strand.
TTTCCAAACGTTTGCGAAGTTTCGGGAAGACCCCGTGGTGCTCCGGAACGGCGCAAGAGGGCGCGTATCACGGTTTTAACAGCTATTTGCTCTATTCTATGTGTATTATATATGTGTATATTTTGTATGTATGTATGTAAAATGTGTGTGTATTTGCTCGCATGAATGATTGCTTGTAATATTGCGTGTATGTATATGTGTACGCTAGCTTGTATGTGGAAACACTTAGGATTACAAATTGTTAAACATATAATAAATTATAAATTGCATAATAATGTTTTAATAATAATCATTTATATATAGTATTACGGAAGTATAAATATTTATGTGGATATGAAATTCTACGCCGGGCTCGTGTAGCTGGTCGGAGTTTTTTATAACTCCGCAGTGTAGGATAAAGGTCTAGGAATTAAAATGAAAACATTTCCGTATACAGATCGAATTCGTTATTATTAAAGAGATGAAGGGAAGACATGACGTTTGTATTGTTCGCGATATTATTATGTCTAACTGACCGATAAGCGAGATGTTAGTGACTAAGTTAGACATGACGTGAATTTCAAAGTTTTTATTAATTACGATGTTGCGCGATCCTTGGGTCCGTCATGAATGAATCCAAAATCACTCCGCGAGAACCACGGAGGCTAAACTCCCCCGATTTTGGAATCATCCACGGGAATCACCACAGTTCCCTGATCCCACAGTCCAGGTGCTGAATCTGCGGATTTCTTAGACGTTCGTCGTTGGTGTGCGTTATTGGCCCGATGACATCCGATCCAGCGAATCGCGTTAACTCCGAGTGTTCTCCCAAAAATGCCGACGTCGCCTTGCAGCGGATGCAGCTGCATGGCATACGTAACAATAGTATTATATTTTAATACATATTATATGTATTTTATATTTTGAAGAATATATTTTGATATGAAATTATACATGTATTTGTTGATTTATATAAATTAAAATATATAATCCGAAAAATATTCTTTTGATTAAAACATAAAATATTTAGTAAATAAAACATCAATATTTTTTATTAAATTTTATTCTGTTTATAATAAATTTATTAACTATTATATTTACACATTATAGCATTATAATATTACGTTCATTTTTATTTACAAAAATATAGCATTGTCGTATATTATTATTTTAATATTTTTTATGCTTGAAACATTAGTTTTTTGTTATTTGATTTTTTCATTTAATATTTGTAACATTACAAACTCAGAGAGCTATTGACCTGACTTTAATTAAATTTCTATCAGTTACTTGATCATTTCATTTGATAAAATTATTTTCATCTGATATGAGAATATAATGTGTGTGTGATAGAGAGAGAGAGAGAGAGAGAGAGAGAGAGAGAGAGAGAGAGAGAGAGAGAGAGAGAGAGAGAGAGAGAGAGGGAAACAAACGGGTTCGATCGATTTGAAGAATTAGAGAATGGGTTTTTCAGAAAAAATCAATTAAATCCGATCATTCGCGATCAAAAAGTTTATTTTTATTTTTTTTCGTAATTTTATCATATTTCTCTCACTCAATTTTGATTTTTGATCTGCATTCCTGTATTGCTTATTACCTTATGTACAATTTTGATTAACTTTGGTGATCGGATGAGAACCAGTGGAGCCAACGTAGTATGAGCGTTGATTGTACAATTTTTATTATTTATTACATAAATAAATCGTTAATACTATGAACTCTATTCCTTTCTATTTTTATTTTATAAATTTGCCGAGTTTAAAATTAAACTATAATTATAATATATTATTTTTGAAAATAAACAACATATTTATAGAAATGAATATTAGTTTTTAACGTAAGTAATTGAACTAGTTTAATAAATATAAAAAATTAATATTATTGATTAGCAACAATACAATAATTAACAATTAATAATTAAAACTTTTAATTTTCATAAATAATTTTAAAAGAAACTGTATGCATTCAAATCGTATTTTTTTTATTTTTAAAATATTTATATTTTAATATCCAATCTATAGCTAAATTTCTATCAAAATTCTTGTATAGAATATGAAATAAAATTATTAAATACTTAAATCAATTAACCGAAATATAATAACTTAAAATATGACAATTACATTTTTTTCAATTTTACACAGATTTTTGTAATAAATGTGCGAACAGTTTAAAAATGTATGGCATACGAATAGTGCCTATTATCAATATTAAACTTAATTCTATAATAAAGTTAGACAAAGATTCAATTGCAAAATGGGATAGAACTAATGTTGTTTATAAAATAAACTGTAACAGCTACCTTGCTACGTATATTGGCGAAACAAAGTGCACTCATCTCACTAGAATTAAAGAACATCAAATATGTCAAAACAATTTTTCGATCGTTTTATCACATTCACAAGAGTGCAGCCATAAAATTGATTGGGAAAAATTTCCATTCTAGCCAGAGAAAATAATTACAAAAGTCGCATACTATTCAAAATACTATGTATAAAAATAAATATAAATACGTTATAAATATAAATAGAAAAGAGAATACACAAAATTCAAATCCCAGTATAACCATCTAGGTACATCATGACGTGTAAGAACGTCACATCTACGTAATATATCGACACTTGACGTAACGTAGAGATGAAAGTTGACACTAAAGCTTTGACTCCTCATGGCTTTCGTGTATTATAATTAATTTTATTTCATACAAATCTTACGGGTCAAAAAGGCGCGAAACCCCTGAGAGGATTTCCCGTCGGGTATTGGCTTAGGCGGTCTCATCAGTGTTCAGCCCATTAAACAAGAACTGATCCGAATTAGCTCTCTAATGCACTTCCAAGGTTTTCACCGTACTCTTGCGGTTAAGTTGTTTTTCATTGTCTCGATGGCGAACACTTGGAGGTAGGAGCTGGGGTGGGTATCCGCCCACTTGTCCAAGGTAATTCCGGCTCTTTTCAATATAGCGACAAATTTATGAATCTTCTCTTGCGAGAGCCCGAGCTCGTCGACGCCGTCGAAGATGTCGTATGTATTGCACTCTATATATAATTATAATTATAATTATAATGTATAATTGCAATGTATGTGTTGCACTCCCAACTCTCAGCACCTAGTGGGTAGTTTATCCGTTCATCTTGGAGGATCTAGAGTAGGATCCTGAACATGAGGAATAGCGTGCACGATGTCCCATATGTCATCGTAGTCAACCAGTAGTCAATGGGAGCATCCGCGGTGGTGAGTGCTCATATTATTTGTTACAGATCATGGTCCTCGTCCTCGGCCTGAATCTGGCGAAACATTTTTACGATGTCATATTGGAAACATCGCTATTTCAGCAAAATTAACGCGAGGTCTCGCTGTAACGTCGGGCTAGCTTTCAAGAGCTTGTTGAGGGAATGTCCATCGCGTGTTCGTCTTAACGTGTCGAAAATGACGCGGATCTTTCTGCCCACCGTGGAAGATGAGAAAACCGGATGGTAGGAGAGATACTACCCCGGCGATCGTTGTATCTCGTCATAGGATACGCGTATTATGTGACCCAGGCTCTCATATTTGCACATGAAGGTCTGGTACATATTGGCGAGGGTGAGCTGGCGATTGAATCGCCAGTGGAGATGGCGCAAGCGTGCGCTATTCGACGTGTTTTTTCTCCAATGGAAGGCCGGTCCTCTTTGACGGAAAGCAATACCATGAATCTCCCGTTTGCAACACGTCGGTGCTTTGTCCGGAATTGGTTCTCGCATTCTCGATCCCAGGGTTTCGGTGCCACTGCTACTCTCAAAATCTCCTCCACCTCCTAAAACCGCAAGGTTTCAGTGACGTTGTCTTCGACTACGGAGTGCAATCCGATGATAATGGTGTGGGCGGCCATTCCCGCCCACCATGAAGCAGCAAACTCTGACACGCCGGCCACGATCCATTCTAGATCGGTGTTCTGTGCCACGAGCCGCGTATCTGGAAGGCAAAGGAGTTCCGTATAATATATATAACAGTAATAACGCATACATATCGATCGGAGTCGTGTCGCAGGTTAGAAGTATCCCGGTTATGCGGGGAATGCGTTGACTTGTTGGCCGCACTCCAGATGTACCACCGATCGCAGCGAACATCGCGTAGCGAATTGGGCGGTACCCGCAGCGCAGTCACAAAGTTCCGAAATCTTGACGTTAATATGCTTCCGGGGAAGTCCCAGGAGTTGAGCTGTAGACTTTGAGATAATGAAGTCTCAACCCCCTGGTGCAGCAACGCCCTCAATCTAATGCACGTATCCTCGGAAGAGACGACGTCGACACGAAGAGACGCGGTTGCTGTCAACACCCGCGGGTTGTTGGCCTTAGTTGCGATATCGTCGGAACCAGATTTTCTTTCTTCCTTCGAGCTGGACGCCTTCTCCGTAGGCTTTATCTCTGAGGAGTTCCCGGTATATCTCGGGTCATCATGTAGTTGCGTATGGTGCGATATGTTACACCTTTTTCAGCGGACAGTGCTAAGGCACAACTATAGGTGATGTTCTCCAAAGCAATTGAAGCACCGTTGAAGCTTCATCACTTCCGATCAGCGCTTTCGTACAGGCTTCTTCTGGAAGTCGCGGCATTTCCAGAAGGGATGCCTCGCCTTACACAAGAGACATGTATCGGCGTGATCCGCGTACAACGCGTGCCTCATGTTGGGTTGACGCTTAGTGGGCTAGCGGAGCTGATGGGGGGGAGTCTCTCTTAGGACTCTTTGTTGGCGTTGCTTTCATAGGAGTCCGAGTCGGGGTCGTCGGAGGGCTTGGTCGTTCGTCTAGTGTGGTGATTCTTCTTGTTATAAACTTGTCCAGGTCGTCCATTGTCATTACTCGTATGAACCAATCTGAAGATGCACCACATTTCGCGCAATGATTCGGCCAGTTTTGGTCCTTGAATCTCAGACGAACTCGTCTACTACCTTCATGACGCAGGGGGAAGCAGGTCGCTGAAGGGATGAATAAATAACATGTCCCATTTCCTTATTGGAGCCTCCAAAATTGTTAGCATGCGAGTTGTTTTACGGATGTGATTCCAGTATCCCGATAAACTGGAAGCTGACTCTTTGATAATGGGGACTGTTCGAATAATCCTATTGATCAATTTTCCTATCATCTTCCAGGGATTGTACTGGTCGATGACGTAGTTCCACACGAACGCGTAGTTCTCGTGGATGTTCTCGTGATCTGCCGCAAGATCTCCTGTTGGACCCTGTAATGCCGATCAAGATACTGTAGCCACGTTGAATCCTGTACATTTGGTATCGTAGCCATGAGAAACTGGAACGTATTACGGAACGTAATCCAGTTCTCATCCTTTCCAGAGAATACAGGAAGGTTCACCTTTGGCACGTTCACTGTGTGTGATGTGTTGGTCTGTAAGGTGCTAACACCGGAATCAGAACTCGCGCAGGTCAGATTATTTTCAGGAACCGGAAGTAATTTAAGGATGTACTCCTGTGCCTTCTCGTACATCGCATTGCAGCTTTCGTATTGTTCTTCCATTCAATAGGGGTCCTCCTCGCTGCTTGAATAAGCCAAAATCGCCTTATCGTTCTCGAAAGTCTCCTCCGCATCTCGCTTCAGCGCCTCCAACCGGGCCCGCAATACCACCGACGATAATGTACCCGGATCTCTCTCTTTTAAACACTGAATGATCTAGCGTATATGACGTAGGTAAGCACTCTGCGCGTCTATCAACTTGCGTAAGGTATTCTACTCCATTTTGTTATCTTCCATTGCTATGATTCTACTTAATTATATTTTATTTTTAATAATTAAATTTTGTAGAACTCAATTGATTCAATTCGAAAAATCCGCGAATTATTTCTAAAGATATAGAGCAAATTGCTTACCTTTACCCGCGCGTTGATAAACCATGAGAACCGATTGTGAACGTAAAAAACCCGGTGCGAATCGGTTAATATCTCGCCAGATACGCTAAGATATTCTGCGTGTCGTATACCTATGTGAATGCGAGAGACAACGCACTAGGATGGAGAGAGAGCGCACGACGTTCAAGAGAGATTAGCAACATCATAGACGAAGAAAGCAAGTAGACTTTCTTTGTTCCTTTCGTACTTTTTGCATTGATTTTGCTCAGCACCTCTGGGGCTATTCACCTTCAAGTATAAAAGTACCTGTACATCTTTGGAGAAGAGATCGCATTAAGTCAGAGTGAGACAGAAAAATACCTCGTCTAGCTTCTAAAGTTTGGCGCTTCTCAACTCATATTTTTGAGAAGAACTACCCAAAGAATTACTCTGAATTGTATGCTTAATGTATATGTTTAAGCTGTATTTTTTAAAGGGATTATATCTTTTTTAGCATCAAACCATCTGAAAAGATTTTATAATTTGTGGAATTTATATATTTTTTCCATATAAATTGTATAATTTAGAAAAATTACATTATAAATTCACATAAAAGAACTTGAATAACTATACAAAAATGTATTGAATACATTTAAACTTCTATAATTCTCCAATTATCTAATATTAAATAAGTATGTTTATAATTTAATTTGAAGCAATTATAAATGAAATTTATTTAATGTGAAGCTTTCAAATGTAACATTTATTCAAGACTCCATTAATTATTTAATGCTCAAAATTTGTTTATGGATAGTAAAAAGATAATAAATTATAAATATATGTACATAAAATATACTATAAAAATAAATCATTATATATGAACTATCATTAATTGTATTATTGTTGGGTGCCCACTAATTTTTCGACAACTTAACTCACTCACGAAATATCTCTTAATTTACAAGATGTTAGTTCGTTAAAGATTAGTTTAACGTAAATAAACTTTTAGGGTAATGGTTTTTTACTTTAGATTAATATTCCAATGACTCACCAAATTATCAATATATAAAAACCAAGTTAATAATAGCTGATTATAATAATAGCTAATAATACTGATAGTTTAGTTCTTTACAATGAGTTGAGATATACTAATGATTATTGGACTTACGATAATCAAACGTTACGATTATATGTGTAACGATGAGCCCCTGACGGCGTTTCGTCGGGACTCGTGGTGGGGGGACGAGTTGCCCATTTGCACGCGGGGTCCAAAGGGGGCTCGTCACTCTTGTATCCCCCAGCTGGGATAGCTGGTCGTTGGATACCAGGATTCGATGGTCGGCTGAACGGGAGTGTGTAGTCAGGGGTTTGTTGAAGACATGGAAATACACGGGATTTTCAGGAAAGCAGGTTTCTGCGGGATTTATACGGTAAGTATACAAGTATGTTTTTTCAAGAATATTTATTTTGGGTGATTTTAATTTCTGTCGGTAATGACTATTAATTCTCCTTTTCTTCAACAGGTAGTGGTACGGTCGGAGTTACAGAGTCCTGTAATCTAGTCAAAGGTAGTTGTCTGGTCTGGACGCAAGAGGGCGCATCGGTAGCAGTTCCCCAGCTGTAGTTGTCTGTTGAGTCAGTTGCTCGTTGCTTTGTGATGGCATCGCAGCCTCGTGTCGGGGTTCTTCATGCGAAAGTAGTGGAGAGTTTTTATTAAATTAAAATGTTATGAATTGATAAAAATATTTTGTAAGAAGATCTTCAGGGTTTAATTTAATCGTTTAATTAAAGTAATAATTTCAAAAATTTCATAGAACCTTATTATTAAGCTAAGTTAGCGGGAGATAAGGAAGGGTCAGTTTACGAATAAGTAACAAGCGCTAAAATTAATTTACAATTAATTATTACTAATAATTTTAATATATTATTCTTATAATATGTTTATAATTTTTAATTCGTTAATTTAATAGTGTTTTTTGTGTAAAAATGACAAAAAATTAAATAATTTAACATATTGATTACTTTTTTTATTATTTACCTCGCGTTTTTTTATTAATTCACGCATTCATTAAGGAAAAAAGTTTTCTTAAGTACTTTATCAGCATCTAATGCTTTACATTATTTATTATTAAAATATTGCATCATTTTTTATCTTTCACATTAAAAAATTTCTTACAAATTTATTGCTTCAATTTTTGTAGAATTTCAAATTTCTCAACCATATTAAAATAGATATGAGATTTTTAATCACTGATAATATATTTAATATTGAATACAGTATACATGGTTATTATTTTGTATATACTATTAATACATATTTATAGAATTAAAAAAAACTCATTTAATTAGTGTTGTAACGGTTTGTTTAAAACTGTTTAACTTTCCGAATTTACCTTAACTCTTTTCCTCCGACCAGCTGTAGAAAAGAAAGAAGAAAAAAAACATGAAATTTGCGAAGCAACGGGAAAAAATAAGTCTCCGAGTGAAAAACAAAGATTAATTAGACACCAATGAATCGATGGTTATTTATTCAAAATATGCACCGCCTCAGCGCCGATCGCCTACTTTCGCCTTCCGCAATTTATGAAGAAAAATGAAGAAGAAGCAGTAACATGCACGCATAGAAAACATAAAGATAATCTGCTAGATGCAGAGAAAAAATTACTAAAGAGAGAGAGACTGAGATTAATTAATTAAGCTCATTCCCCCTTACTTCACAATGCTCGCCGAAAGTGGAAAGAAGATGTCGCGAAACTTAAACGAAAAACTACTATAAACTTTTCGCACGACCCCGCGAGATGTTACTTAATCCAATCGATCTTTATCACTAACTTTCACGTTACTCTTTCGCCGCCGCATTACCTCTTCCTCAATCCAGGCCTTATTGCTCTCTCTCTCTCTCTTTAAGTTTATATGCTTTTTTGGTGATGATAGGTCACAGTGTATTGTTTAGAATTATAGTATTTTTGCTTTTTATTTCATATACTTGGAATAAATATAGTTTTTTAATTAATTTTAATTGCAAGTAAATGACAGACTTCATGGTTGGTTGGTCATGCAGGTAGTGGACCCCCAAATATTCAGGTGTACGTTTTTACTAAAATAAATATTGCATGAAATTTAAGTGAATTTTTCAAAATAAAATGAAAGCAGTTTATTGGGAATTTACAAAAATAAAAAGAAAATACATTGAGATAAAAGTAAGTGCTCAATTTCTTAGCTTATGTGCAATCAAAACAGTGAAAAATTAGTCAATAAATCAAGAGTAAGTTTAAGATCGTGAAAATGATATCGTTGTAAGTTTTTAAGGTATCAGTTTTAAGTAAAAAGGACTGAAGTTTTTGAATTGAATAAGCAATGCTTTTTAAAAATGTGAAAACGTGCTTCTATAAATTTTTATTTTTTTATTATTATTTTTACTACTATAACTTTTATCGAAAATCGATGGAAAAAAATTGGCAATTCATACATTTCTTTATTATTGACCTTTTTTTAGTAATTATACGTTAAATAATTCTTTTATTACAATTTTTAAAAAGATACCACTTACATGAGTATATCTTTGTGCAATATTATACCATATTAAAAAAAAAATAAAAATATGCAGACAAACTTGATTATATACTTATTTCTAACTTTTCTGCAAATAAAGTTTTTCTCAAAGATAATACAACATCAAAAAAACACATATTCTCAATTAACTGTATAAATATTCACGTCCACGTCTACATATTCACACACACACTCATCTTCCTTTTCGTGCAAATTTACTCATTAAATACATACAGCACAGGTTCACTCCATACGTGTATTAGTGATAATTGATAAAATTATAGTGATAAATTTAGTGATAATTAAGTGCCACGAAGACATCAACTGGACCCCACTAGTAGTCACCTACCGTCGGATTTCCTTCAGGACTTGCTTCAGTTTCAACAACAGTAGTATGTTGACTTCTGCAATATGGTAATATGTAATTTTTATCATGTCTAATCTTAATACTAATATAGTTTATAATTCTCATAATCTACCCCTTCCTTCCGAATTGTATACCCTAAGGTACGAGAAGCTCATTGAAATTATTATGGTAAATATTAAAATATTTATCAAAGTGCCTTGGATTTTGAGAAAAGGAAAATACAATACAGAATGAAGATAGATAAGAAAGATGAAGAAAAAGGTAATATAGATGAGAATAGGGAGAGGGAGAGTCTGACATGAATGAGTATGGATTAGTGGATGGAAGAGGAAAGGATGGATGAAATAATAAGGGAAATGGTAAAAAGGAAAGACGGAGAAGCAAAGGGTAGAACAGAGATAAGTGAAAGAATTAGCGACAAAAAAAATAAAATGAAGGAAAGAGGACGAGACTAAGAAAAAGAAGAAGGAAATAGAAAAAGAAAAAGAAGAGACAAAGGAATGGAAAATCATGTATTGGAATATGACGGGGAGATGGAATAAGAACAACGGATTTTGAGAAGGATGGGAGGATATAGATTATATCTGCCTGACAGAGACCTGAATCTAGGAAAAGGAAGCGAAATAATGTATCAAGAAGATGCCAAGAGGGAGAGAATGAAACTGTATAGGCGCAAAAATAGAGAAAAAAGAGGAATGGCTAAAGGTGGATTTATGATAAGAAAAAGAAAGGACTGGGGAAAGATAAAAAACAAGGTAACGACAAAAGTAAAGGAACGGTTGATAAGGGAAATAATAAAAGAAAAAAGGGAAGAAGAGTAAATGAAAATACAGATATGGTATAATAATGAGAAGAAAATGGAAGAAATGTGGGAAATAATAAAAAAGAAAGAATATGGAAAACGAAAATCAACAATATGTTTAGGATACAGCAATGCAATGATCGGACAACATGGAAAAATGGTAGATATAGATAATGGAGGAAAAGTAAAAATAAAAGGTTTAGAAAAGAAAAAAATAGTTAGTTGAAAAAACAGAAAAAGAGAGATGGTTCATTCTGAACGAATTAGAGAAAATGGATGAGGAAGAAGGATTCACATACATAGGAGCAAGTGGTGCAACAGTGATATATCTAGCAATAGTAAATGAAATAGCATGGTAAAAAGTAAAGAGGTTTCAAGTTCATAACAGGATAGAGACAAATAACCGATTTGCATCACGTTGAATGGGAAAAGGCAAGGAAGAAAAGAGATAGAGAAAATAATAAGTAGAAAGGACTAGATAGAGGAAAAGATAAAGGAATTCAAAATAAAGACAGAGAGAGAGGAAAAAAGAAGAAAAAATAGAAAAAACAAGAAAAAGTGGAACAATAATGAGACTAAAAAAAATAGTAAAGGAAGTGACACTGAGGCAAAAAAATAAAAATAAGGGAAAGAGAAAGAGAACAGAAAGACTGTTGGGATAGAAAGTGTAGCAAAGAAAAGAGAAAAATAAGGAAAAAACGAAAAATTTGTTGAAAAGAAAAGGGAGATAAGGAAAAGTGCTAGAGCAAAAGAAAGGAATGAAAACATTATGTGAATGAAAAAGGAAAGCTGAAGGAAGAACTAGAATTACAGAAAATTAAGGAGGACATTTAGAACTACCTAAATAACAGTAATAAAAAAAGAGGTTTAAAGTAAATGATATTAACAAGGAAAGATGGAAAGAACATTAAAGTGTACGAGTTAAGAGCTATTAGTGGGAATAGCGGAAAGAGAAAAAGAAACAATAAAAACACGAGTCTTAAAGAAGGGACAGAAGAACTAAGTAATCGGGAAATAATAGAATCATGGAAAAAATTAAAAAAAACCAAGGCAGCAAGGGGGTGCAACTTCAAATAAGTCTTGGATATATGGAAGGACAAAGACAAAAGTGGAGTTGATGGGAATTATAAGAAAAATATGGAAAGGAAAAGAGATACCGGATGACTAGAAGATAACGATAGTGACAACTATCTATAAGAAAAGAGACCTAAAACATACCGAAAATTACAGAGGAATATTGCTGTTGATGGCATATAACATATATGCGAAAATATTAAAGAACATATTAGAGAAAGAGGTGGAAGAAAAAGGAATAGTAGTGCTAGAGAATTAAGCAGGTTTTAGGAAAGGAACATCGGTACTAGAGAATATATATACTGTGAACCGTAAGATGGTAATGTATGCTTTATTCATAGATCTGATGGCGGCCTATCATATAGTGGACAGAGAAGTATTATGTCATGCTTTTTTTCGTTTCTTCTTCCTTAACTTTCTGTCTATTTTTCCTATTGCCTTTATGAGTTTGTGATTGCTTGTGTCTTTTTTTATCTACTCCCATAAACTTTCTACTTTTCTCATTCTTTCTTTCCGTAGATCTTTCATTTCCTCCTCTATTCCTTTACATATTTTCAAAAGATTTCCTTTTCCGCAGATTTTGCATTTTCTTTCCTCCTTTTTTAGCCAATATTTTCCTTCCTCCGTTCTGTCAATCACTTTCATTTTTGTATTTCCCTTTCCTTCTTATAGATAGATTAGTGTCTCTTCTTCCATTAATTCCTTATATTTTAAGTTATATCCAGCTTTCTGAATCCTTTTGCCGATTCTGTCTCTCTCTATTTTTTATTCTTTCCTCTTCAGATCTACTATTATGCACTTTCACTCTTTCCGCTTTCTCTCTTCCCTTATTTTTTCTTTTCAGTATCTTTTGGTTATCCTAGCTTTTTCCAAATTCCTTAGTTTTTCTTCGTATTTCTCTGTTATTAATCTTGATGTAATGCTCATTATTAAGCTATTTATTTCCTTGTAGACTATATATATGGGTAAGCAGAAATTTAATCCAACAACCCATCTGTAACAGTTCGTTTTTATTTTTTCCAATACTGTCCATATTTCTACCTCATACTCCAACACACTTCTCAATATGTATTCGAATAGAATCTTTCTTCTCTTGAAATTGTTCTTAAATTTCCTTTCTCCTATTTCCCATGTTTTCTTTGTTGCTATAATCTTTTTCGTCCTTCTTTTCATAACACGTTTTTCATGGTCTCCATTTACATTGAATACGTATGCTAAATATCTGTATATTTCCACTATCTTCCAATTCTTTTTTACCCCAGTCATTTGTCTCCTTTCCTTTTTCTTCCATTTTTTATTATCATTATCTTTGTTTTACTTATATTCAATACACGGCTATTACCTTTTGGGACTTTCCTCAGCATTCCTATCATATACTATAGGGCTTCTTTTCTTTAACTTATAATTGCTAAATCGTCTGCGTACGTTAGCGTCCATATTCCTTCCCCATCTATCATTATTCCGCCTAGAATACCTATAATATAATTTTTCGCTTTTCCAACTCCTTCTCGAGCATCGCTGTGTAAATGCTGAACAGAATTAGACTCAAGCCGTACCCTTGCCTAAATCCTCTGTTTATCAAAATCTCCTAAGTCTCTCCCTCCTTAGTCCTTATTTTTATTTTCGCTTCCTTGTGTCCTGTATTTTTTCTCTGAGATACTCATCAATTCCTTTCTTTTTCATTATTATGTTAAATAGCACTATTAAATGTAGCGGAGGTCATTGATCATACAAGTAGAGAAGCTATTGACAAAAGATCTATCCAAAACTGTTATATAATCTATTTAGGATCAGATAAATTATGAGTCAAATAAGCACATTTTAGTTTACTTATTGTATTAAAAATGACTAAGGTATTATTTCTAATACTTTGGCACTTATAAACGATTTCATGGAAATTTAGGATACAATGGATTCTATACACAAGAATACGCAGATGATTTAATAATCAAAAGGGAGATTACTGCCTTATACTGATTATATAGATATAGAATAGTCTTGAGCTTGTTGAAGTATGGATTTAAGTAGATTAACTAATGAGCTTCAAAAGCAGGCTAGTTGGGACACTATATAATGGATGTTTAATCGACACTGTTGATGAGGCAAAATACCTGGAAGTAGTACGCAATTATAAAACGAGTTGAAACACTCATATAGAAATGAAGTTTCAAAAGGATATCAATACCTATTAGATGAGCAGTAGAACCTACCTTAAAATATGAGGTCTTTAACCAAATAAGTTAAGCTAGACATATAATGTTATCATCTAGTTGAGACGGATTCACAGCTATAGTTTGGGATCAATAGTGGTCTCAAGATAAACTTGATTGCAATGAACAGATTTCAAAAATACATAGTTCATCCAAGAAGTATCGAGTTTTTTTTTCATTTTGCGCCTATTCGTCGTAGAAGTTTGGGAAGGATCTTAAAATGTCAACAAACTCTTTCCACATTTGTTTCTTTTTTAATTTGTTTTTTCGATAATCAGGTGCGGCAAGATTTTACTTTGCACGAAGGATATTTTTCAGTTTTTTGACACGGCGCGATGAAGCGACTACTCGAACAGCATTACGCGATAAAGTTTTGATTGCAATTAACAAAAAACAGTGTGGAAACATATAAAATGTTGCAAGGAGCGTATAAACATAATTGTATGTCAAAATCGCAAAGAGAAAATGGTACAGAGGTTTTAAAGAGGGCCGAGAAAGAATCATCGAGCCTCGATCTGGGCGCTCAAAAAACTTTCGAATGGTTAGGAACACCCGACGCGTGTTAGAAATTTAAAATTTGGACTGTCGATTAACAGATAAAACAATTCAGGAAAAACTGAATGTGACGCGATCTACAGTGTACAATGTAGTACAAAAAAATTTATAAATGTTTAAATTTTTGAAAAACATCAAAGCTAAAGAGTTTGAAGATGCATTTGAAATTTGAGACACACGCCTTCAAAAATGTGTTGATACAGAAGCAAATTATTTTGAAGAATTTAAAATTTTTATTTCACACTGTTTATAAGTCTATCAATAAATCATCTTTCAAAAGAAAAGGTAAGAATTTTTTTTTTTAATCTTTGAACAAAACATTCTCGCGTAGTGGTTTTCCGCTAATCGTTTCAGCGCGCCATGTCAAAAATTTGAAAAACACGCTTCGCGCGAAGATAAATTCCGCGGTGCTCAATTATCGACCAAAAGAAAAAAAAGGACAAATGCGGAAAGAGTTTGTCGGCATTTTAAGACCTCTCCCGAATTTCTACGATGAATAGGCACAAATGAAAAAAAAACTCGATACTTCGTGGATGAACCATGTATATCCTGACAGAAATTGTAGACGATACGAGGATTCAATCGGGAAATTTTCAGAGCTTACTAGGAATTGCCACTTGCGTAAAACTTTCATTGCGTGAGTTTACTCTATATATCTACAAAAAAATCTGAATGGTAAACATATAACGATATAAGTGTCGATATATATTTAATAAAGTAAGCTGTAATGATATTACGATGACAAATTTATGTGATAAATAATACCAGATAGTTATACAAAGCAGAAAGAATTGTAAGAACAAAATACAAAATTATCCGACCACAGACATTATTTAATTCATAGGAGGGTTCAATAATGTGTATAGGCTTATACCCACATAAGAGATGACCATATTTAATTAGATTTTTTGTGCACTACGGCTAGACTTATATACAAAGATCGAAAGTATTCAGAAAATAATAAATAGAAACCTAAGGAATCAGTCGCCACATTCTAGTAGGAATATTTGTCTTAGACAATATTAATATTTATTTAAGAAATATCCTTTACTGCAAACAATTCTTGATATTGACAGCCTTATATTTCAAAATATGAATGATATGTTTGTAATTAAAAAGCCTATATATTGGTCAAAAGAGGCGGTATAAGTATTTGGATCACGAAGCTTAAAGAAGATATATGAAATTATAAATAAACAAATGCTTTCATCTTGTGTGTACGAAAGGAAAGTAAAGAAAGATAGAATAAGGCTACGGGATTTAAATAGACAAAAAATCTAATCTGCACTGAATCCTCCATTAGATGATAGCCTTAACTAAATAGGTTTGAAAAGCAAAATATTAGGTGGTTGATAGACTGATTATATATTACTAGAAGATTAATTATTATCTTCACGGTATGAATTATAAAATAAAGAAAGAATCGTAGATAATACCAGGGTGATTTACATACAATTAAGTAACTTCTATGTCATTGACTCGCTCCTTTTAAAAGAAGAAATTAAGAAGAAAAACTTAAAATTTATTTTCTCTCTCACGTACTTTCATTACTTTGTAAGATATATTTTTTTGTCTCTACCCCTGCATATTTAGCTTATAAATATAAGAAAATTGTAAATAAAGAATAAACTGTATTTATTTCTTAAAGAATATTTTTCTCTCCAAAAAAATATACATATTTTTAAAACGCAATTTTGAACTCTTGTTATTCATCCATCCTTTTATGAAAAAAATTAGCTCTATATGATAAAATAATAAAGTACGGCGCATGAATTATAGAAAGTCAAATTTTCAAAATATTATTAAGTATAAAATTATTTATAGTGTGAACATTAGAAACATCAGCACATACAACATACATCACAGTAAATAAAATTATACTAAAAGATTTTTTTTATAACAAGTATATAAATTTTAATTCATATTCAAAAAGAAGTTTTAAAAATAACAATCAATAAATAATTATTTTTACGATTCACACAATTGAAAATATATACACAAATATATTGTAAAAAAGTATTTAAAAACTAATTAATTAAAAATAATAAATGTAAATTAACTAAAATTTAAAAGCTAATGTAATAACAAATAAGATCAATTATTTATAATTATTTATAATATATTTATAATATAATAAGTTAAACATGTACAAAAATAATTTTATATGTATTATTTTCTTCGATATTTTAATTAATTTTTCATTTATATAAATATTATTGAGGTTTTTTTTGGAATCATTTATTAAAATGCTAAATTATTATTATAAAAAACATAATAACTTTTTTTTAATGAAAAACATTGTTTTAGTTACTTAAACGATATATTAGTAATTTTAACATATTTATTGTTAAATTATTTTTGAATGAGCTAAATGAATACTAACAATTATATTATTAACAAAAATAAAAGTCTATGTTTAATTTTTATTTAATTAATTTTTGTTTATAAAAGAATTAAATAATAATTTACAGAAATAAAGTATGTGAAATCATTTTTATTATATAAGTTTTATTATAATATTAATATTTTAATTTAGCAATTAAGTATTTCTAGTTAGTAGTTTGAATTAATTAGATCGAACTGATTAATATAATGCTGGAAATAAATATAAATTTGAATTTAATTTAGGATTCATAATAATTGAATTAGAATCAAAGAATTATTGTGAAAAAATATTTTTAATTCACATAGATTCTATTTATCCGACTGAGTTAAAAAAATTTTGTTCTATTTAATCGAACGATAACAAATATTCATAAGTTGCCACTCATTTGTATCAATAAATATTTCTTCTGAAAATATAGTAGGATAAAGTTTTTATGGAACCTCTTGTGTTAAAAATGTACTCAAATCAATTATTAATAAACAAATAAGATGTAAAGGGTAGTGTAATTATCGATTTAAAATAAAGTGTCCAGGAGAAGATAAGCCAGCTAACGATGAACGTAAATCCAATTTTGAAAATGAGATCAATGAAGTATAAATAAACTAAAATACGACGAGCTTGAGGGAGCGTAGATGGATCATCTTTTAGATAATATTTTCTTGCGGCCAGCATATAGTTTGATAAAAATGTTTTCCAGTTGATTTCTCTTACATCCATGAAAAATATTTTTTTGTCTTCAGAATTTAGGCTATCCCGAAGAGCTCTAAATTTTTCATTTCTGTAATATTTATAGGATGTTTAATTTTTATTCATATTTAACATAATTTTTATTTTTACTTTTTTGCATTAGTATTTACTATAAATAATATTTAATGGTTTTTAAAATATTTATATATTAAATTAGTCTAAAATCAAGTTTATATAATACAATAATTGCTTATTATTAACCTTTAAGAGACTTTTTATTTAATCTTAATACATAATCTTATACATTAATTATGTTCTTAATTATAAATCACTGATCCAGTGAGGTGTAGGGTGAATAAAAACAAATCTATTCAATGTATTATGTCAAAGTTTCGGCAAGAATCATTTGCCTTTGTCAAGACTGCTTATTCAACAATTAAAAAATTACATAAATTAACCAATTATTTATTACACATGTATAATACGACAATTTTGTTTTATAATTACCAATTAAATAAAACTGTAATGTGTTGATATTCAATGACTTGTCAGTCGTAACGTAACTTTGTCAATTATAAATAAATTACATTTCACTTCAATATATATGATGTTTGACGTCACGCTCTACGTCATGTTGTTGTGATTCGTCATATTATTGAGGATCATATGATATTTATAATTAAGATTTTGTGTATCCTTATGCCTATTTATCGTGTTATTATTGATCTCAATGTATATCATTTCGGAGATTAGTCGTTTTTTATAATTATTTTCATTTTCAAGGATATCTACATTATCCCAATCAATGCGTGTCTGTTATCTCGTGCATGTGCCGCAACGATTGATGTATGATTATTGTATTTTTTATAATCATTAATTCTTGCTTTTAAATTTCGTTTCGTTTCTCCAACGTACACCGATGGGCAGTCTTTACATTTTATTTTATACACAATGTTAGTTTTTTCCCACTTTACCGTGACGTCTTTTCTTTTTGTAATAACTGAATTCAGTTTGTTATTGATGTTAGGTATTAGATTTATTCCGTATTTCTTGAATTTTAATGCATATTCAGAAAAATATTTTTCCGAAATTGGAAAGGATAAGCTACGGAATTCCTCAAAACTGATACAGTTTTTGTTTTTATTATTGAATTTTTGTATTTTTAGACATTTTTTTATGTATTTATCAATAAAAAATCCGGGTAATTGTTTTGTAGTAAAATATCTTTAACTCTTTTTTTATTACTTTTGTGAAAACACGGATTTGAAAGTAAAATGTCTATTAGATTGTATATAATATTACGTTTTTGAGGCAGTGTGTAATTGGATAAGAAGTTGAGTATCCTGTTCAACTGTGTAGGTTTCTGATGACAATTTGTAATAATTCTATTATTTTTAGGTTTAATAATAGATAAATCTAAAAAGTTAATTGAATTATTAGTTTCCATTTCAGTTATTTAATTTATTAATGTACATAATTTTTTAATTGTTGAATAAACAGTCTTGACAAGGGCAAGTGATTCTTGCCGATACGTCGACATAAAACATTGAATAGATTTATTTTTATTCACTCTGCACTTCACTGAATCAGTGATTTATAATTAATAAAATAAATATGGAAGGTGCACAACATCAAACTTCAAATTAATTATTATCGTATTGTTAATTCTATTATCATTCATCATATGTATTATAATGTACTCGATGATTAAATTGAATAATATTTCGTTTCTTTCGTAACGTAAAACTTTATTTAATAGAAATGAATACAATTAATCCATCAGATAATTACAATAAGAGGGGAAAATACAAATTTGAAGGATAATTAACCTTTATTGCACTGGATTCTGAGGGGGAAAACGTTTGCCCCCGTACGATAATCAGACCTCGAATACAAGCCTACACAATCCTATATTGAAAAGGTACTCACGCTATCGCAAAATTAGTTCACCGCGGAAACGATACTACTCCGGCTTCTTTGGGATCCTCCGTAAATACGGGGTAGACGGATTGAATCTACGACCTTCCGGACTGACAAAACGAAGCCCTCGACGTTCTCTTCAACTGGTAAATGTGTCCTTGACAGCTCTAGGCGATTTCTTAGCACTCGTAGGTGTAGCATTTTTTTGGTATCCTTGTGCGAATTTGTGTGCTACAATCGAAGTCATTGTCGATGAATTCTACGGAGGCGATAACTTACAGATACTTTTCTGACAACTTGATTAAATGGAGATGCAGAAATCGCGTATGAAGACTTCCGCGTATTAAGCGTAAGATCGGCTGCTGGCAAAGCAAAAACACATAAGGTCGTCTGGCCGCGAAGTGAAGTCCATTTTCTTTTTTTTAAAATTTTCCAAAGTTTTTTTACTTCTCCTCTACTCGTTTGAATTGCAGTGCTCCGTGCCACACGTGTTACAGAATGTCATTGGACGTTATAGTATTTATAATAAGTGTCTGATGAATATGTTATTGAAATAAAAGATAAAAAATCATGCTTGAATTGAATTAGTTGTGATTAATAGGGATATTAAGATATATGATGTATTTCATAAGTCAGTTAAATACACAAAAAAATATTCATTACAGATAAACCTACAGGCAATAAAAATGCTTCAAATTAGTTTCTTTTCATGTTGAAGCAGTGAAGTAAAATTTTGTTTTCCAATCTCTAAGTACATTCTGGAAAGTTTAATTAAAATTGCATAATAGTACTTAAAATTGTCACACAGAAAAAAAAATTCTATAATGTTAAAGTATTAAAAAACTTTATGTGATTATTTATCTGATGGTAAATTATCAAAACGTTCCTACTCAGATAAATCGGCGAAAAGCATTTATTTTATTATGCAAACCATTATTAACTGCTATCTCTAATCTCTTCCATTCAGAGTTTGTTTGATATTAAAATTCATTATTTTTGTTGAAGTGGTAAAATAAATGTAATAATTTATAATTTACTTTATTCACTTTGAGTATTTAACCACGTAGTTCTCGTGCCAAATTTAATTCTTTTGTATCACATGTTTATCACAATTTTTTCCCCAAAATCTTTTTGTCAATCCTTTTTTGACGAGTTTTTCTTCTTATTTTCACTTATTATTGTTTTTCTATTTTTTATCAGATCAAATATTTTTCATTTTATTTTTCCACATTTCTCTCTTAGGTTACTTGCACTAATATTACGTAGTTTCCTAAAGATATGATAATCAATATTATAAATTTTTCTTACCACAGATGTTTGCTATCGTGTTGCAGTGATAGGATAAATGTGAGATTAAATAATTTATAATTAACATTATTCACGACCATTTTCACTAAGTAAGTTTTTTAACATTTTGTTACATTTTTCTGTTTGCTTCTTTTTCAACAAATTAAGTTTCCGTAAAGTCTTACAATATATTTAATTGTGGATTTTCTATCAATATTATCTCTTGGAAAATCTAAATCTACAAACTAGTGTATCACACTATAATTTATTATAAAATTGAGATATTGAGATCTTTTGTATTTAATAGATATTTTTACACTCTCGTTGCATATTTAAAATGAATTGAGTTATAGGAATGATGAAATCAACTTTAATTATTTATACCGTATATTATGTCTAGTCTTGTTTCAGTACTTATGTATAACAATTCTGTTATCAAGTTTCTATATATATATATATACATATATATATATATATATATATATATATATTATATTATTATAAGTTATATAGTTTTGTATTTTTTAGATTATTTTTTGCAGACAAGGATTCGGTGTATTTTGTTTGACTTAGAGTTATTGTATCTTTATTCTTGTTATAATCAATATATATTCCTATGTACGGATTAACTTTTTTCAAGTCTTTCATTGTAAAATTTTCTTAAAATTATTTGTATTGAAAACAGAGTCATGTTTAAACGTAAAAATTTAATATGCACAAAGTATACTTATAAGCAACCATTGTTTAATAAGATAAGAAATTTAATAAAATAAGAAAACAAAATGTAAAAATTTAATTACGACGATGTAAATAAAATGTAGCAAAGTCTATTTCTAGACTGAAACGCCAGAATTGTAACAATAAAGAAAATGAATAAATATATATATCCTATGCCATTTTTCTATGATTGTTAGCTTTAATGTATTTACATTTTTTTTAAAATTTATTTAACCACAAAATTTGTAAGATAATATAAATTTTCTATTTTGTTTGTAACAGTAATTAATTTTCTTCTTTTATTATAAATTTTTGTTTTTATTATTTTATATTATTTTCGGTTATGTGTGAATATCTCAATATATTCTGTTTCATACCTTTTACAAAATTTACATTTTTCAAATTTACGTATTTTTTATTTATTTTATTTATTTTATTTATTGTATTTCACTTTAAAATTTTTTAAAATAAATTTATGTATTTTATACTTTTGTATCTTTAAGCATTTAACCATTTGCTAATTTTACATCTCTCAGTTTTTTCAAAACTACAATTTTCAAAATAATTATCATCGCCAACAATATGATTAGTATAACCGTTGTCTAATAACCAATTTATTTGTCTACAGTTTTTACTTTATACTAAGTAATTTTGTGTATGCACAATTATAAAAATTTTCTTTTAATTTTGTTTTGAAAGTGTTCACGTCTTGGAAGTCTTAATATTATCTTTTTTTTTTCTTTTTAATTTTCAACTTTACAATAAAAATCAGAAATGTTACTATAGTTCGGTTAGAGTGGTTTAATTACACAATTCATTTTTTGATTTCACTTAACGTTTTACCAGCTATTTTAAACATATTCACTTTTTTAACGAAAAATTCTTCTACTTCAGTGTAATTTTTTAATTTAATATCTTTTCCTCTCAAAATATTTATAAAACTATAGATTTTGTTATATACATACTATCAAACTTGATTATCATTTCTAACGCTGTTATGCATTCCACTGTATATTAATGTTATTGTTAAAGAATTTTCCTTTGAATATAGTCAAAACTTTCTGAAGAAAATATAGGTAAATATTTAGATGTTTTCTCAAACTGGGGAGTTTGACTTTTTGACATAGATACTGACGTTATTTTTTACTATAATGAGAGAGATAACGTTTAGATGGAGATTGACATATCTCGTTTGAATTGGAGAAGTTTCAGATGCTCTTTGCTTAGCATCTTTTAGGCATAATATAAGATCTACGATTGCGTTTATTATTTATTAGCAGGACTTGAGTGTTGGAAATTGATACGAAGAGGATTTTAAAAGGTGCAATAACTCATTTTTGTTAATTTGGACATACTCACAGAAAGAATAATTGAGATGTTAAAAACCACTGACAGATGATCCGAAGAAAGTGTTTGTAAAACCGTATAATCAGTGCTTAGGAGAGAAAAATAGAAACGAATACGTAAAGGATGTCCGGGACATTGTTTGAACAAATAGGTAAGTGAGCGAGAAAATTAGGAGTCTCAATATTAAAACACCGATTTAGGAAGATTCTTATGATACATATTAATTGCTTTTATTACCTCACTGAAGGTAAAATGATGGAACGTAGGCGCTCACTCTTTGAGGAGCGAACGGGACAAGCAGTTCCAGATTCGGCAGTAATTTGAAATGAACAACCGTAACTGATTAAATAAAACTAATATTATAAATAGTTTTATTTATTTTTATTTATTATTAAATAATATGATGAACATTACATTTATGCGGATGTATTCTTTTAATTTTCAAATGAATGATTCTTTAATATTACGTATAATAATTAAGAATTTTAGCAAATTTTTTTTAATGTAATCAAAATTAATACAAAATAAAACTTTTAAAAGTATTATAGTACTCACTTGAACTTCCATTCTTTCATTATATAATAATTAATCAATTTTGTTCCTTGATATATTTTTTCTTGTACTTTAACTAGAAATGGTTTATTACCAGTTAATATAATAACTCCATCCAAAATATAAGCAGGAATTAATTGACAAAATAATACCAACAAAAAATGAACTATTTTTGATGTTGTTATAGCTCCTCCAGGATACCATAATAAACCTGTAATTTTACATTCTAAATATTTAATATTGCTAAGTAATATTTGTTAAATTCTTTATAAATATAAAATATAATATAATTTTTCTTCTTTTGTTGTCAAATTTAAATTATCGTAAGTTATGTAAGATGTAATCGTATATATATATATTTATTTAATAATATGTAATTTTATTAATAATAAATAAATAAAATATTTGATAACAATGTTTGTAAATAATTGGATGCGTAGGTTCTATAACACGTATAATATTGTAAAGGAGGCGGACCAGGAATTTCGGATGAGGGTGGGACGCCCCGCCCGTCGACCCTGTCCGGCGAGTCGTCGCAAGCCGTATGCGCTCCATCCATGTGGCCGAGACCTGGGTTTATGAAGGCCGACCGGGAAATAAACCCAGCGGGGCCGGGAGACAATTTAGTTCGCCCGGCCTCGATAGATTTACAAGCAATAGGAGGTACGTTGACGCGCGTACCTCAACGGCCAATAAATGGGTGAGCTAGAGACCCGAGTTCGACGGTGACGGGGCGACCGTAATTAGACCGATATTTGCGCCCCGCGTGCGAAAAATACGTGCGAAAAATTCGGAGATTAAGATTAAGAATAGGCATAAGATAATTGTATCCTTACTTTGTATGGCTTTTTTCCCTCCGTCGGCCCGCGGAGGTTTTTTATGCCTAGGTAGTGTAAAACTAAAATTAGAGGCGCGACAGCTGCTTCGACCTGAGTCGCTAAGCGGCCAAGAGCGGGGTCCGAGCACGTGCGACCACTGCACCCCGCGGCCGCCGCCTCCGCCGAGCCGGGTAACGGAGTAGCTGGAAAATCTCAAAATTGTCAAAATTTGTAAGTGATCGCGATTTTGGAAGAGGGGGAAAAGGCGAGGCACAAATATAAATACGGGAACTCATCACCGGAGGAACTACTATTTGTTTTTGCCTCGGGCTTTCTCGCGCCGTCATCGAGCCTATCGTTTTTAACCTCCCGCTCTCAAAATCGCGCATCGCACCGATTTAGTTGTGTGGAATAAATTGGGCATGCGAAAAAATAAAGACAATTTCAAATAGAATAACCTCCATTATTACGAACTGATTATTCTCCCGAATAACTCCTCCCTTCCAACATACACCCGTCCTTATTCCGTGTCAGTGCAATACAAATATATATATAAAAATGTATAAAAGCAGATAAAAAATCGATCGTTTAACTGCTCATTTGTTGTGTAACAATTATATTTTTTAAAACTATTCAAAAAACTAAAATCATCCGTTAGCTGAAATAACAATGTAAATTTTTTCATAATATAATTAACATTAGTATTACTCGAAAATTAATTTAATCAAACTAAATTTAAAAATTATAATAAAGTGCATATCAGTCACTTTAATTTCTTAAAATTAGAGCTCCAAATATTAAAAAATGACAAAGTTACAATTTTTTTTAAATAATTTCAAAATTTTTCGGCTTTTAAAAGATTTCTCGGTTTTTAATTTTCTAATTAGTTTATATAAAAATTAATTTTCTTCACAATTTTATTAACGAAAAATCGTCCATTGACACTATAATTTTAAAATTACAATTTTTCATTTTATAAAAAAAAGTAAGAATATGCTTTTTTTCGTTAAAATTTTTAATGAAAATAAAACCCCTTAAATATCATGAGTAGCATTTTAGAAAATAAGAATCTGATGATGATTTTTTTTACCAATTTTGATATGTATCATTAACTGTATTTTCATGATATAAAAAATACTCTATTGTTTGGTATAATTGTAAAGAAAGATATCATATGGGTTCTTCTTGAATAATTCATGGGCTTTTATCAGCAGTCAATAAAGTTTGCAATTTCATTTAATTTTAATATTAATTTACAAGGTTAACGTTTTTTCTGATTTTAAGCTTGAGAGAATTTCTAATACGTCAGACTATGTGTTGAATAAGAACAGTCAATCGACAGTTAGAAATAACCAAAACACTGAATTTTATAGCATAATAAATTAAAAATGGTATTTGAATAGAAATAAGATTTATTTTTTTTATACATTCTTCCTATAGTTATCTTTATTTGATATTAGAAAATATAACAGTGAGTGTGGTTAATATGAAAATGTATGCAGAAAAAGTCTGTGCATAATGATTGTTCGAAATACAAGAATCCTAAAATAAAATAAAAAAACCAATTAATGATTTTTAAATCAATTTTAATTTTATTCAATTTAAAATTATTTCATATTATACTAAGTCATTCGCTACAAAAGATGGATAAACTTGAAAAAGAAAAAAGCAGTAGGAATTGACGGAAGCACAAATGAGGCATGGATTTATGGAGGAGAGGAAATTAGAGCCCGCCTGATGGAAATAATTAGCAGGATCTGGGAAGGAGAGGGAATACCAAATAACTAGAAAATGACAATAATTATATTAATATATAAAAAAGGAGACACATTAAACCTAGCCAATTATAGAGGCCTATTAATGTTATCAACGGGTTACAAGATATATAATGGGATACTTTGAGAAAAACTAGAGGAAGAAGTAGAAACGCTAAAAATAATACCCGAAGGTCAAGCTGGGTTCAAGAAGGGATGATCTACGATGGACAATATATACATACTGGAACATATAACAGATAGAGCGATAAAAGAGAGGAAAAAAATACATGTAATGTTTGTAGATATCAAAACGGCATTCGATTCTGTAGAGAGCGAAAACTAAGGGAAATGATGAGAGGAAAAAATATAGAAGGACACCTGATAGATAAAATAAAAGAAATATACAAGGAAACGTGGATCAGGATCAAGACTAAGGAAGGTGTAACAGATGGAATCAAAGTAGATAGAGGACTGAGATAGGACTGCTGCCTTAGTCTACTCCTGTTCAATATCTACATAGCTGGACTAGAAATGGCAAAGCAAAATATAGGAGGTACAAAAATAGAAGGAGAAAGGATATGGTCATTAGCTTACGCTGACGACATTGTGTTAATAGCGAAAAATCGAGAAGCAATGAAACAAATGATGTTAACTTTGAAAAAATTTTTACAAAGCAGAAAATTGAAATTATCATTTCATTCATTAAATACGGAAAAAACGAAAATAATGACCTTTAAAAAAGGTAGAAAAGAGAAGAAAACTAGCTGGACCTGGAAAAAAAGAAGTATAGAAGAAGTGGAAAAATTTTGCTACTAGGGATTTACATTTACTAAGAATGGGGGACATAAGGAGCACACCAAGGAAAGAATCCAAAAAGGGAAAATTGCTATGAAAAAAACAGGGAGCTTAGCTGAAAGGAAAAGCTATGGAGACATCGGAATTAAAAAGATGCTATTCAATTATTTAATGAGAGGGGTAGTATGAATATGGAGTAGAAATATGGGGACACAAGGAAAAAGAAGAACTGGAAAAAATAAATCTGGCTATTACCGACGGTGCCTTGGCCTAGATTTTTGCCTGCCAAGCTACATAGTGTATGAAGAGGTAAATGAAAACAAAATGAAAATAGAGTGGAAAAACAGGGTAAGAAAATTTGAGGACAAAATAGAAGCATTGCCTGATGCAAGATGGATAAAAAAATGTTTGGAAGAGAAAAAGAAAGAAAGGCTAAAGACGAGAAATGACCCAGTGGAAAAATATCTCAATGAAGTAGGGATAAGCAAGATATAGATGATAATTTGGAAAAGAGAAGGGAAAAATAGATACGAAATGCTCAAAGGAAAGAGGATAGATATTATGATGCAGGAAAGGACCAATAAAATAGAAGATGCAAAATACAACAAGTGATACGGGAACATTAAAGAAAAGGGAACACCTAAATATATGAAAGAAAATTATCAAGTAACAACTATGAAAGCCATAGCAAAAGTAAGGTGTGGAAATATCACGGTAGGGAACAAAAATTGGATGGAAGAGCAGGAAAAAATTATAATTGTGCAAAGAGGATAAAGGAGACTGGACACACATCATAATGAAATGTAAGGAAACGGAAAATGAAACAGGAAAAATACGAAAGAAAAAAGAGTGGACCACAGAAAAGGTGATGATGAACTTTAAAGAAGGGGTAAGAGATAAAGTACTATTAGGTAAAATAATAAAAATAGAGAAAAAAAATAAAAGAGAAAGAAAGGGCAGGCACAAAATGAAAATACGAAAAAAAAAAGGAAAAACAAAAAAGAGTGGGATGATCGAAGAAAAATAGAATTAAAAATAAGACAAAGCTAAGGGAAAATATAAATATGTAAATATCAATAAAAATGTAAAAATGTAATTATGTAAAAACTACTTTTATGTAAGAGCAAATTATTAAAATGTACGGAAGTCCATTCCTAGGCCGAAAGGCTGGAAGTTTATATAATAAATAAATAATACTAAGCCATTCGCTGTTAATAAAATAAAAATTCAAGGAAAATTAAATTATTATAAAATAACTAAATTAGTAAAAATTTTTTCAAAAAATAGATACAAATGAATAATTATATGATGAAAAAATTATATGGTTATTGATATTAGATTAGGGTAATATGGTTAAAAAATAGATAAAAATGAATAATTATATGATGAAAAAAGTATGCGGTTATTGATATTAGATTAGGGTAATATCCTGAGTAAATTTACCGATCTTTTCGAATAACTTCTGACCTTAAACGTGTTAAAAGTTCCGAGATTAAAAATAAATTGCGCTAAAAAGATTAAATTCACCGCTAACACTTGTAATAATCATTACTTACTATTTAAATATTATAGGGCCCAAGAAGAGAATAAAGAAGGAGATATTTTATTTTAATGAATTTTTTTTTTATTTTTCCGGTACTGTTGTCCTGCTCCAAAATCCTGGTCAATCGACTGAAAAACTATTTGCGTATTTCCACATTTTTTTCTTTTAAATTCATAATATGAATTAAAACTTTGATTCTATTCACAAACGCGGGTATTCTGACTCGTTACAAGGTATAAAATATACTTTAAGTAGAATATGGAGGCGTAAGAAAAATACTAAGAGCTTCTATTTATATTTATTATTGATAAACTCAAAAGTTAAGAGCTGATTATGAGTTGCGATGGATTGAGAAAGATGTAAGTTACATATTTAACGATGATGTAGAGAACGAAGGAAAAGTATAATTAAATTAACCAATAATACGGTATCATATGTTCTTAAGTACTTTATATGGGCACGTGGGAATAATTAAATAAAGTAGAATAAGCTTGTTTTATGAATGCTATAAAAAAGTATAAACACGGATTGTTTTAAGAGTGAGCTGGGGCATCTGCTATTTATATCACTGATACATCTTATTCTCTGAATAATGAATACCTTTAAAAAATATTAACTTCTCTTGTAGACATCAAGTGTTGCTAAAGATACAGAAACAGTCCAATATTAGTATTCAAGACAGAGAGTTTGAAAATTTTAGGTCTTTTACTAGGCACATAAAATAAATGGAATATAATGTTCTTTTACAACGTGAAAATAAATTTAACGAATTTGATAAAGAATTTACATAATTAAAAAATAATAATAATATAGATTCATATTATTGTTTGAGAAGTACTGTTTCATTACTCTTCAAATTAATTCCTGTAGCAGGAATTAAAGTTCAATCTACAGAAGACGGAAAGTTTGTAGACAGAAATACAATATTAAAGAGTGAGAGAGATAGGGTAATTTGTAATGATATTGAAACAATTACTAACTACTATCTAACTCGATCCGAAATGAAAAAAATATTCCATAGGTGTAGTTCGCAAAATTAATAGATTTTGATGGAGTGATGGCTCTTGATAGCAAATTTATGTACCTGACACGACAAATTGAACAAATAGATTTTCGATAAATAATTAATTTACTTCTAAACAAAAGTCAAACAAAAGCACTAGTGAAATTATTATGCATCTAAATATATATATATATATATCGGTCGAGGTAATTCAATACAAGATAGGTACTCGCCCTCTAGTAAATAAATCGAGAGTTCGAAGCTCGATATCAATGGTGGGGGTATGAAATGTACAACCAATAAAATAATAAGAACATAGATTTGTATTATATTAACATATTATTACTGAATTTAAAATTAAAATGATTGTATATAATTATTTAAGTTATATTTTATTAAAAGAAAAAAATACGAAAAAGATTAAATTACAAAATACGAATTAGTTATTTCCAACATAGTCAATAATAATTAACTAAATAAAACTTACGAATTGATGAAATACCTGTGAATGGATTTTCTTTAATACATTCTCTGCCGTAATCAATGGCCTTTCCCCAAGTGATTGTATTTTCTTCACTTAGGGTATTATTAACAAATAAAGTGGTTTGTGGTTTCTCTACTCCAACTTTCCACGCAAGTGCGATGATAGTATTTACAGCAATGTCGCATGGAACAATATCAATTTTCTTTTGGGGATCCATAAGCATCGATCGTACAACGCCTTTGCCTGCACCAATCATTAGTCCTGTTGGTCCATTAATATTATCTACCCATCCATAGTCTGGTTCCTTCCACGAGCCGACTACTATTATATAAAAAAATCTTTTAATTAATGGATAAATACCTATCATTTTTTAATTTATATAACTTTTATTTAACAATGAATATAATTTTTAATGTTATTAACTTCTTTCAATGGAAAGCGAAAAACGGAACGATAAATAGGGGACTGTAGGTGTCGCCTATAAAATACAATGCAAAGATTATAATACGACATTTATTGGCAAAACAAAGTACAACTACAAAAAAAAAATTTGCAAAAATAAAAACCAAAATAACTATATTATAAAAATTCGCAAAACAACAAGCATATGATTGAAAAGAATAATGTTAAAATATTAGACGAACAAAATTATAGAAACCGATAAGACTTTGAAATGTTACACATATATATGGATGTATACACTGTACACAGACAAGAAAACACACATATGTTAAATACATAAAATAAACACCTTGCAAGTTTGAGAAATGTACAGATGACAATATATAAAAAAAACATAAGCGTTCTTTCAGTACATTTAAAGTTGATGCATGGTAAATGTAGGTTATACAAGAGAATCCTTCCGAAACATTGTAACGATGTATGTATGTATTATATTTGTATTAATTTCGATGTAATTTCCAATTATATTTGTTATAATGAATTGTATTATATTTTAATTTATTAATAAAGGCTTGAGGAAGGCAATGAAAACTGTTGCTAAAACGTTGCCAACGAAAAAATAACTACTTATTTATGGATCCTCTTCATTGATATTCGAATTAAGAAGCTTCTGTCGTTGTCTCTGAGAGAAAATATATAAGATTAATATTACACAATGGATTAAGCGTTTTATGTTTCACTATTTCGTCTTTAATGACCATGGAATTCGCGTTTAGTGTTCAGACTGGTAGGATTCATTTCTTAAGTTTTACAGAACGATTAACTGAGGTGATTGTGATCGTCAGTACGTTATGCTGTAATTGTCACATTTTTTTATGATGAGCTTTTCATGCCATGCATGCGCCAACATTTTTTGAGCTTTGGATTAAATTTATAACTATATAAATAAGTTTTTATCCTCTCTGTGTATGGAGGAGGGGAAATACACGTACAAGAGTGTTATTTAATACATCACACCCCTGAGGAATTTTAGCTTCACTCATTAAAATAATGAATATTGTTTTTAAATTTTTTTAACAATTATAATAAATGAAGCATATGAATAAAAATTTAATTTTAGTTGATAATTATAATAATTGATATAAGTTCAATAAATATAATTTATCAAATTAAAAAGGAATGTTACGCATTTAAATTATCACGATGCGTATATAATAATATTCCAATTATTAATCCGCGATAACGTAACTTGTACCAGGTTCAGTTCTGCCCTAGCGAAAGCAGTATAAAAAAATGTAACAGCGATAGTTAGAGAAACAGAATATTATTTATTTTAATCAATAAATAATAAAAGAGAGAGTTCAATTTTAAGTGTTATATAATCGAATTGAGTAAACCGTGACTCTAAACAAGATCGCGTATAAACTAACCATAATAAATAATAAAATATATTTATAGTATAAAAAATAATATAACCATAAAAAATGATCGTGTATAAACATAAATAATAAAAGTTCTTTTGTCGTATTAATGGCATATCTAAGTCCGATTCTATTATTCACGATTCTTTCTACAGGAGGTTCGAACCGGAATTTTGCCAAGATGTTAACTCGATCAAGATCCGGAATCGAAGTGCTCATACATCTCTTCCGATATTACTCATTACTTGCGCTGGATGGAGAATTATAAATCCACGAATTCTCCCTTCAGGATCCGTGGTGTCTTCCAGATGCTTGATTAGCGCCCTGGCAGCTGTTTCCGCTATTTTCTTTTGATTGACCCACACGTATTCATTATTCAGTATCGAATTTTCACGAAATGATGGATACAGAAGTTCTTATTATTCATGGGTTTTATGTTACTCATCTCTGAGTTCGATTTCTTCATCATTAATATCATAACGCTTTATCGTACTTAGTCGACTCATGCACCATTTTTTTTTCTTTTCTAAATTCATTACGTATGTGATTGTTGATATGATCATCAATAATAATATTACATACGTGACAGCAGTAAAGTTTAATTAAATAAATATTGGTCAAGTTTATTTTGAAAAAGTTTATTATTTAAATACAATGAATCAAAACATATTGAGAAAAATACATACAAAATTATAAATTTATAGATTATAAAACAGAATAATAAATGAATTACAGTGAATTTGTAATATAATTTAAAAATGATTTATGAAAATAATTTTAATCATATAAGTGCCAGAAAAAATTTTACATTATTTTTTCAATCTTATAAAAATCAAAGGTGTTACAATGCTCGTATTTCTCCATGGAATAAAAACTCATACTTTTATGATTATTATGAGATTATTTATTTTATAATACAATCAAATAATTATAATAAAATAAAAATTAAGCTCATATATTTCTCATGCAGTTTCAAATTATAAACTTTTCATTAATTAATTATTTATTTCTTTATAATATATTAGCTTTTATTAATAATTAAAAACGTAATATACTTTACCGATGGATGGTCGAATGATTCCTGATGGTAAACTACAACTATTCACTAAATCTTCGCTAAGAGCTTTCGTAAACGCATAGGTATTGGGTTGTTTACCAAGAATCTTGGGAGACATAGTATTGATAATATCTTCTGGCAGTTCATTTACAAGTTTTATAATTGTTTCGGGCGAAATATTGACTGGATAGTGTTTCTCTTGCAACTCATGTTCCTGACAATGGCAATAAGCTGTTGATACGTGAATAAATACGTCCAACATTTTTAACTATAATAATTAATAAATTTTTATTTTAAATTGATTAAAAAATTATTGAATTACATTAAAATTACGAGAGAGTCAAATTTAAATATTACTTCTGATAACAATATGTGTTATAGTTCACAGTTTAAGCAAAGTTTTATTGTCAAAAAAATTTATGTTACTATCTATATTATAATGATAATTCATTTATTAAATTTATTAATTAACCAAATTAATGCATTAAAATTTATCGTTTTTTATATTAAATTAAATATGGACATTATCATTTTTTAGTAATATATTATTCGAAACTATATTAATACCCACAGTTGTCATTAATTGTTTAAAATCACGCTTTACATAATTGTATTGTTGATCATCGTATTGTTCTAATATTTATATTTTATATATTATATAATGTTTTAATTATTTGGAAATAATTTTTATGTAACCACAATAATTTACGTACATTATAAAATTGTATATTAATATTACATAATTTTTAATTAAATTTAAATTTTCATGAAGAAATTTATATTGAGTCCCACCTATATTATTCATTATTATTTATTGGTAGGGTTAACGATAAAAATTCAATATATTATATTATAATAATTATAATATATAATATATAATATGTAAGTAAATATATTATACAGTATCTTATAATAATATACTTTACTTTTCTGGGAAAGAATTGATAAATTTCAAGCTCTTTGAGGTTCTTACTAAGTGATTTCGATTCACTTATTCCGAGTGGATGTTATTATCGTTTATGTTCGTGAACAATCCGGTCGTTACTAGTCGAATAGACAAAACTTCAAATAATGTAAATATTTTTACATTTTCTATTTCGAAATTTATTCAAATTGAAATTATACATTGTGTCTTTGCTTTTGTATTTATTTGTGAAAACTGTTCATTAAAGAACACCTTCTCGGTGACATTTATATATTTAAATCTTTGTTTTTTTTTTATTGACTATACTTATGAGCAATGTTTTTGATCCCTGGTAGACCGGCTGCCGCTTATTCTGGCGTAGATTTTTTTCTAAGTTTCGACGAGCGCTCGACTCTGCCCTTCACCCGAGGAGGTCGAATGGAGCTGTCTCGTTACAAGATTTTATTTTTAATAAATATCACCGGGAACTGCCCTTTAATGTCGATCAGCTCTCTTGAATAAATAATATAAGATCATACATATTAGTATGAATACATTATAAAATTAATTTAAATTAAGTTTTAAATCATAAGCCGACAAGCAGAGCGAATATTTCGGATCACAAACATATAGACTCGATTTATAAGTTTGTTGACATCAACATCTACTCGGGACGGTGACCGTCAGTCGAGTCACGGACAATAACAAGAACACGCAACAGAAATACACAAGTTCGATAACTATCTGAATTTATAGTAAATATTTCAAAATAATTACTTTATTGGAAATGCACTACAATTTTAGATTATTATTTTGTGTCAAAAAAAAAAAAATTAATAAAACTACCTGACGGAAGTCGAAACAAATAGATGGAAGGGGACAACAGATTTATAAATACCGGAAATGGAAACATGACAACAGTTTTTCAGCGAGAACAATTTCGAAAGGAAGAAGAAGAGTAGTGCTCTAAGAGGGTTTAAAGTAAAGCCCTTAGAACGAGGGAGGTTCAAAATGAGTTAAGGCGGCGGATAGCGGGGGCGAGTGTAAATGTGGTGGATGCATTTACGATTTGAAAGGATGATGTTTAATTCACCATCAATTAAGCATTTCGGGAGTGGACCGACGGAAGCGTAAGCGTGAGGATGCTAAAAAAAAATCATGAGTAGAGGAAACGGTTAAGAAGTTTGCCGACGCCGACGAAGAGGCGGAAAGAATAAAGTAGTCAGGTATTAAGTCACGAATGAACTCTTTGATATGGGCAATCGCGGTGCCCGTTGTATCTTCAGTTTATTTGCGTTTGATTTGCGCAGATTTCAATGCGCAAGTCGCGGGATACAAGAATTGGTCTAGGAGCAAAAAGAAATGTCGGAATTGGTCGGGAGTCTCTAGTTCGTATGAAACAACTGAGCTCTTGTGCAGACTATTGTGCCGGTGTTTTATCACGCCGCAACCTGATTGTTTGAACTCCCGCGATGGTGCCAACATGGACGTAACATATACCCACGACATGACGGCCCCCATGTGCCGGAAGTGCTTGCTAGCTTCACGTGGTCGCACTGAAATTTCTAGTAATGAGTATGTCTCATTGCAATGTTGTTAGTAGTATTTTCAATTAAATATTTTTTTCCTTACTTTACTCTAAAATTAACAAAAAAAATTAATAATAAAATTGTCTTCTACTTTAATTTGTTCTTTATTAATTTTGAATGGTTCTAGTTTAATTTAAGCCTTTCTTGGACAAATCATTATTTTTTTTACGTTCATTATTATTTCTGAAAACTCTGGTATTCAAATTGGACCTAATTTATTAGCTTTATTAGTTGCATTTGTAATTTTATGTAATTTATTATAAGTTTTTCTTTTATTTTTTGTTTATTAAAGGCTTTTTGGTCTGACATACTGTCCGTTGCCAAGAGTATTTTTATCATCTAAAATTTCTTTTTAAGCAATAGGCAAATGCATTCTATCATGACACTTAATTCTATTTGAATAATTGTGCTTATTAACCTATGTATTTTTGAAGGATTGCAGATTCGCAGGCTTGGTATTTCATTCATTACAGATTTATCAGTGTATCAGGTTTACGGTCTTTTTTCATTATTTGTTGGTATAAATGGCATTTTTTTTATTTATCATTTTCATAAATTATTGTTTTATAATTTTCAATAAAATTAAATCTTGTTTCCATTTCATATAAAGGATAGTCCTCTTGATGTGAGATAAGTTCTAGGATGTTTAAATAATTTGAAGTTATCATTTGAAGACATCTTTTATCATTAATTTTAAGTATTTTGTAGTTCATTTTTAATTTATTTAGAACTTCATCGGATGTTATTTGCTTTAAAAACTTTTTCAGGCAGATTTAGTTAAGGATAATGTTTATGATGATTTTAGACATTTATTGCATTGCGCCCATAAGACATAAATGGATTAGTCTTTGTATTTTGATTAGTACTTTTTAAATGATACTTTATTTTATTTCAGTCATCGAACTGAAGAGGCATATATATTTATGAGTTTGTTGCAAGAAAATTTTTGAGCTTTTATGACCTCTAGACATTTTACTTCATTAAAAAAATTCAATTTTGTTTCCTTGTATTTTGATGGATTTCTTTTTTCTTTTAATATATCATATATTATATTTATATTATATAATATAATATAAGGAGATTTCGGTTTCCGATTTGATTGGTATAATATGTGCGGAAGAGTATTGAACAATTGAGAGAAAGGTAAACCATTGAATGGTAGACAAAGGAAAAAAAAGAGCATGTGGTACGTGGTAGTAAGGGAGACATAAGTGGATGGAAGAAGAAAACAATGAAAAAAAGTGTGAAAAAAGCATAACAGAAATTAGATAATGAAAAAGTATATAGTAGATTGAAAACTCGTTGCAGCAAAAAGAAGAAGTGCAAAGTTGAAAACCGAAGTAGTGAACACACATTGTAGGAGAGACGGAAAAAAGAGGAAGAGACGTAAAGAAGGAAATATAAAAAAATAAGTGGAAAAATGCAAGAGATGTTAAAAGAAGAGGAAAATGGGGGAGGATCAAGAAAAAAATTGCGACACATCAAAATAGTAAATTTTGAAAATTAGGAAGAATGAAAAGAGGGAGGTTAAAGGATGGAAGAAATGAAAGGTGACGGTTATATAAAAAAGCTAAAGGAATTACAAACTAAATTAAAAAAGAAAAGAGATGAAATAGAAAGGGCTAAGAAGAAAATGAAGCAATGAATAGGGAAATAGAAGAGCAAATGAAAGAATATCAGAGAAGATACGAGAAAAAAATGAATGAAAGGGAAGAAAAAGTGATTTTATGGGAGGAAAGAAGAAATGAAGAAGAAAAGGGTGAAAGTGCAAGCGGAAAGTCGTCATTAAGCAAAAGGTTTAGCAAAAGAAGGAGCGCGGTACGAGCCTTTGAGGCTTAGCATCACGTCTAACAAAAACGGAGGTAACAAACACCAGAAGATTGTTACAAATATTAGAGAGGGAAAACAACATTGTGATGAAAGTGGTAGACAAATGGAAGGTCGAGATCAAATGTAGAAAGGAGGGGATAAAAATACTTTTGATAAAGAGGTTGAAAGTGGAGACAAAGCCGAAGGAAGTATGGTAAAGTGAGAGGACGATGATAGTGAAAATGTAGAGTAAAAAGGCAAAATAAGAGGTAAATAAGATATAAGAATAAGCTGAGAAAACGAAAATATTTATAAAGAATGACCTGGACTTTAAGGAAAGAAAAATAATACAGAATACAAACATGTATAAGAAAGATAAACGACAGAGAAGTACAAGTGATAACTGAGAGAAATAGAGTCTGACATGAAGTTGTATGGATACAGTGGATGGCAGAGGAAACAATTGCTCAAATAATAAAGGAAATGGGAAAGAGAAAAAAAAAAGAAAAGGAAAGGGCAGAGATGAGTGAAGGAAAAATGAACAAGGAGTTAAAAAATAATGAAGGAAAGGAGAAAAAACTAAGAAATATAAGAAAAAAAGGAAAGAAAAATAAAGAAAGACAAAGAAGTGAGAACAGAAATAATAATGAATTTATAATTCATATGTATAAAATAATACCAAAAATTTTTTTTTTAAAAAATTGTAAAAAAAATTGAATAATATAAAACGTACATTATTATTAGGACTGTTTTAAACATAGATCAAATCCCTTTTTATTCTATTTTTAACG
Organism: Eupristina koningsbergeri; assembly: GCA_018907245.1. Lineage (NCBI taxonomy): Eukaryota > Metazoa > Arthropoda > Insecta > Hymenoptera > Agaonidae > Eupristina > Eupristina koningsbergeri. Next base: position 147,214 of record JACCHV010000157.1, read on the forward strand.
AAATTTTATTTCAAGACATTGACCTCGTGCGAAAATATGTTATGAGCAACGAAATTTTTTAAAAAAAAACGTTGTAAAGCCACTGTAGCTATATAGGTATGTAGGACACTTGTAATATAAACATTTTTTTTATATTACTGGATGAAATAGTATTACATACTATTATACAGGATTTGTTAAAAATATTGAACTCTAAAAAAATGTCGTTATTCAAAAAAGTTATGCAATAAATTAGTAGCACATATAAAGATGCTAAGGACCGATAATAACCGCTAGATGGTTTAGCATCTTTTATGTATTCTAACGTCCCGTTTTTTTATATAATAAAACAATGTAAATTAACAATGACTATATAATTAAAAACGTGATAGTTGTGTTTCTTGTGAGCATAGGTAATAAGTAAACAAATTATGTTTTCGTCGGCGATGTTTCGGCAGAATGACTTCTGTCTTAAATATTTACCTCGGTACACTGTTAGATTATTCTCGTGCAACTTACGTTGACCCGACGTCAAATTTTAAATGTACCGATAAACGCTTATGTCATATTTATTTTCAGTCAGCTGTGTGGTACGTCATCAGTCTAATCAGATGTTTACGGAGTATTTAACACACGCGTGTCTGTTTACAGTGTGTAGATTCAACTATATATGTAACATTTTCGAAATTTGGCGTTTTCTGTAATCGAGTTCTCTGCCTAAGATTTGACATTATTCCAGTCGATCGTATGCTCGTTAATATTCTAGTGAATTGAAATAATAGAATTCGTTGTTATGTTTTCTATACTCGTAAATGCGTTTCATTAAAATTCATTTAGTTTCGCGTATCTGACTCGTATTAAACTCTTTGCAGTTTATTTTATAAACAACTCCTACATTCTCCGATTTATCATTGCTATCTTTGTCCAATTTTATGAAATTGTTTAATTTATTATTATTGGTGAGTATAGTAATAATATTATATGATTTTAATTTGTTGCTAATTTTTTCGTAAAATTTATTTATATAAGGGAGGGAAATTATATTATCATAACGTTTTTCAGTGGTATTGCTGCGAGAATCTTTATAGTTAATTTATCTTAGTCTCTGTATACTGTGTTTGTTGTAGGAATAGTCAGGATACTCATTGTTATGTAAAATATTAATACTTTTCTTTATATTATCCTTGTAATAACATGTATCAGATAGTATAGACTGTATATAAATATGATGTAAGTGTTCCTCAGTATATTTAAAATTTAACGATGTGTCAACGTAAGTTGCACGAAAATAATTTACGTAAAAAGTATACCAAGGTAAATATTCAAAATCTGTAACATAATATTGCATGTACTTATTATTTAATTATCTCAACTAATTTTATAATTTATAATTTTCAATAAAAAGTCTCAATGAAGACAGAAGCCATTTAGACAAAACGTTGCCGACGAAAACATACTTTATTTAGCTATTACCTACACCCACAAGAAAGTAATTATCACACATGTAATAACAATGAAGAGAGTTTCTTTTAATTCTGGAAATACTATGTAAGATAAAAAAATAAGTTTTAACTAACGTAACATATTAAATATATATAATTTTATAACTAATATCAAAATTAATAAAAAAACTAAGTTGAACTCTGAGAAATACCATAAACGGAGATCAGAAATAAGAAAACCAAACGCATGATAAGTCAACGCTATGAAAACTAATCTAACGCACGCTTATCCGATAAAATACGGAAATCATAAGCGGCAGGACCTAATTAATCTAAAGTCAATAAGGAGAACTATGGAATATATCATATGATTGTAATACGCACGAAACCAAAACCGTTGATGTTATTTTTATGTATTTAGACAATCAGAGGTAAAATCACAATCACAATTAACGAAAAGCTTTTCAGATATTTACCAAAAATATAAGTAATGCGACCCAGAAAGGAAATAAAAATGGTCCTCACCGAAATTCTAAATACAATAAATCTTTATAACCACGATACACGCGCTTCTTATTGATGTAAAAAGAGCGCGATGAAAATATTACTTACAATCCTATAAACGTTTCAAAGAATTAAAATTATGTATACCAATCATACTTGACTTTCCAATTACAGAAGTTGGACGAAGGACCTATATATTGAAAAGCATTAGTCTAAATAGTCACTCCGAACTTAAGTAACGGTGATGGTAAAATCGCATTATTTAAAAAAAGTTATATTTGTAATTCTTTGTAATCCATTATATTGTTAAAATTATTCCAGAGTATATTACATTTTAAAATAAACTACCAAATCTTCACTTATTTTCGCGAACCAATAATTAATTTAACAAGAACTTTTTGGATAAATAAAAACAACCGGATAAATCTTAGTATTTTAAAAATAAAAACTAAAAAAGACCTTTTACATCTGTAAACCATAAGGTGTTGACAGCAACCTTCGATCCTTTGGAGAACTAATAACATAAGAACAAATCTTAGTATACACCAATTCTAAACTAAAATATTAATTTAATAAATTCCATTTAAATATATATTATATTATTTACTGTATTAACTACAATGGGGATTCACATAAATCCTGTGATAATAATAAATCCGAGACGTCATAATGTACTAATTACAGGGTAAAGTATTGACACAGTATATATGATCAATATATAACGCGATGATGACTTTTATGGTCCTTTACTCATAATTTTTAATAGGTTTTTCTTATTAAAGTGGTGTGCGCCCCCTAACGGTCAATTATATAGTTAATGACCTTTGCAAAAGCTGTTACATTAAAGTTTTAATTATAAATACTTTAATAATCGACATTCACAAAAAATTTAATTTTTTACAAAAAAATACTACTTTTAAAAATTATATTCATATTTTTATAATTTGTTTTAATTTTTCTTGAAGCCATTGATATGCAGCTATTTTAAAAAATGTGATTTTGAGACAAATGTACTTAAGATTTTGCCTTAAGTGATTATGATTTGAACTATGAAATTTCTTTGTTGTAAAATAAAATTTTTTTTATGCTTTCATTTTATAAATGTTGACGTTTTGGTTTTAACATTTTAATATATTATTATTCAAATAATATATTATCAAAATATGTGACATAAAATTCATTTTTAAAATGTGTAAATTGTAGTGGGTGAACCTCTTAATGTATAAGTGTTTATTGCAACCACCTTGCATCTATTTTTAGTCAATATATGAATATAAATACATAACATTATTATTTTTAATTTTTAAATGAAAAAGGTGAATTTAAATTTGAATTTAAACTGAAGCAACTCTCTCTCTATTATATTTGGAAATATCGTGGTATAATGGGTGGCTTAATGAGTTTAGAATTGAAACCATATACAATGCATGACTGATAAATCTTTTCAGAAACCTTGGATTGTTTCAAAGATTCGCAACAATTTAAATTTCTATTGAGACTCTCCCTTTTATGTTCCAATTTAACAATTGCTCAATAGCTCTTTATTTTATCAAAAATTATTGAATATTAACAAGGAATAATAAAGTAATATAAATTTAATGCAAAATAAAGGATATAATTAAGTAATATACTTTTACCTGTTTTGCTAAAGTTATGACATTTCTGGTGCCTTTCGTATTCATGTTAACAGCCATTTTGAGAGGTATATTAAAGCGCACATTAGCTGCCATATTAATGACGATGGACACATTATTTTTTAAAATATTTGTATCTTCTATTGATAATCCGAGTCCATCGCAGGTAACATCACCCGATACGACAATTATTTTTTTTAGTCTATCAGGGTAGTTTTCTCGCAATAACCTAAATGGCTCTTGCTAAAAAAAATACGATAATGTTTATAGCACATGTCGAATGTATTTTATTTTTAAAAATAACTTATTATGAATTTAATTTTACAATAATTATTATTCATATAATAACTATGACATCCAAACATAAGAAAACTGAATTTTCAAAAGGGAAAAGGGCTGTGAAACTAATTTTGGGATTACTGAAATTTTTTTTATCAATAACCAAATTTTGTTATTGTATATAAAATCTAAACCAGTAACAATATAACTTATAAACATATCTAAAAACCATAGTAAGAATTTGGGAAATATTTAATATTATTATTAAATATATATATTATGATTATTCAGTCTGGATTATTATTTATTAAATTTAAAATTATATATTGATAAGTAAATTCATTAATTAATTATATATATTCATTATAAATTATAAGTTTCCACAAATTTAAAAACAGAATTTCCGGAACAAAGTAAAGAAATAAGAGTTTGAAAAATATCAAATATTATTATTGTAATATCATAATGACCTTATGACAATAATCGTAAATAATGTATATTTTTTATGACAGTATTTCGGTTTAACATTGAGTGTTCTATTTGAATTTATCAGTTTATAATATCAGTAATTTTAATGTAAGATATGTTTACACTCGTTAATCGAACATTTGTCAAATAATTTTACCGTACTTATAAAGAAGTTAGCTAATTTATATTACAGAAGTTATTCCTTTTGTTTGAGCGCAATGTTTTCTTATTTTTTATGAAAATTATCTTTTCTATTATGCGCTTTCCATTCGGCTATTTTTCACAACGAACGGATAATTTGAGGTTGTTTTAATTTTTTTTTTTTTTTTTTTTTATGAAAGAACAAACTGTTGTTTTGTAATTGTATTTAATATTAATATACAATATTTACAATTTGTCTGCAAGACAAGCGAAGAAAATCTGATCTCATAATTTACTTTTACATATATTTATCGTTTTCACAGTTAGAAAAAAGAGTGCATGGAGAAGGTAAGAATATCGATTAGTCAGTTCCCATTATTTCACCTAATGATCGAGATTCTCCATTACAAAATTTTTAAAATATACTGAAAATTATACGCGTGTAATAAAATGTTTAGAGGTATTAATGCAGGTTACAAATTAACAAGTCGTAAATAAATAAACAAATTAGTATGTTGAATCTTAAGCAAGGTGCTTAACGCAATTGCACGGCTGAGATAAAAATTCGACCCTCTTCGCATTTGAAAGCTACAATTTTATAATGTTACCTGAACTTGCATTGAACACCTTTCAATTTCTTGTTAATTGATACAATATAATAAAATATAACGATGAAACGTAAAAATCGAATGATTGTGATTGTTATAAATGCTTATAAAAACATATAGATGTATGGATTCAGACATTATGTGACTTCACTAGAATAGAGCAAATAAAAGAAACTAATACGTAAATTCACGTTAAAAATTTTAATTGACCTTTAATTGTGCTCCATCTACTTGATTTAAAATATTGTAAGTTAAATGTTCTAGAAAAACTTACACATAATTATGACATATATATTTAAATATAATATCATAAATACTTAGTAATTTGATATACTTTAAAGCACATTTCTTATCTATTACTAAATTACTTTCGCAGAATATCTGTGATAGATTTAAAAATAAGAAAGCTTTCTTAGTAACTTTATAATGCATTGTTACAAGAAGTAAAAATATTTTATATTAAAATTAAATTAGTTTGCAAGTGTTCCGAAAGAGTTTTGAAAATATTAGACTCAAAAAACCTTTGAAATAAAAATACTAATTTTATCGTCAAAAAGGGTGAAAGATAAAAAAGAGACAGTAGCTCAGAATTTTTTTTACCGTATAAATAGAGAAATATTTTATGGAACTTAGTATGACAATTCAATACTTGATAAAATTAAGAAATAAAGTAGGACTAAATAAAGAAATATATAAATATTATGTTGTAATATAATAGAGAGATGAGATTTTATAACTTTCTAGTAGTTCTAAATCATTTGGGCATAAACCATCTTCCTTTGAACTACTGTAAAATTAGATGTCAAAATTTTTTGGAAAATACAACACATGTATTAGAACAGGACGCAAAAAGCCTAAATATCTATATATTCTATATGTATTGTTGCATATTTAGATTCGGATATAATAGGTGTAATTTTCTTTAATGTTGATAAACGTAAGTGCCCATTAAGCCTTATACATCAAAATGTTTTGGAGGTACTTTAAGGTTTTGAGAATCTTAATGTTATTATTTACTTCTTGATGACCGATTAAATTTATATATTAAGGTTAACTTTACTCAACATTATGCTGTTTAATATTGTTAAATTATTTATTAAGAAAAGATAAGGCATCGATATGTTTAATAGATTTTTTTCTCTTTTTTCAAATATCATTTAGAATTGTCTTTCACAATAACCAAAAAGTGCTCATAATCTTCTGTAAAAGTTATTGATTCACTTTCCACGATTTCCGGTTTTCAGAGGGTCTAATGTGAGGTTTTATAGTCTTAGAACAGATCTTCTATAGAGAATCTTTATTAATATTATACTGAACTTCTAGTAAATTATCTTTCATTAAAATTCGTATAGTAGAGAATAAGTCAGCTATAAAGAATCTACTTCATCATTGATTTATTAACAATTTTTTGTAGTTTAACAATGTTACTATAGGAGAAACATCCAATTATAAATTTAAATTGATTTGAATATAACTATGATAGTTTCTCACTGCTTTGTAGCTTTAAAAAATTTACTTAAAATCAAAAGGAAAAAGATTACTTTATATGATGATAAGGTTTCAATGGATCATTAGTTAATCTTTTCTTGCTGGTGTTAACTAAATAAATTTCACTTTTCTATACTACTACCAATTTCCTAAACAATGATTTTTATTATTTCACCTACTATATTATGTTTCTTCCAAATCCCGTTTTTATATTAACCTTCTGAACCGAATTCATTGTTAAATATAAAACAAACAATGTAATTTTGTTAACATTATACCTAAATTCAAATTTTATAATATCAATTTTAGGAACGCAAGAATAAACCGTTAAAAGAGGCTTATAAAGATAATTGTATATCAAAATCGTAATGTGGACATACAGTTTTTAAAGAGAATCAGGAAAAAATCATTGACGAGTCTCGATCTGGACGCCCAAAAAGCTCTCAAATCGTTACGAACACCCGCCGCGTGCTAAAATTTTTTAAATTCAAACCTCCGATTAATGATTATTTAAAACAATTTTTAATTTTTATTTCAAATAGTTTATAAGTTCAATAATAGATAATATTTCATTAAAAAAGGTAAGTGTTTACTTTTTTTTTAGAAACTTTAAACGAAACATTCTTGCGTAGCGTTTTTCCACTAATCGCTTCAGCGCGCCGTGTCAAAAAATCAAAAAACACCTTTTGCGAGAAGTAAAATTCTGCCCCTTCAAATTATCGAAAACACAAAAAAAAGGAATAAATGGAAAAAGGTTTTCTAGTCATTTTAAAACCCTTTCAAAGTCGCTACGACCGATAGTCGCGAAATAAAAAAAAACACGATACTTCCGGGACAGACCATGTATATCTGAAGCTGAACTATATTATTTGAATTTATTTTTAAATGGACTTAACTAGTTTAAATCTTTTCTTTCTATTCCTCTTGCAATGAGCAATGATATTTTTGACTTCTTCGATTCACTTTTCCTTAAAGTTTTAGCCAGGAATTTTAATACAAAATAAACTTCTTTTTAATTTTTTAGAATTAACAATCTATGGACAAAACCTTTTTTCAGATAGAAGTTCCTTTAAATCAACATTATGTATACTTCGATATATAAATTATATCCTACATATCTATACACCCTATATATCTATATCTTACAAAATCTAAAAAAGTAAATGGATTATAAGTTTGATTTATTTTTTATTCGTTTTATTAAAATGCTTAATACTAAACCCTTTTGAAGAAATACATTTATTACATGTATTTTTTAAAAACACTAAAAAAGTAATTTTCAAAATCTTACTAATACAATTAAATAAGCCAAGATCCAAATTTATGGTGATATTCACTTTAAAAAAACTATTTTTAAAAAGAATTTTTAAATAACTATATTCTTCAAGTACAAAAATATTTGTTTTAAAAATAACTTAGTTTTCGAATATTATCTTGCATAACCGATTTTATTATTGTGAATAACTGACTTATTTTTATAAAGACAAAATAAGTACACCGTAAAAAATTATAAGCAAATAATGCTTTCATAGTTTATTTAAAATTGAAATTTGGTTTCCTCCAAACTAAAAAAATTTCAATCTCTCATTATGAGTTCAAAAAGATTATTATTAATTTTCCAAACAAAAAAATTTTGAAAAAAATATAATACCTAATAATATTCTAAAAACTATTTTGCTTTAAATTTCCCATGATAGTCCCTAATATCCATGTTATTATGTATAATCAATAATTTCATTCTTACATTTCAAATGACTTTTCAGTTAGTTTAGGAAGTTTTATTAAATAAATATATTATACAAATGATATAAATTCATATATCAAAAACTTTCATTTTTTTAGCACCATTAAATAAATTTTTTGTTTCACTATGTGGTCATCTTAGAAACGAATGATATTCCATATACACAATAATGGCTAATGTTCCACAGAAGTTCTTATTTTTTTTATTCAACATTTTTAGTAGCGATATTGCTAATAAATTGATGATAAATTGATATGGATAAGATTTACCTATGGCTAAACAATAAAACCGTGCTTTTGAGCAAAATCAACTGCCGAAGGTCGTCAGATCATTTTGTATGGGAAAACTATATAGATGTATAATCTATGTATATTTATAAATTTATATGTATTTTAGAATAAATCCTTTTTTCTATGTCTTTTACGAAGTCCATTCACTTCAAATCTAACTGCACATCCCATTAATTTAGGATGCGCTGTGTGTCTGATAAGTAACAAGTAACTAAGTGACGCGACTGTACAAATAAAAAAATACGTAGTTAGACTCCGTCTGGAATGAAAGGTAAAGGATATAGTAAATTTAAAATATGATTTAATTGGTAATGATATTTTCTTTATACAATATTTGAATATGCTATTAAGCAGATTAGTGAACAACAAGTAAGTCTTACAAATTTTTCTGGCTATCCTGGGACCTCCATTCTTCCCTCCACTCATTTTTTACTGAGCATCGATATAATTTTCATTGGTACATCATAATTCACAATACTTAACACGTGATTGTTCCACCTAAGTATAAAATATCACCGTTTCCATCGGGGAAAACCCTTTTGCAGTGTAAATTTATTATTTTATCAAGACTGCCGTATTTTACAGAACTTTCCCAGAAACGGATATGAATCAATTTGGATAAAAAATTGTAAATGGACCACAAGTACTACAGAATTTTTTTGCTCTATTACGGACCCAATTCTCGAATTTTAAAATGGTTACTAATAGTACTATACTCATGATTAATGGCATAGAATTTGATTGGAAACTAGAAAACGAAATAAAATATCATTCAAGGATCAGGGAGAGTCTGCATAGCTTTCAATTATATAAATATGGGGTCTGAGTCTGAGAAATTTCTTATGAGTGCGATCACATTCTACACTAGTGAATCTTCTTACTCCTCGCGATTTATACAATCGCCTCTGTGAGGCAAACGAACATATGCTGATGATTAAGCGCCCCTATTGATTAGTTCCTGTCATGGACTAAGAATAATTGATCGGAGACGGACTCAGCCTAGATAAGGAATTCAATAAATTAAATAATACTATTCATACGTCATGTAATTGCTTTGTATGTTACGAACGAAAGAGACTAATATTTAATTTATTACTATGTTATCAATGATCATATAATAGGATTATTCTTTTAATAACACTTACAGAGTGTGTAAAAATCTTTAAAATCTATAAGCTTGATGAGTTACAAATAATAGATGCAAATTTTCTTTAAATGAAAAATGTGTATTGTAATAAAAATACATGTATATTTATTATTATATATAAGATTACAGTATTTTAATACACATAAAAAATATTTAACATATTCTGTAGATATATAATATAATAATTTAAATGATACATTAAATTAAAATTAGTTTTTAAATAATCAATATTAGTATTATTATTATAAGTTAATATTTTAGATTATAATAAAAATAATCAGAAACAAAAAACCATGAAAAATATAGAATTTTTGAATATTAATTATAAAATACAAACTTGAAGTAACGTCATAATTCGATTTCTCGGAGGGATGTTGTTTTTTTCCCTTATAAGTAGGTAAATAACTCCAATATCAGAACAATTTTTAAGTAACTTCGATACTAAAACCTTTCCGATAAAACCTGTACTGCCAGTAATCAATACATGTCTATCTCGAAACCAATCAGCAATACTTAGATTTTCAGACACTATGTTGGCCATGGTTTTGGTTTTTCTAATATTTATATTAAACTAGGTAGATATAAATATATATATCTGAAAAAAAATAATAAAAGTAATGTATTACAAAAAAATTTCTAAATTATATAATATATATGTTTATTAGAATATTTATGTAATAAAATAAAATAAAATAAAAGAAACAATTTTTTCAATGTATAAGTGAATAAAAAATAATAAATTGGTTGTAAAAATAAAATGCAAAAAAAAAAAATGAATGAGTGAATGCAACAAAAATTAATGAAGTTTAATATAACTGTATGAGATATTCAACATTTGTATCGTTGATATTATACTACTAATGGACGTTTACAATTTCATTTCGCAATGAGATACAATTTACTTAGGGTTCGTAGAAAAGAGTTACAAAAAATATTTAAATTATTGGTGTTGTCTTGTCTATTTATATGTTATATTTATGATATTAATGTTAATGATGGCAATATTATCAATATTGAAAATGACAACGATACAGAGACAACGAGATTTTACACTACTATCTATGTATCCTTGATTATGTTTTATATACGCAGGCTTGTTATTATGTAGTCGTATTAGTACGATCTACATACAGGGAAAGATTTAAAGTCTTGGAATCATGAGTTACTCGCCAGGGATAAACATTGTGGAGTTTTGAGTGCTCGAGCTGTAGACAAGCAATTTTTAATTAAAAGTTAATCAAAGATTTATGTATGCAAAAACTAAGTCGTTTAATATAACCAAAAATATACAATTTTTTTATATTTATTAAGTAATAAATTGTATATCTAGAGAACTGTAGGTCAGCTCAGTGATCTTTATATTATACCGCGAAGAGACAATTTTGCATGTTTTTTTTATCATCAATCGACTGAAAGCATAACATTTTATAGTGCAATATTTGAATTAAGCAATGGGCTCAAATAATCGTATTTCTATGAATTATTCTTAAAAAAAAAAAAAAAAAAAAAAAAATTTAAAGAAAAGTGAGCTAATAATTTAAAAAATATGGTGCTATCCCCTGAATTAATAATATTCTAGATTATATCATAAAACTAAAGAAAGACAATACAGAAATATGGGATAAAACTAATATAGCGTAGAAAATAAAATGTTTAGATTACTCAATAGTATATATCGGAGAAACAAAACGTAGTTTACTAACTAAAATTAACGAACATTTCCAAAGCAATAACAACTAATCTATCGCCTATAATATAATATATATAACAAATATATATTATATTATAATATATATAATACTATAATACATATAACAAATCACCAAAATGATATTTATTGGGAAAATGTCACAATAATACTCGACAGTGAGACAAATTATAAAAAAAACAGCTGATTTGAGAAATCCTATACATAAAAATACACGCTAACGATATAAACAGAGAAGACGATACCAATAATTTAAATATTTATAGTAACTCGTTTCTACGAATCCTAGATAAATTGTATCATATTATGAAATGAAATTGCAAACGTTCATTAGTAGCATAACATCAACGATACGATGCGCGTAGTGATATTAATTAATTGTTGTTATTTAATATTTTAAGTTAGCAGGCTTTCAATTGTGTTCTTATATTATATAAATAAATTAACAATTTTATAAATTTTAATAATTTCTAATAAAATTAATAAATTTACCTCTGAAGAGAACAACAAATACGTTGTCGAAAAGTCAAAACATAATTAAATGATAAATAAGTATCAAATTTATTTTTAGACGCTTGTACTGGATTATCTCCACAACTTATATTTCCATTAAAATTAATTAAATTGAAACATGACATGTAAATAAATTTGGAATATCATATCTTTTCTTTCGTATTATTGAATAAACTGTTTGTAAATTCTAAATTTTACCTACACGAAGTCAAAAGTCTATTTTTAATTTTTATTTTTAATTTGATTTTTAAATTAAAATAATTAAAATAGTATAATTTAATTTTTTATAAATTTCTTATCTCCATTTAATCGATTTTGTTACTAAATAAGATGTGTCTTAAAATATTGAAAATTTAAAGAAACATTTTATAAATAATATTAATATTAATGTGTTTTTCATTGTATAAAAAAAATTTTATTTATGTGATTTCAACGATGTTGAAAGTATTGAAAAACTGATTCTTATTTGTAACATCTATAAGTAAAATCAAAGAGAGTTGGGAAAAAATATCTCAGAATTTTGAGACCATAGCTTTTGTAAACTTAAATCACAAGACCGAGAAATGAATAACGTAATGTAGTAAATTTTTTAGAAATTTTTTTGCAATACGCACAATATTAATTATTAGTCTGTTATACAATAAATATAACAAAGTAACCAATTCCGTTAAATAATCACTGTTCGGGATAATAGCAATTTTTTGACAAAATCCAACAAACACTTCACTTTCTTTTAAGTTATATAATTGAATTAAATTAATTCAATTATATCGATCACCACTACCGATAAAAACTACAATATACATGATCTGTCCTAGAAGTATTGAATTTTTTTTCATTTGGTGAATATTGGTCGCAGCGATTTGGGAGGAGTCTTAAGATGTAGAAAAAATCTTTTCCCATTTGTCCCTTTTATTTTGTTTTTTTGATAATTAGATGCGGCACGATTTTATTTCGCGCGAAGGGTGTTTTTCAATTTTTGGACACGGCGTTAAATTTATTCATTTTTTTATTATCCTCCTCTGGTATTATCCCCAATAAATGAAAAAATAAAGGCCTGACTTCGCAGTCAAAGGGTAGGTATCCTGAATAAAACCAGCACATTGGATCGACGTCCAAGGCAAATGCTCGCCTCGATGCATTGGGTCATTGAAAATTGTAAACGTGCAATTTAACAGGGAAACTATATATTAGTGGGGCATTATACACTCCAACACCCCAAAGACAATGTCAGAATGGGTAATTTAAAGAAATATCGTTGAGAATACAATGATGTTAATTACTGAAACTTGGTATTTAGAATTTGCAAAATTCAGAAATACCAGTTCATTACAAAAGAATATTTTAAAACCTAAAAGAATTCAAATTAATAAATTTTTAAACGTTTGTTACGGCATAAGCCGAACGATTAATATTTAATTTATCAAAACTATTATTGCATACTGTTTACAATATGAATCGACAATTGAATTTAGAATATTTTTCCAAATCATGTACACGCACATGTCAAATGATAATTTCCTATCAAACATTTTTATGGTTTGTAACCTTGAGTTGCACTGACCCTAAAAATTGACCTATACACGAGCGGATTAGGAAAACCCTAATCACACACGCGTGTAAGTAATAAAATTCTAATATTTTCCAGATGTGGAGACTAAGTATTGTGTTGAGTAAAATCACGAAAAAGTAAAATCATCTTTGGCATGAAAAACATGAAAAATATAATATCAATCGAGAACCCACAAAAATAAATCAAAACTACCAGAAGCTGATAATTTCTTTATAACCAAACCGATTGCAAATTATTGATTAAATCATATTATTAGAATCATTAATTAACGAACAAATTATTATAAACAAATTATTAATTAATAACCAAATTATTATTAACAATTTATCAGTAACGAGTAATCATTAAATAACTAATAATTATTATTCAACAAATTATTTATTAACAAATTATTGTTATTAACAAATTAATGTTGTTAACATGCAATTACTGCTAACAGATTATTAATTGATAGTCAATTGTTATCAACCAAAAATTATTATTAACAAATTGTTATTAACAAATTTTTAATTAACAAATGATAAATGACAAATGGTTAATTTCTGACGGGTTGTTGATTAAGGAAAAATTCTTAAATAACAAATAATTATTATAAACAAATAATTGTTAATTGACAAATGATTATTATTAACAAATAATATTTAATAGCAAATGTTAATTAGCAAATTATTGAGTTACAAATCAATAAATTAGAATCAAAAACTTGATGATAAACAAATTAATCGAATTGTTAATTAACAAATTAAAAAATTAACTGATTATTGACCATTTAATCATTGATCATTCTTTTATTATTAATTTATAAATCGAATCACCGAAATATTAAGTTATCCAATTGTTAAATGAAGAAACCGATAAACAGAGCAAGATTGTGAATTAAAAAAAATATGCAAGCTCATCATTACCTCTCCCGTAAAATTAAACCTTATCAAAATCCGAAACTGACCCTATGATTGGGCGAATCTAAAATAATTAAGGCGCCAAGTCCGGAGAAGGAGATGAGTGCGACAAATAAGATTCATTCTTTATAAAAAACAACTAAGCACCAAAGAGTATAAAAAGGGACAAAATTCAAATAATTGCAGCATTAAGTAAGCATTAATTAAGCATTAAGCATGCAGCATTAATTTTCCGATTTTAAAGTTTACATCCTCAACAAGCATCTTTCATCGCGAGTTTAGACATTATTTGTAAAATTCCAAACACTATATTTCAAGGGTCCGATTTATTGGCGAATGTTGGTTTATATTGCGATACAATTTGTGAATCTCCATCATTGTACTACACATTGACAAGTAAGATTATTAAAATGTATTTTTTATCAAATGTATTGTACTTTATTATTTATTTATTTATCCAAAAATATTATCTACTCGTGTTCGTTCAGTTTCATTTTCATAAAAATAATTTCGCGAGACCTGTATACTCCTTTCCAGGAGCTAGTGCGCGCAAGCGTAGGCTCGAATTGGTGAAATTACTGTTGTTGCGACAATTGGCAAAAAGGGTTTGTGCAGTTAAATGTAGGCCCAAACGCGTCAATGTAAAAGTAAAGTCGTTCTCGTTGGATATTAAGTTCTTTTCTAGGCAAAGAATTCGGAAGAACTTAATAAATGTTACGGACGTAACACGTTTAACTTTTATATAATTAATTTTAATTGAGGTATATTCACATTTTAATTCATTAACTTTTATTAAAATAATCATTATTAAAAAATTTTTTAAATGAAAAGATAAAATAATAATGAGTATTAATTTCAAAATATTACTATCAAGAATTTAAAGATTAACAATTTTTAATAAAATCAAGGAATAATCAAAACAATTGATAATTTCTTCTTAATGTAGATGATATATTAATACAATAGCACAAACATTAATATAAAACTACTTACAGTATTTATAACATTAATTTTAAAATATCCATAATATTAAAGTATTAAAAAAAATTAAGAATTAAATTTTTCATTGTCTTTGTTTGCTTTATAAATTACTTTATAATTAAACTATTTTGTACACAAAAAATAATTAATGAACAATCGTTTATTTAAAGCAAAAGAAATTATTAATATTAAGTTAAATAAAAATGAATGTTGTATTATAATATAATATACATATTAAAAAAGTATATTTTAATTGAGATTCACTCAAAAAAAATTTTTTATACGAAATGAGATGTACATGTATATACATATATATACACAAAACACAGAAATTTGGATTATAATTATTTATAATTATTATTATTATTATTTTTATAATATTATTAGAATTATATTACTTTTTAATAAATTAGAGTAACAGATGCAATGAATACAATAAGAATAACACAAAAAATTGGTAAATTACATTTAGTTTTGTCAAAATCAAAACATTAAAAACACCGTAGTCATGTTTATTTCATTTTGTTGCATACAATTATTTATCAAAAAAATTTAATAAAATAGTAGAATAAATAAATTTTCTATTTTTTTAATAAAATTATTTAATAGCAAAAAAATTAGTTTTGTTAATATTTTTTATCTAAATAACAATAAAAATTATAATTTTCATTATCTTGGATTGTAATTTTATTTATTGACGTCTAAGTATTTATAACAATAAAATCATATTATGTAAATCATTATATTAGTAAAATAAATTGTAATGTAAAAACTATTTCAAAATGTTTACTTTAACCTAAAAGTTACGAATCTATCTTTGAATACTTCTATCTATATAAAATATTTATTTTTATGTTTATATCATTTAAAAATTTGAGTTTAAAAATATAATTCCATATACTTATGAAATAAATCTCACAAAACAGAAATTATGAAAAAAAATATTACCACACTAATCATAAATTTTGTATACAAATAGATAATATTATACTTAAATCTTTAACTTGATAATAGCATTAAATTTATTTTAAATAAAACTTCTGTACATAAAATTATTTAAATTATAAAAGAATAAGATAAATTTTATTTATAATTAATAATAATTCCATTATAATTAAGTTGTATATATTTTTTAAAATCTATGTATTTTAAACTATCGTATGTATAAATATAATAAACAAAAAAAAATAAATTTTTATATTAGCATCTTTTATAACTATTATTACATGAAATAAAATAGGTATTGAATAAAATAAAATGTGGTATATAAAATTTTTTAAGTTTAAATATAAAATAATAAAAATATATTATAATAAAATAAACATTATTTAGACTACAAAATATGGTTTAAAATTTGCATTGCTAAATAATTATAATAATTTAATTTTTAAATTAATTATGAATAATTAAAAAATAAATAATTAATACCTTTAAAGTTTATAAAAAAAAAATTAAAAAAAATAATAAAATTTCAACATTTAAAAAAATTGTCGATAAACAAGTATTCTTAAAATCAATATAATTGAACTTTCCAGTTACAGTATAAAAATATGCAAAAAAAAAAGTTTACCTGAAATCTTAAATAATTGTGCAAATTTTATTCAAAACATGGCAACGTAGATTTCAATAAGTTTTATAAATTAATCTTTTTTTGCTAATTAGTAGGTTAAATTATAAACTTCGTCGATATTTTTATTTATTTCATAATTTTATTTTATATTATGTATATTTTATCATATTCGAAATTTTAAATTTATATCAATTAATTGTAATAAAAATTAAATTTAATAAAATTTAATATTATCAATCAATTTATTGATTTATTCATTGCTTCAATAATAGGTTTTTATATAATGTAGAAAAATGATATTGATTAATTATTTCATAATATTAATTTGATATCAAGACTGTAGTTTTAAATTTGCAGTTTTTTCATTTTTTTTCTTACATAAGTATGTCATCGATGTAATATTATATTCTTTGTATTTAGCAAATATATACAAAATATTTTGTTTAGCATTGGTCTTTCAAAATAAATAATACAATAAATAATATTTGTAATATAATAATTAATTTTATACATATTATAATTTATTATATTATCAGTTACAATAAAACTACATTAATGATTTTAAGAAATATACCATTAAAGATTTAAGTGATGAATTCCTCAATGTAATTTCAACAAAAAAAATTATTCGTAACTTTATATTTAAACATAGTGAAGTTGTGTAACTTATATTAAACAGTAAACAATTATAATTTTTATTTTTTTAATGATTCATAAATGACGTACACTTAAAAAAAATTAAATTTAAAAAAGTTTTTAAATCTATTAATTTAAATATGTAATAACATTGATAAAATAAGATTTTTAAAGATTAAATTATTAATATAAAAATAATTGGTTTTAAATATTTTATGATAAATTTATTTACTTTATAATATGAAAATGAAAGCTAATAATGCAAATTATAATTTTAATTGTAATTTCTAAATATTATTATTGAATATTATTTCAAAAAAATAAAAAACATATTCTTCAATTTTAAATTATAGTATAAACAGGAATGTAAACTTAGATAAATTCCATTTTCTTTTAATTTTAGAAAATTTCATAAATTTTTGCTTTAAAATTATTTTATAGCAATATAAATTTTAATTTTTATTCTTATTTTATAATTAAATGATGATAAAAGTCATATAAAAATTATTTACAATACGTATTTTATTAGATAAAATCAATTTTCTGTGTATTCCATTAATACATACTACTTTTTGACATTGTAAATTATATGTAAATATTAAAATATTCATAATATCAAAACAAACGCAGAAAAATACAAGTATATTATATAAGGCAATGTCATTATTAGTTTATGGTGATTAGTAAATATTAATTCAATGTGTAAAAATTAATAATAATTATATGTAGCATTGATAATTAACAAGACACGTAACAAAATTTCACACTATTAGTGCTTCAATATAATCAATAAAGATGTACAATAAAATAAAAAAGTAAATAAAAAGTTGTCAAAATTCAATTTATAGATTTTATTAAACATCATGGGTAAAATTAAATGTAAATAAATTATATAATTTTATTTATATCATATAATTTTTATTATAATCATTGATAATTGTAGCATTTCATGTGAATTTAGTAAAATCAAAGAAAATTTTATTTCGTATACTAAGCACTTGGGCTGATTTTTAATTAATCAAGGATGCTTAAAAAGTTCGAGGATACAAAATAAAATACGCGCATCAACTACATTACATTAATATTATTTAATTATTTATTATTATTTATAATTTATTATTTTTTATAATATATTAATATAAAATTGATTACAACTACATTATATGATAAATTAAAAAAACAGTTGACTACACAAACTAAAATTTTATTATGATTTCTAGGAGTAGAATTATAAAAGATTTTATTAAAAATAATTGTAAAATGTATCCGAAATATTTTTTTATGAAAATAATATTATATTATAGTACTATTCGTAGGCATTTAAAGTATTTGTAAAATTTGATTTACACTTGGATTTTCAGTAAACATTAATAATTATGCATAAAATGAATAAACAAATTTAATTCAATTAATTTTTTAAAAACATATATATATACATGTTTATAATATTCATAATTCTAATTTCAAGATAAAAATATTAATATATATTTATATACATAAAAAATAATTCGAGTATCTTGTATTCAATTTGGAATATTTTGAACATAGTTTTAATAAATACGAATATGTGTGCGTGTATATTTACTTTTCTCCAATATATTTACTTTAAGATTATTAAAGGATTTGAGTACTGAATGAAAGCATTCTTACCGTTTTTGAGTACTAAAAATCAGTTGTAATGCTAAAGCAGACAATGATTAAATCTTCTCTTTGTAAAATTGGTAGCGGAGAGCAGTGTGTGACAATGCCGAACTGAAAAACAAAAATGCTATACCCTGACCTTGGAGGAAGGTGTAGGATGATTATGTAATGTGAGCTCTACAGCTCATTGGATTACTGAAGTACTTGAAGCACTCAGAAGACGTCTTCGTGGTAGTTGATTATCACTGAAGAACTGAGACGTCGATCCAATCGACAATCGCTTTATGCGCTCCTCTTTTGGACGTTCGGTGGCGCTCATTCGCGTTCCCGGAGCACTCTTGAACTCCAAACTATCAGGTAGATCCTCAGATTTCTCCAACTGGAAGATGCACTCGATCGCCAAGGTCATATAGGACGTACAAGAGCTTTAATGAGGATAATCATAGTAACATTCAATCATGTTAGATTATTCGTTCGACTTCTGATTTACATATGGTTTTGTTCAAGGTCCCCAATTCTTGTTTTTGTAAATTTTTACCGCGTCACCCTGTGTCCTTCTGTTTCCGACACCGACGCAAGTGACTATTTCTCTCCGACATACTGTGAATAAACAAGAATTCACTTTATGCTCTTTGATGGACGCTCACGAGTTTTTGTTTTATGCACAAAAAAAAAAAATTATTATGTGAGTGTAATTGGTTAGACGCACATTGTCAATACATTGGAAATTCGAGGTTACAAAATAAACGCAAAACATTTTTGTTACCGTAAGATTTTGTCGCAGTATTATTTTCTTTGAAATAATCATGGAACAAATTCAAGAATTTCCTTTTCTGAAACATTGAAACTACCTTAATACATAAGAAACCTGGTTTTAAAATTCATGTTTTATACTAGTACTTCGTACTTTGTAAATTACTTCTGAAAAAATAATTCTAACAAAACATTTGTTTATTATAAAAAAACGTAATCTACCTTTATAATACATTTTTTGTGTCGAATTTATTTTATTTTGATTTCATTTCAATGAAATTTACATTGTGCATTCATATATTCAGAGTTTGTGAGTTATAATATAGAATGATATGTTTTTTATGTATGTGAGTTTAAATTCAAGATCTAACTAGTTTGATAGAAAATACACTAAGATTATTGAATATATAATATAAATATAATGCAATATAAAGGAATAAATTTATTATTTCAATTATTAATAAATTCAATTATTTTTCATGACACGTGTAAGATAAATATGTTTAAAAAAAATCTTCTATTGTTTATTTAAATTTTATATTGTAATAATTTAAGAATAAAAGTTCTTTTTTCAAAATTTATTAATTTTAATGAAATCAATTTTTGATCTGATCAAGTCTAACTAAGTTTTGAAATGTATTCAATATTCAAGCTACCCGCGTTTTATTAGAGAAATCTTTCAACCAAGGAGACGGTTAAAAAAAACAGAAAATAAATTAAAAATATAAAAACTATTTGTAAATATATCACATAACATCACATTTCTAACATTATATAACAATTTGAAAAAGTCCCTTCTAATATTCTTTTAGAAAATTATTCGTTTGACAAAATATATATAAATAATATTTTATCGCCAATTTAAATACAAATGATAAGTATATAGATATTAAAAAACTTTGGTAAAAAACTATTATTGAATAATGAAATCAAAAAAAAAATTTAATAAATAATATTTTAATATAATGAATTTTTTCACAAATATTTCAAAGTATTCATATGATTTGATAAATAATTTATTTACTATTTTAACTCAGTAAACTATTTAAAAATATATATATATATATATATTACATGTAAGAGTTTATATTACATTTAGATATTACTTTTTAAATAAATTAATTAAAATATTTTTTGTTTGTTTAAAAAAAAAAAATGTATGCATTTAATGAATAAAAATTTAAATGTATTTAATAAAAATACTATAACTTAAGAAATAAAGTAAATCAACCTAATTATTTGTAATGTCAAGCCCCATTTCTAGTATCATTTTAGAACCAATAAAATAATTAATAGCCAATATAATAATAAGTAATAATAATAAATAGTCTTTACGATTACCTCTTCATTTAGTTCGATTGCAATTAAATACACAATGACAATTCATTCTTTTAATATAGTAAAATGAATTGTATTAATTTTACATAAATGAATTTCTTTTAATAATTAATAATGCACAAGAATTATAAGTGAATTTAAACAAATAATGTATGAAAAATTTAAAAAAAAAGTAATTCTAGAATATTAGAAACTTACTAAACAAAATCAGAACTTATTTTAAAAAAAAATAATTTCATCGGTTCTCCTTCATAATAAAAAAAATTAATCAATTAGAAAGTGACTTTTAATATGTATATTATATACATATATTGGGCCATGCTATTATTAATAATTGGATTTATTTACTTGATTATTTTAAGTTAAAGTATTTTTATCAAATACAAAATTTTTGTTTATTATATACATAAATTTGTTTTGTTTTATACATGTAAAATATATATGTAGAGATGCAATAATGAAAAAGAACTCTTTTATTGTTATTTGGACGGTGGTTAAATTCAAGGTGTGCGTTTTACGTGTCTTTCAATCAAAATAATACGTGAATTCCATTGGCACACGTATTCACGATTAATTTTTTTCGTCAATAATAATTAATTCAGCAAAAAATATGTATCATCATTTTCACAAATTAAATTAAAGAAAATATAAAGAAAAAAGAAAATATACACGATAATTAGAACGACAATTAAATACATTAAATTAAATACATATATTAAGACGAATTTACATTCGTCACATCTATTAGATTAAAATGAAATAGAGTAAATATATTATGAAAAGTAAAATTAGTATTAGAAATTTAACATTTTATACATTTTTTAAAATGGTTTTGACTGCACAGAAAATTATTAATTAATTTGAAAAATTATAAGTACAAAACTTATAATATAAATAAATATTCATATAATTTTATTCATATTTATATTTATTATACTTATACTATAAAAAAAATCGAATATTGTATTTGATAAAAATTTATTTTATTCTTTTAAAATTATATGACACCTGTCAAAATTTACTTGTTTTTAGTAATATTAATCAACTATATATATAAATATATTTTTTTGTTTAAAATTGATTTTATTCACTAGTATAATAAGTTAAAATGATATAAAATTATTAAATTGATATTGAAATTTATTTATGATTTAATAGTAAACTTAAGAAAATTAATCAATTATTGTTATTATTTCATTGTCTATTAATTATTAAAAATATAATATTTATTTTAATGAATTTATACAGAATATTAACAATATTTTTTATGAATTTCTTTACATATTTTAGGTATAAAATTTTTACAATAGGTTTTAAATTATTTAAAAGTAATTTTTTAATTAATTGATATTTATATATAAAAATGTTGATAAACATTAAACATACATATTGTATGGATTTATATGCGATTAATTATATAATAAATAATAATAAATTATATATAAGGTAATAAGTAATACAGACACGCAAAAATCAAAAATTAAAATAAAAATTAAAAAAATCGGTATCCAAACAAAGAGAGAGTGCGTGTGTAAATAGAAGGTACATATCAGAAGGCACTGCAGTAGGGAGGATTTAAAGGAAAAAATCGAGGATTGTTCTCAGATATTAGAGGGTAGAGAGTTTTATAGGATAGAAGTGAATAAGTAAAATGAGGATATTTTACTCTCTGTCATGAATCGTGGTATTAGAAGAAGAAAATTTATAGAGCGTAAGGAACGTGTAGAGTCATAGATGGTAAAATACTTCACCAGATACGTAGGGTAGTAATTGTTGAGTATCTTGTGCAATAGGCTGAGTATTACGTACTCCCTACGCTTTTTAGAGTTAATCATTGGAACTCGCTAAAATATGGAGTAATGTGCAAATTTCGTTGAACTTCATATATGTAACAAATTGTAGAGTTTGAAATCCTTAAAAGTCACATTTCCTATTTGTCAGTGAGGTCTGTGAGAAAAAAGGAGCAGTAGTCGATACGAGCAGGAGTAGTATTTGAATAAGATGTAAGTGTAGAGAATGAGCGGTACTGAGGATCAAATGATGCAACTTGTAAAGAATAGAGTTTACGTTTCTTGAGATTTTGGTGATATGATGTTTCCAAGATAATTTTGAGTCCAAGAATATTTATAAACTCTTGGTCGTGGATGTAAAAGGAATATTATGATTCTTTATACTGATTGAATGTAGTATATTAAAAAATCTATTCATAAATATGTTGGAGTTAAAGGATATCTTTCATTTTATTGGGGTTTACCTGCAAGTTGTTTAATTCTGCGCAGTCGAATATTGTAGACACTGATGATAACTAATTTAAATTAGGATGGAGTTCATGTAGTGGAAATTATAAATAAATTTATAAATGATTAGGATAAAGAATGTATTTGGTTGAGGGATGAAGATTCAAGCTGATATCATCAATGTATAGATTAAAAATCAAAGGACCCAGTACTGACTGTTGCGGAACACCGCGTTTTTACAAATGGAGAAATATTTTTAACCACATTAACATATACAATCTGGGATCTGTCGAAAAGATATTAAGCAAACCATTTTTTAAATGTTAAGAGAGCAGCCTATATTACGCAGCATTGATAAAAGAGTGGCATGATAAACAGAGTCAAATGCTTTAGTAAAATAAAATAGTGAAAGAATAATGATTTTTCTTTCATCTATACTGTGTCTAATGTTATCCACTATGCATAATACGGCTATCTTATTTCAATGCTGTGATCTTTACAAAATCCAGTTGAAAAATTTTATAAGATATTAAAAGTATTTGCGTGTGAATTTAATTGTTCCTGAATTAATTTTTCAAAAATTTTAGAAACAGATTATATTGGATTAAATAATGTTTTTTATTATACATTATGTTCTACAAGGATTACAAATATTATTTAAAACAATCGATGAGTATATAGTATTGAATGAAAACAAGCATAAAATAACTTTAACATTTTATCGAAAAGAACAAGACAAAATATTCAATTTAATATAAGATTGTTTCACGGCACAGGTACTTTTGTGTAAATATCTATGTGCTTGTTATTTTTGGTGAGTAGATGTTGATGTGTTAGAAATTTAAATGTTGCAACATCAGTGGTGCCTTTCAAGCTGGAACGTAGGGAGTTCCATAGGTAGGCTGTATTAATATGAAAGGACCTTCTCAGAGTTTGCGTAGAGAAGTGGGGGACATCCCACTTATAGGGTGAATGGATATTTTAAAATGAAAGTAGTTCAGGAGGTAGGCTGGAGTGTTGTTGTTTATTAGTTTTCTTAAGAGAGTGATGGCAAAATACTGCCTACATCTCGCAGTGGTGAGTCATTCATGCCTTTAAGGGGAAATGTGCTCGTTCATTCTTATACCACAGATGTAATATATTCCTGTATTGATTAAGCGCTATAGTTTTAAGTCAAGTTCATCAGTAACGTCACAGTAGATCAAAGAACAGTAATAAATGATGGAAAATAGCACAGTGAGGACGAGGTACTTTCAAAGCCTAAGGTCAGTACATCTTCTAAAGAAATATGAGTGATACATAAGGGAGTGTGCTTTTTTGCACATTTGTGAGATATGTTATTTCCAACTAAGTTTGGAGTTAAGAACTATGTCGAGGCTTCCCAGAGACAAATCAAAATCAACTCTAGTGTCTTCGACCATTAAATACGGTCTGACTTTGCATTCTAGCTTTTTTATAAATTATATAATTCACTAAGACAAATTCCATCGATAATGATTAATAATTAATAATTATTTATTAATATATTAATGATTTATATAATATAAATATATATTATTAATAGTCATAATTATAAATTATAATATTTTACTTGTTTTATATATCAGTGAATTATGTCGTTATCAGTGACATTTGTTTTAGTCAAGATTAATTTAAAGTGATTATTCATAGCCCACAGTATAATTTTGTTAGTATTTTCAGTCATCATCTCGGAACGCGCGTCGAATTCTTTAACAGGTCATTGACTATAGATTTGGAGGTCATCAGTATATATGAGATGTGATATTTGTGTAGAGAGGCACAGACCAATGACTTTAATGAATTAATTTAATAAACTTTAATTTAATTTAATTTAATTTAATTTTAATTTAAAATAATAGACCGATAATAATTATAGACCGTGCTTTGTGGTACGCCATAGTTGAGGTCAATAAGAGAGGATAGTGTATCGTCTATATCAAGGTCAACTTGCTCTTTACCATTAAGATAAGATACTATCCAGCTGATGACTCCCTTAGAGAGGCAGAAGGCAGGTACTTTCGAAGAAGCTTAGCGTAATCGGTTATATCGAGCACATTACTGAAATGGAATAAGAGTCGCCATCCTCTGATCAATACTTTACCTTATATCGTTAGTCAGTTTAAACAGTGCAATTTGCATAGAGTGTCCGACACGGAATCCAATTTGGAGTGGATCCAGGAATATCCAAGTTTCGAGATAACAGTTATTAATGGATTATTTTTCTTCAGTGCTTTGAAGAGAAAGCAGAGGAGGGAGATAGGACGATAGTCTGTAAGGGATGTAGGTGTATTTATTTTGCTTAAGGCACGTATTATTAATTTTTTCTAAAGTGAAGAGAAACGATATTTACGTAGAGATAGATGGAACATTCTCTGAATAACGAGCCCAACGGCAGGCAGAGCCTTTTTTATTGCGTTCTTAAAGTATGTTGCATTATTTTAATAAATTCTTTAAATTTACAATAACCCAAGGGTAAAGTCTACCCCCAGAAGTCACTACCTTCAGAGGAGCAACTTTATGAATACCTGCAGTGAAATGTGATAATAACGTTGTGATGTATATCTCTATAGTTGTTGTGGCTTTAGTATTGAGAAAGTCTATAAGTTTAACAGTGTCGATTACATCATAGTTACGCAAAAGTATTTGGTTTATAAGTCGGAATCAGCACGCCCAGTATGGCTATTATGAAGTAGTTAACGTTGGTAATGGGCGTGTTAATCTTTCATGAATCTAGTAGAGTATCATTTGGGTCTATAAGGCATAGGTTCAGCCACGTATTGGGATTATTTCTGTGATGCATTGTACCATAAGGAACTGAGATAAGGAGAGAGAGAGAGAGAGAGAGAGAGAGAGAGAGTGAGAGAGAGAGAGAGAGAGAGTGAAAAAAAACAATATGATAAAATCTTTAATTTAACTAAGATAAACCGAAAAAAAAATAAAGTTTTTGTATCGTAATATATTCGACTGATTTTTCCTCTAAAAATTCGTTGTATAATTCTTTAAATCGGTCGAATGTGCTTTCTTCCATCTCTTGTCCCGTTTATTCTTTCTCTCTTTTGCTTTCTCTGCATATGAGTACTACCAAATTTATATCTTACTATTTCTGTTCAGGAAATTTTTGTGTTAGGTTAGTTGTTTGCTGTATTTGTAACTTTCAATCCTTGATATTCGATGTTGGAGGCTGTATGCTATTATATATTTTTTTTGCATTGTGAACATACAATTTCCTAATCTTAAACTACTCAACTGTTACTGTGTTTGAGCACGCTACCGATACCGACTGATGGTAATTTATCGACAATAAGACCTATGAGTCTAAAAAATTCAAAATTCAAAATTAAAGTGACTGGCAACGATGACGTCGCTTCTTTACTGCTCCTGGGTGCTCCAATTGCTGTTGCCTTCAGACCCAGCTCTCGGTTCTTTTCACAGCCATCCACCATATCTATTAAGGATTTAAGTCCTCAAAATAAGACAGCACCTATTTAATTACTATCTCAAATGGAAACTTATCTTAAAAAATTATTGAGCACCTTTAAGAAGAGGCTGGGCACTATAGACAGCAGGCAGACTAAATTTGAGGAACAGTGCAGATCATCATTACTATTGACAATCTTTGGGTCCAAAAATCAGAAGCCATATAGGTTAGGCTCGCACCAATGGATAACAAGCTATTTACACTTGAAAGTATGTTTGAACACTTAAACATCGTTGAGAGTGAGCTTTCTAATCTCAAAATCTACATCCAAGAACTCGAGCAAAAACTATAATAGAAAGCGCCGCTAGATTTATCAAGCACCACTAACACTGCAGAAATTGCCTTCTTGCGTAGTAAAATCCAGGAGGTTAGGAGGTAGAATGAGGGAGGTGATACACAGGTCATTTCTGGTCTATATTTTGACACTGGCAGCAACCTTAGACGGTTCGTCTTCGCTTCACTGTTAATTGTCGGCCCTAGTATCCTTAAAGGCTAAAACATCCGACAATGGTCGTGATGGACAGCAAGAATGCACGCCCTCTATCTTGATAATACTATCATCAGGGGCCCTGACACGTTTCCTCATCGCGACAAAAATCAATAAAGGAAAACTACACTCGTTTGCTCTGAATTAACAGCTACTCGTGGAAGCCAAGGCTCCTTCTCTCTACAATCATAGTTTCATTAACTGTAATGAGTATCTCACTAGCAACCTTTAAAATTTACATATCGTAGTGTGTAAAGCGTCCAAAAACAAGAATTTTATCTGCTTTATCAGGGAGAAGAAAGGCCCAAGAACCCTTATCATCTCATCCTCCGAAGATTTGGATGATTTTTTATCCAAGACAAGCCTGTCATCATGAAGCTTGTTGACTCTGATGTCATACCTATCTCAACATCGCTTATGTCTTCTAAGTCATTTGATCTTACTCTTAATCTTTTCATCGCTCCATTTTAATATTGCCACCTCGTGCTCGTCTGCCTCTGTATCGTTCTTTAGGCGTCTGAGATCCTGTTATTTTAATGTGAACTGTCTCACGGGTAATATTGAGGTGATAAGGTATTTTTTGTCCACTTGTGCTTTTTTCTGCTTAATAACTCTCACGGAAACCTAGAGACTAAGCTGATAAATAGTATCGTGCAATTAGAGGTCTACAAACTATTAAGAAGAAACAGACAAAGAAATGGTAGAGGAGTGGTCCTCTACATACATAACTCATGTCAAACTACTGTTATCGACTTTTTTTATAGCACACGGACTGATAAACCTGGTAAGCCTGAATATTTATTTTATGAGGTTTCTGTCGCTGGCAGTACTTCGATTTTTGTTGCAACTATCTACCATCTATATTTACCTTTATTTCTTGAATCTAACTTTATTCACCATTTGTTCTTTATATGTATGATTATTCGACCAAGTTCATATTGGGTGGTTTCAATGCGGAGCTGCTCTCCAATGGCGAGGACGTCAAATTTATTGGCACACTTACTTAAAACTATTCTCTTCACTCAGTCCGCTATGGTGCAAAGCATCATAAAGATAATACCAATATGTTGTTAAACCTATGCCTAATAGATACAAACGATACTCTGATAAACTATTGAAAGACTGACGTAACTTTTTTTACTGGCACGACCTTATAACGGACACTTTGGACGTACTGATACCGACTTACAAACCAAGCACTTTTATATACCGTGACTACGACATTATTAACACTGCTGACCTTGTATATTTTCTCACCATTAAAGACCTATAAATTCTATGCTTGCCAACAATGGAAACTTGCATTTTGTATTATGGAAGCCATAGATAAGTTTGCTCCACTAAAGGCTATGACTCCTGGACGGAAACGATACCCTTGATTTACTGTGAATCTAAACAATTTACTGAATAAACGAAAAAAGCTGGACAAGTGTTTTCATCCTTATCATCTACCTGCAGACTTACAACTACATAAAGCTAAGCGTGATCTAGTACATAATAAGATTGAGGAAGCCAGACAAAAATATTATGTCACTCACCTTTTATCCTTTATAGACCCTAATACAAAACGAAGCAGTTATTTAACTTGGAGTTAACATCTTCCAAATGTAACATCTTCCTACTCTTCACGGATTACGAGCTCAACAAGCACTTCAGTGGCGTTTTCAAAGATTTTGCCGTTCCTGCTATTGATGATAATCTTGATCCTTTCGATACATTATTTCAAAGTATTTAATTTTACTATGGTATTTGAGTCGGACGTTAGGCAGACGATTTTATATTTGGACATGTTGCACTGACAGGATCTCATAGGTTGTTATACAAAAAGCACTGCGTGTTCTTGGACCTATTATCTAGAGAATATTTAATTTATCTCTCTGTGACTTCC
This sequence comes from Eupristina koningsbergeri, assembly GCA_018907245.1. NCBI lineage: Eukaryota > Metazoa > Arthropoda > Insecta > Hymenoptera > Agaonidae > Eupristina > Eupristina koningsbergeri. The sequence goes on from JACCHV010000157.1 coordinate 176,661, forward strand.
GGTTTTAATCGCTCTGAAAATGGTCGATTGTATATACATTGGACAAGGTAAGTATTTCAGTTACTCTCATGAACTATCGCCCTGTTTTCCTCCTCTACATTTTATCGAAAGCCTCGAAGTGGTTCGTGTACAAGCAGTTGATATGCTATCCTGAAACTCGGATATTTTTAGACTCTTTTCAGACTGATTTTCATATTGGATACTCCATACAAATTGCTCTCCTTGAACTAACTGACGATATTAGGCATAACATCAATCAGAGGATGGTCATATTACTTACATTATTCTACTTTAGTAAGGTGATTGATATGGTTAATCATTATATGCTTCTACGAAAGCTCTTGACTTTCTACCTCTCCAAAGGGGTAACATCATATATTACCTTTAGGAAGCAGGTTCTTCTAGGTATAGATGGCTAATTATCTTCATTCATTGTTCTTAACTATAGTGTTCGCAAAGGCTCGGTCCTTGAGCCTCTACTATTTTCCATCTACATAAATGATAGTAGCATGTACCTTACTATGCAAACATCAAATATAATATATGCTAACGATCTTCAAATCTACTTCCAATTTACTTGAGAAGCTTAACGTATATTCTCTCATGATGACAGAAAATACTAATACAATCATTGGCTGAGCAGCGAACAACCATTTCAAGCTGAACATAGTCTAGCATTCTGATGATGCATTCAATAATTTAAATGGCTAATAAAGGAATTCATTTTGTTCATTTAGGGCAGTAAATGCTATTTATAAATGAATATAAAGTGAGCTAGGAATAATCTGGGAAAAATCCTGCATGCTAATGAACAAGGGTGATAAAATTGTACAACAGATAATTAAATGCAAGAAAGATACTTCACATTCTGAATTGGAATTGTTATATTTGAGAAACATTAGGTCTTTGTTTTTATTGATGTTTGTGGTATATTAAATAAATCTTCAAATACTAAATTAGTTTTTTTTCTTCTCTACCCTGTTCTTACATATAAGTGAGATTTGATATAAAAATTGAACTATTTTTTCTATTAAGTAATTATATTGTGTATTTGCGTATGAGGATAAGTAAATTTTGTGGACTTATATGTATTTTGTTCATTATATTTTACTATAATTAACTTTAAAAATTTTGTATGAAAGTAATTAGAAAAGAATATCTATTAAATCAATTATAACAACTACTAAGAAATAAAAGCCTACAAGTATTGGGATGCAATGCTTGAGATTATAAGCTTTTGATCCTGAAATTTCGAGAAGAATGAAGTTTTGTTGAGAAAACTTGAATTATTATGATACAAGAAAATGTGGGATAATTTAATGAATTGAAAAACTCATTAAACAGTGATGATGGAATAAATTTTCCATGAATACGATACAACAATTTCAGGGGAAAACAATACTTTCTAGAAATGAAAAAAATGGATAAAATTAGTTAAATCAACGTATGAATCAAACGACAAAGTTGAGCTCACACTTATCTACATGAAAATAAAATATGATGGATTAGTTTTATATTTATATTTAAATTATTATATATACATATATATTTACGAAATATTTATTATTAATAGTTCGATTTTTACAATAAATACAATTAATGTATGATTTAAAGTTAGATCAATTGATTTTATGTTAATATTTTGACCAGAGAAAATGGAGAGGTAATGAAAAATTTTGTAAATATTACCACTAGAAGATAATATTAGGTAATCAATTGCTTATTTAAAACAATGAGATGTTAATTTAATTAATGATTACGATGGAATCTATAACGGGTAGTTCCCGCTATTAGAAATTTTATTTATTTCTTAGAAAATTTTTTTTTCTAAAGAATTTTAACTTTAAAAAAGTAGAAATGATTTTATGATAAAAAATTAATAAATTACGCGGATAAGCATGCAGTCGGGGGAACCAGGATTGGGATGCGGAATACAACAGCAGGTTAAAAAAAAATAAGAAAATTTTAAAAGAAAAAAACTCTTAGTATATTTGCGCCTTTAGTTACAAACCATTGACTATTATTTATGACACCAAGTCTACACGACAAAATGAAAAAACCTGCTGAATTATTAGATACGTCAAAAAAATTAGAATTTGTGTATTAAAAATCTAATAATTCATTCAAATTCGTGTTTTTTCATTGTTTTTATTTACTAAAAGTACAGCGTAGGTAATTAAAATTATAAATTATTCCGCGTCTTTAATTTTTGTAACCTTTGGCGTTTGACATGTATATTTTGTATGAAACTTTAATTAACTTTAAAGATGGTTTAAATAGTGTTAGATTTTAGTGTATTTGGTATATTGTAAATTTTGAAGGAGTTTATAATGATAGAAAATTCCGAATTGCCTTTATTGAATTATTGTTGGACGGTCATATAAGTAATTTGTGTATTTGTTATGAAATTTGATAATATCCACCTTCTATATTGTTTATTAAAATATAGTATTGAATTCAATGACTTGTAGGTCGAATAAAAATAATTATTTTTAATTCTTTTTTCCATGTTTGGACAAGGTTTTTCTCGTCCTTGTCAAAGCTATTTATTAAACAATTATTAAAATTATTATATACACTTGTTAAATAGTTAAAAAAATATATGTTCGTGCGACGCAACCTCTCGCCACACCGCAGGTCGCAGCTGTCTCACTGCAAGTGAGTCCGCTGCAAGTAAGTACAGATTAAATACATTGTCCAACTTGCGCAACGTCGTGACGAGAGAAAATCGCGAATGGCTGGATGAACGTGAGTGACGCCCACGCGCGCGACAACGTATGCGCCCCGCAACCCGACGGTGCTCACCTTCCCGGCGAAGTGACGGCAACTCGGACTACTGCTGATATCACCGCTGGTTCCAGAAAATGCACGAAGCCATGTGCGTTTCCGGAAAACGAGTGGGGCAGTCGCTGATGGAGGCAAGCAATACCTGCACAAAAATGCATTGCCTCTACGTGACCGACTACCAATCCGGCATCCGGTATCTCGTGGATACCGGTGCGAATGTCTGCGTTTATCCACGTACCGCGTATCGTTGCGATGCGAAGAAGTCCGGCTACAAACTGCCCGCCACGTACGGCACGATCGCGGCCTCCCTGGATCTGGGGCTCCATCGCGCGTTCGTGTGGAAGTTTATTCTGGCCGACGTCCTGAAGGCAATTATTGGGGCGGATTTTATCACCCATTACGGCCTCCTAGTGGACCTCCAATCCAGACAGTTAATCGACGGCGAGACCGGCCTAAAGTCTCACGGACACGTAGGTATATCGAACGCCCCCACGATCAAGACCATCTCCGGATCCTTGCCGTATTATCGACTGTTGAAACGCTACTCGGAGATCACCCGTTCTGATGGGCGCGGTCTGCAAGTGCGGCATGCGACGCGTCACCATATCCTGACGATAACTGGACCACCGGTGACCATCAACTGCGACATCTGGCCCCGGACAAGCTTACCCGAGCGAAGGAAAAATTTGAGACGATGCTGCAACTCGGCACCGCTTGAATTTCGAAAAAACCTTGGGCGGCGCCTCTGCATATGGTGCCCAAGGGTGAGGATGATGAGCGTCCGTGCGGAGACTATCGGGGACAGAACACCTGCACAATCCCTGATAGTTATCCGGTTCTCCACATCCAGGACTTTACGCAAGGAATCCGCGACAAGAAGATTTTCTCCAATATAGATCTTGTTCGGGCGTATAACCAGATCCCCGTAGCGGAGGAAGACATATAAAAGACTGCAATCATCACACCTTTCGGGTTGTTTGAATTCCTGTTTATGTGTTTTGGGTTTCATAACGTCGCCCAAACTTTTCAACGGTTCATGTCAGAGATGTTGCGCGGTCTCGACTTCTGCTATGTCTACATCGACAACGTTCTTGTCGTCTCGGATAGTGAAGAAGTGCACCTAAGGCATCTCCAATAGCTATTTGAATGTTTCCAACGGAGTGGATTGATGATTAACCCGGGGAAATGCGTTTTCGGCCGGGAACAAGTTACATTCCTTAGCCACGTCGTCTCCAGCCCGGGCATCCGCCCAATTGAGGACAAGGTGGAGGCAGTGAAGTAGTATTCCTGACCGCAGACGTCGAAGGAATTCAGCGTTTTCTCGGCATCGTTAACTTTTATAGGAAAATCCTGCCGAACGCCGCAAAGGTTCAGGCACTACTTAAACCTACTCTGCGGGAACATATGGGGAAAGAACATCCTTAACTGGAGAGACAAAGCCGAGGAAGCCTTCTCCTCCACCAAGAGCAACATTGCCCAGGTAAACCTGATCGCACATCCAAAAGAAGGCTTCCGCCAAGCTCTGGTGTGCGATGTTTCTGACACGGTGGTCGAAGCCGCTCTGCAGCAAATGGTCGGTGGCAAGCGGGAACCGCTCGGATTTTTCTCCAAAAAATTGAGCCCGATGCAAGCCAGGTATAGCGCCTTCAAACGCAAGCTCCTCACCATATACTTGGGTATAAAGTTGTTGAAGACAAAACAGTGTACGAGGTGTCGAAATTATTTTTAAGTTAAACATAATCATATAATGTCGAAGCAAAATTTATTATATTATGAAAGATTATCTGTAAGTTAATATTAAGCTACGATTGTTTGTATCTGATATAAAAGATATGTTTTTACGGGTGAAAATTAGAGATGAGGATAGAGAAGCTCAGAGATTTCTATGGCGGGGAAAAATGAGAAACGAAAAACCAATGATTATGGAGATGTGTAGTCTTATATTCGGGGCGAAATCGTCTCCGACGAGTGCCATATTCGTTAAAAATAAAAACGCGAAATTATATGAAAAAACGTGGCCAGAAACGGAAAAGAGCGCGATTAGAGATAGTTATATGGATGATTATTTGTCGAGTTTAAAAACGGAAGATGAAGCGATTATCATGAAAGAGAGAATAGTTAAGATAAATGCGAACGGTCATTTTGAGATGAATAAATGGGCCTGTAACGTTCGAGATTTATTAGTGAAAGTTGAAAAGAATAGTAAATCCGATATAAACGCTGATATGAGCTTAAATGGGAACGAACGGGAAAAGGTTTTAGGGATGGTGTGGAATACCCGTGAGGATGTATTGAAATTTAATTTAAAATTAAGTAAAGTTAAAACAGAACTGCTTAACGGAAAGAGAAAACCAACAAAACGAGAAGTACTTCAAGTCATTATGTCGGTTTTTGATCCATTGGGATTATTAGCGCCATTTACAATTAAATCTAAAATCCTGGTGCAGGAATTATGACGTAGTAAGGTGATATGGGATGATGAGATTCTCGACGAAATTAAAAAAATAGAATTCGAAATGTGGAGGGAATGGATCGCGAGTTTGGTGTCAGTTGAGCGTTGCACGATACCACGATGTGTAATACTGGAATACTCTGAGGAAAATGTTCAATTACACGTATTTTGCGACGCTAGTATTAAATCTTTTGCAGCCGTTGTATTTTTGCACACAAGATTATCAAACGGAAAATTTTCTGTCGTTCTGTTGATTGCGAAAAATAAGATCGCGCCTGTGAAACCTTTATCTGTACCTAGACTCGAGCTACAAGCGGCATTATTAGGGACGAAATTAATGAACTTTGTCGAAAGGGAATTAGACGTTAAAATATCGAAGCGTTTTCTTTGGTCGGACTCTACAATAGTTCTTACTTGGATTAGATCAGAGCCGAGAATTCGAAATGTTTTTGTAGCTAACCGTTTAAGCAATATAGCCAAATTATCGAAAAGTTTAGACTGGCACTGGATCCCCTCTGCAAAGAATCCCGCGGATGATGCTACTAGATTTAAAGACAGTTCGTTACACCCGAAATCCAGGTGGTTGAAAGGCCCCGAATTTTTATATTTTCCTGAGAAAGACTGGCCGAAAAAGCCAGAGCAACTGAAGAAAGATCTAGACGCTTTGAATAATTTAGAAATACGCACGTCCCAAGTATTTATGATACAATATGTTAAAGACAATATTGAACTGGCTTATAAAATAATGGGCTGGAAAGGACGGATGATAATCGCGCGACGTATCAGAAAATACTATAATCGCTGGAGACATCGCGAGCTCGATAAAGTCGAAGTTTCAAATAAAGTCGAGAATGAGAATTATATTTTTCGCCAAATACAAACGAAAGCTTTCGGAAACGAAATAAGCAAAATTATGAAAGAAGAACTCTTGAATGCTAATAGTAAAATTATAAAATTGAACCCTTTTTTAGATGGTGATCGAATTTTAAGAGCAAATGGTCGAGCTACTCATTTAAAACATCAATTTTTTGAAAACACCCCCATTATTTTAGACGGTAAATACCCTGCCGTTCGCGACTTGATTATTGATTACCATAAAAGATATTTACACTGCAATATAAAAACCGTTCTAAACGAAATTAAACAAAAATATTTAATCATTGGCCTAAGAACCGTATTGAAATCTATCAGTGCCAAATGTCTTACATGTCGACTGCGAAAAATTTAACCTCACGAAACGATCATGGCACCTATACCCCCCGCGCGAGTAGCATATAGAATGCGACCTTTTAGTCATTGTGGCGTCGATTATTTTGGCCCAATGTATGTTAAAGTGGGAAGACGCCGTGAAAAACTTTGGGGAGTAGTATTTACCTGTTTGACCACGAGAGCCATACATTTAGAAATAGCCAATTCATTAAATGCATCTTTGGCTATAATGGCCGTGCTAAGGTTATCGTCGAGACGAGGATGTCCGTCATTTATATATAGCGATACTGGTACGAATTTTAGAAGGGCCGACAAAGAAATTAAAGACGCTGTAAAAAACTTGGATCAAAATAAGCTTAATTCTTTTTCCGAAAAAAATGATATTAAATGGAAATTTCATCCGCCCGATGCTTCGCACATGGGTGGTGCTAGGGAAAGATTGGTTAAGTCTGTAAAGAATGCGTTAAAATACGTCTTACGGGATCAAGCACCCGCGGAAGAAACATTAGCCACCATTTTTTCGGAAGTTGAACACTCGATTAATTCCCGACCGCTGACGCACGTATCGTTAGATCCGCGCGACAACGAGGCGCTTACACCGAATCATTTTTTGATCGGAACCTCGTCCGTTCATATTAAATTAAATAATTTAAACGATCAGAGCTTGTCTTTAAAGAAACAGTGGAAAGTCGCGCAACAATTTGCCGATAAAATTTGGACGCGTTGGTTAAAAGTGTATGTGCCGAATTTAATACCGCGAGCAAAATGGTTCAAATCGGATGAGGCAATCCAGGTAGGAGATATCGTGTTAATAATGGATTCGAACAATCCCCGTAATTCTGGAAAAGGGGTGAAGTTGTAAAGGTCTTTCCGGGTACTGATAAACAAATTAGAATTGCTGAAGTACGCACTTCCAGCAGGGAATATGTGCGACCCACGCGCAAGCTGATTAAATTGTTAATACAAAACGACGAACCAAAAGAAAACGAAGTACAAAATTAACTAATTTGAACGGGGGGAGAATTGTTGACGACAAAACAGTGTACGAGGTGTCGAAATTATTTTTAAGTTAAACATAATCATATAATGTCGAAGCAAAATTTATTATAATATGAAAGATTATCTGTAAGTTAATATTAAGCTACGATTGTTTGTATTTAAGTCTATAATTATGTGTAAAAGGCGATTCTGATAAATGGTCGAGTTTTATTTAGTAAAATATCACATTGTGGCCTGGAGATTCGAGTTTCGGGGAAGCCCGATGGAAAATGATATTTTTTTTTGTTGATGATAATGTCGAGACTGCCGGGAAAGGCGCAGTCTCGCATGTTTGATTTGATTGACCTATTTTGATTTGTTTGGGCTCGAAAATGGAAGACTGGTGGGGCGACGTGTGATCCAGCTTCCGTCGCCAGCAACAATGTGAGAAAATCCTGGAGAGGGGGAAAACCTCCGAGCAATTAAATAGGCCCGGTTTTAGGGCCTGTAGCCGATGGCGGCGTATAAACGTCCACGCCCCGATGGCACGCCGCGAGGACGCTTGCGGCGTGTTAAAGCGGCCCAAAAATAAAGAAGGAGGCCCACTGAGAACGGGGGAAAACCCCGCGCGGGCGTGGGCGCAAAATGATATTGAGGTACGTTCGCACCCGGCTTAACATCCTCGCCTACCTAGCACATCTGTCTCCGACCGCCCACATCGCCGTCTTGGTGACTAGAGAATGCGGCGCGTGGAACCTTCGACCACGCGCCGCCACATCTCATCTGGGTCCCAGCTGACCTACATCTGGTAAGACCCAGGTCCCCGCACGTGACGATTCACGAAATACGGACAATTATTAAATAAATAATTTTGCGACCGACAACGTTGTAGAGGACGGAGTTTCCCCATAATTAAGAAAACCCTTCGAAAACTAAAAGCTTGATATGGAGGAGGGGAACAGCTGAGGACGACAACGACAAACAAAAAGGGAGGCAGATTTTGCCTGACTGCGAGCGCGTGACCACCACATATCGAGCTCCATCATTAGCTATACATTTCCTGTATTGTACTAGAAAATCCTATTCGATTATAAAGTAAAAAAAAAAAACCTTATTATTTTGTTGAGTCAATAATCCTGTCCACCTCCCGTGTAAAGTAATTCTATAACAGGGCCGAACGGCAAATTTTCAATTTGGTCTTTAATCTCATAATCGAACCTTTTAACAGAGTAGCCTTCAGAAAAAATCAAATTATAATAAATAATAAATTGGATATATATATATATATATAAAATACCATAATTCAGCATTTTATTTGATTTTCCCAAAGTAACTTTCGTTACAAAAGTATTTTCAACACATGGTGGAGCGGCGCAATTTCACCATCTTTACGGACCACAAGCCGCTGACGTTTGCGTTCCGACAGCGACCGAAAAAGGCATCCTCGAGGCAGTCGAGACACCTAGACCTGATAGGACAATTCTCGACTAACGTCCAGCATATCCCGGGGAAGAACAACGCCGTAGCCGACGCACTCTCCCAACTGGAGGTGGTTGCACCTGCGATGGATTACGCCAAGCTCTCCGAGTCGCAGCGGGACGACTGCGAGTTCCAGCAGTTGCTTGGCCTCGAGTCCGCGCTGAAATGTAGGTGGATCCAGTTACTCGAGGTCAACACCCGGGTCCTCTGCGATGTATGAACGGCCCATACTGACCATGCCCTTTCGGAGAACGGTCTTCGAAACCATTTACGATCTGACGCACCCAACATCAAACCAACGGACAAACTCGTAGTACAACGCTACGTCTGACCCTCGATAAAAAGACTGCTGATCATGGGCGCGGACATACCTCGAATTCCAACGCGACAAGACTACCAGGCACGTTAAGGCGCCGATAGGCAAATTCAACCAGCCATCGGCGTGCTTCCAGTACACGCATATTGATATCGTGGTGTTGCCACCTTGACAGGGGAAGCGATACTTCGTCACCTACATCGATCGTTTCACGAGATGGCCTAAGGTATTTCCGGTCCGCGATCAGGAAGCCGAGACCATCGCCCACGCCTTCTACGAGGGATGTATCTGCAAGTTCGGCACCTCACTCCGAATTACCTCCGATAAAGGCTGGCAATTTGGGTCGCACCTGTTCACGGCTCTGAACTAACTGGCAGGTCTGACTCATCTGCGGACGACGGCATACCATCCGCAGGCCAACAGGGAGGTCGAACGCCTTCACTGTCAGCTGAAGGCAGCCATCCGATGCCACCAGGAGGAGGCATGGACGAGGATCCTCCCGACGATAATTATGGGCATCCGATCCGCATGGAAAGGCAACTTCCAAGCTATTGCCGTCGAGCTCGTCTACAGCGAGCCAATCCGCCTAGTGGGGGAGTTCCTCGTGCAAAAGGAAATGGAGTCGATCGACCCGATAGCGTTTGTGCGAGAGTTGCGCGGATTTTTTGGCGAACTCCGCCCTACAACAGCAACGCGACATGGTACTCAGGCAACCTTCATCTTCAAGGACCTGTCAACATCGACCTACGTCTTTGTGCGACGGGATGCCGTGAAGGGTATCTTGGAAATACCTTACGATGGCCCTTTCTCTGTGGTGAGCCGGCAGGATAAAACTTTTACAGTCAACATGAATGGTCGACTAACGACCGTGACGATTGACCATCTGAAGCCCGCATACGTCATCGCGGACGACTGCCGCGAGACTGACGACGCAAGCATCGTGGAGCCGTACTCACCAACGAATGACAACAACGCACCTAACCCGCCAGGATCGCGACGCTCTGGCAGGCGAGTAAGGTTTGCCGAGCGTTATTATGCCGGTTTCAAGTAGGTGACAGACAGTTAAAACATAGAAAAAGAACATTATAAAAAAAAGAAAGAGACAAATGTAGTTTAGTGCAAAATTTAAGTGTAAAAAGTGTAAATTGTGTAAATACGTCCAATAAAAAAAAATTTTTTTTCATTCTTTTCTTCAGAGCTACAAATGTATATTTTTCAGTTCAATTTTTCCATATTGTATTTTCATGCGCTTATCATTTTTGTATATTCATATATGTTTTTTTTTAAAACTAATAAAGAAGCAGCTCGTAAGAGTGTGCCGTGACAATCGATGTATTATTGTTTTTCGTATACTTGTTTATTCTTGTTTTTAGACTGTGTTTAGTTTCTACAATACATATCGATGAATAATCTGTATATTTAATTTTATATAGGACATTAGTTTCATTCCATTTTTCGGTTCTATCTTTGCCTCTTATTATAACTGAGTCTAGTTTATTGTTCGGTATTAGGTTTATTCCATACGTTTTAAACATTAATGCATATTCAGAAAACAATTTTTCTGAATATGGTAAATGTATTAAACTATGAAACTTATAGTATATTTATTACAGTTATATTTATATTTGTAGAATCTAAGGGGATTCATAATACATTTTTCTATAAAATAATTAAGGTACTTATTTTCTTTGAGAATGGATTTAACAATCTCCAGATTATTTTTGTGAAAGCATTGATTTAACAATAAATAACTTTATCTATTAAATTGTAAACAATATTTATTTTTGGAGACAGTATGTGATTGGATTAAAAATTAAATATTTTGTTTAACTATGTAGGTTTCGGATGCCAATTACTAGTAATTCTATTATTTTTAGTTTTAATCATTAATAAAAAATACACTGACAATCAAAATAGACATATTAACAATTACAAGTTTTTGTAACGAGACAGCTTCCACAGGTGAAGGGTAGAGTCGAGCGCTCGTTGAAATGGAGTAGACAAAGGCCGGGAATAGCGGCAGCCGGTCTGCCAGGAATAGCGGAACGTCGATCAAGACGTGAAATAAAAAGACTGATAATTTAAAAAAAATAATTACCACAGTGACGCCTTTAATTAATAATTCAATTCTGAAAAAATACACATAATGTAACAATTATTTACAGCGAGGTCCTTAATATGTACAATTATAAACAATAATATTAACGGATAGTTTAAATTATCGCTAGAATTATAATAACCGATTATAAACAATTTCCGTCAAACGAAAATGTTAATTTATCGTTTGATTTGACGATTTGACGTTGTTACTTTTAATGACCTCCGGTCGAGTTACTAAACTTATAATAAATAAATGTTCAAACACACGCCAGGTTACTAAACTTGCGGAAATTTATAAGTAATTAATACGCTTAATTAACGTCTCAGAATTTTATATGCAATTATTTTTTGGGATCAATAAATAAATAAATCTATTTATAAATTTACAAAGAAAAACAAATATATCGGCGGGAACGGTTTTTATAAGAAAATGAAAAGAAAAAAAAATATCATTTTTGTTTCACCGTTGCGGGATGTTTTCGCGAAGACGGATGCAATAACAAAGTTGTGGAAGAACGGCGGAACAGATACCCAATTTCAACGGACACTATAACGGCCTGTGCTTAGTTCCAGAAGGGGCAGGAGAAAATCGCGAGCGATTTTTTTTTTAGAATAGGGTCTACACGTAAACGTGTCTTGCCCAGATTTTATTGTTCCCACGTAAGCGTAAGCGTGAAAACGGAATTTTTTGAGGTGAGTAGGTGGCACTTGATTATGCAAGGAGGGTTTGGATTGAGATGAAATATTGGAGACAATCCAGAAACTAAGCCCCGATAAAACATTTATCGAGTGCTTTATAGATTTTTTTCTGTGACGTGGGATCAGCTTGGATGCTGATGCGCACGCTATTACGGGTGCTAATTCGGGGAAACCGAGGAAAAATTGGCTCCGGATTGGGGAGTGATCGGGCCCCACTTGTCCCTCTCCGGTTTTTTAGTGTATCGAGTGAGTCTCGTTATATTTTAACGAAAAAAAATATTTTTATTATTTAAAAAAATTTTTTTTTACTAATGTTCATAAAAGTATTGTAATTGTATGTTTTATACAGAAGAATATAAGACTAAAATGAATAAAATTTTGGAAGATACCAATACTTTAAAAAACAGTAAATAAAAATTCCATTTGATTTATTTTAATACTATTGTCTCGAAAATGCGTATCTCTCTCTCTCTCTCTCTCTCTCTCTATATATATATATATATATATATATATATCATTACAACACCCCAAATTACGACAGCTATGTAGTTAAGGAATAACTCCGTATTGGAGGATCAAAAAGATAAACGCCGAATAAAATAATTATACTTCCTTGTTATTAAAATTACACCCTTTTGTTTATTAAAAATATATCTACAGGGAGACGCAACGTATTGAGTACATGTCACGTAACTTTTGTATGTTCCGGTGTATGATAAGATAAGTCACATTGTTGAATCAATGCCGAATTTTATTAAAGTCCGAATGTTGTTTGATCTGCGGAACTAGTAAAATCTTTACAATTTCGAATACCTTCAACTTCTTTCCACGGATACGAAGTTCTCGGGTGGGGAGATACCGTGTATATATTACTGATGATTCGTTCTTACGATTCGAGTGATGAGTCCATGGATTCCGTGAGACTCTCGTCATCGCTGTGAGCGATTGATCACCGACGTTCAGTCCTATGAGCAGCGTTGACTCTTGGCCCTAGGAAACAGCATGCGTCAGTGGCTTAACGAGCGCGGCTGAATTTAATGCATGACATGTAGCGAATAGTTGGGACTAGCGTAATCCGTCATTCTTGATGATAACACCACATCAGTGTTCAATGTCATAGGCCCTGATGGCACGAAGGTAATGAAATATGAGTATGTGAGCGTCTTGACGGAAGTTGCTGCATTGTGTACGTAACACTATGTATATTGTAGTTTATGACGTATTGAGTTAAAACATACAAGCTTTTATTCAAAATTGGATACTTATTAAGTAATACTTTTACATTGATATTTCAAAACGATAATTCCTTATAATTACAAATTTTTAATTATTATTTTATATACAATCATATAAAATACATTTATATAAAATTTATGTAAAAAGGCTTTTGAAATTTAAATACAAAATTATTGACAGTATATTGTATGTATATACAGCCTTACTTTTATATTAATATTTTTTAATGCAAGATACATATATGAATGTTTTTTATAAACACTTAAAAACCTTTGTAAAAAACTATATATGTAAATTGTTGTAAAATTATGTCGAAAATGAGTGCGCCTTCGAAATCGCGTAACAGGAATGCCTGCGATGCACGAGCCGAGGGTCGGAAAAAAACGGATTTGGGAAACCCATGTAAGTGTTTACTCAAAATGTTTGTACCTGAAGAAAATCCTGGTTTGTGGCCATCCCTTCCCCTTCTCTTCCTCGTCGACCTCTCCACCGGAATACTTATCCATGCCAGCGCCCCCTAACCATGCAATAATCAAGTAATTATGATACCGATCGGTAACTCGTAGCCAAGCAAATACGTGACAAATATGCCATATATGACAAATATGTCAGATATGAAGTGTTATTCGCCCGTAAAATTTCTACCGATTTGGACCTAATAAAAGGTACAGATGTAAGATAAATTGGAGGAGAGTCGACCTGTGAGGAGAGACGTCGATGAAAGTGTATTATTAAACATTTGGATACACCTCAGACGAGTCGAAACAATATTAAATCTTCTCAGTTTTGTTTTAACGATTGCAAAGAAAATAAGAAACATTGAAAACACCGCCATCAGTACCCTTTTATAAAATACTTCAGCTCTCCTAATTTCATTCCTTATTATATATATATGAATTACAGCTGAAATAGAATAGAATAGAATAGAAATAGATAGTTGAGATATTGGAGTGTTGAAAGTAATTTAGTGTAATTGAAAAACATTTTTATTATTAACATTATAATGATTTCTATTTTCTTATATTTATAAAGAAATATTTTATTATTAAAATATAAATTATAATCATATTAAGATTATAACGAGTCGGCTCTATTTCTATTTCGAGGGTGAAGGAAAGATTTGAGTTCTCATTGAAGAAAAATCAGAAAGAATGCCGAAATAATCGGCAGGCGGTCTACCAGGGATACGCTGCTCATTGGCTGTAGTCAATAAAATACAAAGAATAAATATTACCAGAAGATGTCCTTTAATGGTCAGCTTTAACAAAAATACAACAACTTCATTATATCGTTGTTCAATACAGTTCGATTTAAATTTAATTTAAATAAAATTTTGTAAATAGTAAGTTGCCACGTAAGATAATTCCCGGAAGAAAACCAATAATAAATTTTTTACAAATTAATTTGTTATTTGACCAAGATGTCTACTAGGTGCGATGACCGTCAGTTGAGCCACGGACAATAACAATAACACACTAAGCATATAAACGAGTTCTACACTGTCTAGGGAGATAGTAATTATCTTAACGTAATTAATTTACATTATTAAGCTTCGTGGTACAATTTTCCAAACAATGATATATTTTACACAAAGATAAGATTTTAATCGATATCCGAACGGATTGGCGGCCGCAGGGGGGTCCAACTCTAAATGGGAAGACTGGAAACAAATACCCATGTACAAGTATCAAGAAAATACAGAACCCTATACTTTCTATAACCCCATATGTCCTTTTTCGTGAACCGGCACTGATAATCTAACACATGTGTTTACTTCTCGTTTCTTAAAATTTTTGAACAGTAAGAAAAGTTCTTTCAACAAGAATGCGCATTCGCTTAATAATATACTAAAAAGTTTAATAAAAGTGTTAATTAGCAGCAAATAAACTTATTATTTTTTTTAAAAATACATTTTAAAATTATCTTCTTGCTCTATAAAAAAATAAATTTTTTATAAGTACTTCGAAACCTATTTAAAAAAAAGGTATATATAGTTATATAAACTACGAGTAAAAATAGACATCTGAAATATTTCGAGCTTTGAAAATAATTTAGTATAACTGAAAAACATTTTTATTAATAATTTTATAATGATTTCAATTTCTTATTGAAATGTAAATGATAATCATAAAATTATTAATAAAAATGTTTTTCAGTTATACTAAATTATTTTCAAAGCTCGAAATATTTCAGATGTCTATTTTTACTCGTAGTTTATATAACTATATATACCTTTTTTTTAAATAGGTTTCGAAGTGCTTATAAAAAATTTTCTTTTAATTTCCCATGTGTCCACCCGGAGCGCTAAAATCGCTTCGGAAGTGCGAGAGAGAGAAAAGATATTTTAACCACCATGTTTGTTTCTTATGTAAATCATTGAACTTAACATTCTCTTATTTACTGTTCTGTGGGCGGCCGAAAGAGCAAGGCGGATAAGTAAGTGGGAATATAAATACCGGGAATAGGAACGGAACAACGGTTTTAGCGGGGGTGATTTCGAAGGAAATGATGCTATGAGGACGTGTGGAACAGCAGGAAGCTTTATATAAACCAAGGTGGTAGATGGCAGGTGCCGCCGTAAAATTGCAATGAAAGAAAAAACCTTTTTCTGGCACAGGATACTTTGGATGATCGAGGAATGTTTAATCGCAAGCGATATAACCTTTGACGATTGAGACGGTACGAAAACGCGAGTGGTCCGGAGGTTTGCTGACACATAAACGTTAGAGCGGCAGGACGAATGGTCGGGAGAAAATGAGACGATCTGGAGAAAGATCCTAAGCGTTATGAGGTCGAGGCTGCAACTTGGTATGTTATATAGCTTCAGTGTGTCAACTGCTGCAGTGCGCGATAGTCGACATGTTAATTTTTAGGTGCTGTTATTGGGTGATTTTAGAAAATTTAGACAGGAATTGGTTACATATCAGAAGCTTGTGCGGAGTGATCGTGTGAGTACGCAAGCTGCTGCGCCGAATGATTAGAACAGGTGACTTAATTGATCAAACCCCTACGTTGGGTCCACTTTGTGCCTTGACGGATGTCGACAAGCGAGCCAACATGGATATTCTTACGCGACGTAAATTCCGAGCGGCACACGTGGCTGCACCGAAAGTTTAAGCTACGAACATGTCTCGTTGCAAGATAAAAAATCTTTCCGTTGTACTAAATTATTTTCAACATTCAAAATTCAATCTCAGATGCTTATTTTTTAATCGTAGGTCATTTATCTATATTTAACTTTTTTTTAAATAGGTTTTGAAGTGCTTATAGGAAAATTTATGTTAGTGTTCCCTAGGGATTGCTAGTATCGATTGTGCAGTACGAGAAAGAAAGAAGATATTTTTCCCGCTATGTTTGTATCTTCTGCACAACATTGAATATAATATTCTCTTAATTTGTTACGTAAATGACACACTTACTGCTCTAATTATCGTCAAAGCATGAAAATTCCTAATTTAATACCTTGGTTTTTCAAACGTAGCCGTTATTATGAGAATCCTAGGTAATTATAAGTATGCGTCCCAACACGTCAAAGTAGTACGTAACTTGAAATATTATTGTTGAATACCTGAACATCAAAGTATTACCTTTATTGATCCTTTCACAGAATGTTTAATTATCAACGCCGTTTTTATTTGAAATGCCGTCATCGAAGGAAAGTTTTGTCACTTTGTATTTTCTCTTCTCATCGAGCTATCGCATGATTGGCTGTTCAAATTTATATTAAAAAATAAATTTTTAATATAAAAACTTTCTTCAAAATGGTAAAAAAAAATATGTCGAGATAATTAAAATACAAATACCAATTTTAATAAGTATAATTTTATTACAATATAATCAATAGTTAATGCACAATTTTAATAATTTTAAAAAATAAATACCAACTAAACTTATAAAAAAATCATTAACAATTACTAATAAAATATTTATATAAAAAACTGTACTTTTATCTTGAGTTTTCTTATAAATCTTGTTAAATTTATATATTTTTTGAATTTATCAATTCATTGTATTTTTTATTTTTATTCATCATTTAAGAAGATAAGGCATTATGTGTTTTAACAAAGCTAATATTTCTTATTCATAAAAGATTTAAAATATAATATGCTATTGGAATTATTATACCAGTTTGGCTCCAACTCATTCCAAGAGTTATTTGAACAATCCACCAAATAAAAGATAAAATCAATACTTGCAATAACAAATGCAATACAAATAATCTGAAATATTTTTTGAAGAAAATTAATATATAATTGTTAAATTTCTTTTATAAAAAAAAATATGTAACAAAAATCAAAATTATCTATAAAATAACCAAGTTAAAGAAAGAAAAAAATCAAATTAAAACCATTTTTATTTTTAAAATTATTAAATTTTGAATAAACTTATTAAAATATTTTTATATAATTTCCATGAATCTTTACATAAACGATTTTAATTTCATTATTAAAATATTGTATAAAATTTTAAGGTATATTTGGATTTAAAAATAATAATTTCAGTAATCAAAATAAAACAAAAAATATTAAACATCTTACATTTTAGCTTTTTTTTTAGCTTTATCTAATGTTTTTAAAGGATCGTTGTGTAAATATATCCTGACTCCTTTGGTTAAATCAATAAAATATGCTTCCCAATCAATTTTTTTAATGTCCAAAGCAAACTTTTCTTTATCAATTTCAGATAATGTTTCATGCAACTTTAAAGTTTGAGTATTGTAAAATTTCCATTCTGAAAAAATGAATTTTTCCAATCGATTTAATGATTTATTTACATTCTTATGAAGACGAATTAGCCTAAAAAATAATTAAAATAAATTAATACATATATTGTGAATTTTTTAAAATTATTTTTATAATTAATAATATATAAATTCTTAGCATCAACCAACACAGGTCTTCCACCAAATATTCGAGTAATTGTATCCAAGATATAAGCTGGAATCATATGCACAAAAAATGATGAAATTCTAAACCACAATAATGATGGTAGTAGTTTTAAATTTGGATACCATATAGCACTAGATAAAGGATAACTATGCAAGTAAAGGTTGATCTTATCTGAAACCGCAGCCCATTTAAAAGGTGTACATGTACTTGATGTTAAATGATAAATTTTCACTGTTTGTAATCTAAATAATTTATAAATAAAACAAGTTTAATGATTATAATTTTTTTAAAAAATATTTTTATTATTTGATACTATCAGGTTCTTTATAAATTTTATTATAAATATAAAATAAATTAAGTCTTAACTGGTGAATTTATATAAACAAAATAGTAATAAAATATTATAAAGATAATTTATTAAATTTAATAGTTAAATTTATAAATAATGCATAAATTTATGTTTATCAAATACCTATCTCGATCAGTAACATATGCAGTTATTAAAATACTGTTAACAACAATATCAACTGGAATATAATCATAAATTAAATCCTTAGCTACTGGTAAACGTCGAACAATTCCTTTACTTGCTCCCATTAAGAATCCTTGAGGTCCATTTTTAGAAATAGTCCAACCAGGAATTGGCTCTTTCCAAGCTCCTACAACTATGATAATTTATAAATAAAAATAAATTAATAATTATTTATTTAATACAACATGAAATTATTTTATTATAAAATTCTAATTAAATATATTAACAAAATAATATACATGTATTATCATTCAGAAGAAATGAATATCAATTTAATCAATTTATCAGTTAAAAAACTAAATAATTTTATATAATTTAATTATTCACTATTATATAAATTAAATAAAAAAAATTAAAATAATCTAAAGTATAAATAAAGAATTCATACTGTTAATCAAAAGTTTTAAATAAATTTGAATAATTTAAATTGTACTGAATAATCTAGAAAATTCTAGTAAATTTGTATTTATTATAAATTGTATTGATAAAATTTATAGATGACATTATATTTGTTATATATCATAATCCTATATATACATATATAAGTAAAATAAGAAAATATATAAAAATCTCAATTTTGCTCAAATACTTATTAAAAATCAATTAAAATAAATAAAATAGATATTCACTCATAGATGGTCGAATAATTGCTGCTGATAATTTTGAAGTTATTATTTCATGTTCAGCCATATGTTTGGTAAATGTGTATGGGTTAGGGTGATCTTGAATTATATTTCGTGTCGCTTCATTCAATTCACTATCATTTAAATCATTTACCCGTTTTAACAGTTCTTCAACATCCATAGGAGCTGGATAAATAATTTCATGAGCCTCTTTTAGTCTTGAATTTACATAGGCACTGGAAACATGAATTAAAGCCTATACAAAAATAATTTTCATTAATCATTATGTTTATCATATTCATTCATAAGTTGAACAATTTAAAAAACTATTGAAATATATATTTTTATTTTTTAAGAATTAAGTTAATCTGTAATGTTACATAAATTAACAAAATTCATTCACTTATATTATATATTTAAAAATTAGTTGAAATTTACAATAATATGAAATAAATATTTGTAAAAATTATAATATTAAGTATTTAAATAATTGTATCAAATAATTTTTATTTCATAATATAAATATTGAAAACTATATAAATTTACTTTTATTAAAATTTAATTATTAATAATGTAGTTGGTAAAACCAATATAATATTATTAAAAAAATAAAATAAAATAAAATAATTACCTAAATTTACTAACCTTAAGATTTTTTATTTCTTGACAAAACTGTACTACTCGTCGAGTTCCAAGTAAATTAATGTTAATTGTAGATTTTAAGTCAGCTTCAAAATCTAAATTAGCTGCAGAATGAAATACAACTTGAATTTGTTCTATTAATTTTAACTTATCTTCAAAAGATATTCCTAAATGTTCCTCTTCAATGTTTCCACTAATTGGTATTAATTTTCTAAAAAGTTCAGCTTGATTTTCTTCTTTAATTCTATCAAAGACCTTTATGAATAATTTTTACACATTATAAAGATTCGATTAAGAGTGTTGTTTCAAATTAAAAAAAAACGTAATGATTTTCATTTTTTATTTATATTAACTTGTTAACATATGATTTATTTTATTTATAATTTAATTAATTTTAATATTTAAATTTGCTTATAAAACCTAGAAAAATTAAAAATCAAAGACATTTTATACTTGTAAACAGAAACAAATAAAATGATATAAAATAGCGAATATAAACAAATAAAATAGGGATTTATGCCCAAGTAAAGAAAAAACAAATAACCATTGATAAATATTTTGACTTTGATTAGAATATAAAAAGTTGATTATCACTAAAAAAAAATTATTTAATAAAAAATATGTATTATATCATATCTTATGATTAATATTATTATAAATTGTGGTAATTTTACATTTTTAAAATTGTTAACAAAAATGACAATATCAACGAGTTTTACAATTTAACTCACGGAATTTTTGATGACGTCTTGTATTCTATCCTGAGGACTTTTGCCTTTTCTTGATCTAATCAATAGGTAAATATTCTTAACATTAGGACAACAGCGCAATAGCTTTTCCACGACAGAAATACCGAGGAAACCGGTACCACCAGTTATGAAAACACTTTTGTCGCTATAAAATTCCGCTACTTGTGACATGTTGCAACGGTGAATTAAAAAAAAAAAAGAAGAAGAAGAAATATGAATCGGGAAAACTAGACAAATTTCAGAATCGATAATAAATGTTTATATCAAATTCTCATATCTTTTGGATATCAAATGAGATGAAAAATTGCACATGCGCACACCGCACACAACGAGTAAAACTTATCCGAGTGTACAACAATAGGTGTGACGAGTGAGAGAAGTTTAGAGATGACTTGGAAGTAGTAACAGCAGTGTAGTGTCAATTGTCGAATGAACAAAAAGAAAGAGTCATACACAAAGTTGTATTAGGCACACACGCACTCATTTTCATACGAAAGAGAAAACGCGATTTTAAATGGATTGGTGTGCATGTGTTAATTCCCTCCTCTTTCATCTTGAAAATGCCAATGCTAAGCGAAAAATAACACCACGAGGTTTCGTAATTTTTTTCTTGGTGAGTTACAAGTAATTTGCAAATAGAATTATCACATCAGCAAAAGATTTAGGTGTGTTAATTTAAATTACATAATAATAATTATAATCAACTAAAACTCTAAAAAACCAATTTATTATATTAAGCTTTTTGTTATATCTACGTCTTTACTGTAAATATAATTTTATATATTAGTGCTAACTTAATAGTGATTACTTTTAATTATAGATTTATATTAACTTTTCTATGTTCTTTCTTATTATTAAATTATTTTATATTTGTATGTTTATATTGTAGTATTTTTTTTTTAATAAATTAGATGTTGTGTCTTACATTTCCAAAATGTATTTTCTTCAAAATAAACTGGCTGCATTTTTAAAAATTTCATCAAAATGCTTAAAACCATTCATCTTAAAATTATAAAAGAATGTACATGTTGTTCTATACATAAAATATGGTAATTTGTTTTTATAAAATAACAAAGCAGAAAATTATTAATTAATTATACTTATGATGAAATTTTGAATAAATAAAACAATAAACTATATTTGAATATAGAATTTGTGTTCAACATCTTATAAATTTTACAGGAAAAGTTATAAATAAAAAAGATGAATAATATATACAAATATCGGTGTTTATTCAAATATAAAATTATACAATATATGAACATTAAGTACTATTTAATAAAAGGAAAAATTAAAAAATATTTGCACTGTACATGTGATATATACAATAATACGGACATTATAACAATAATTTAATTATTAAAAATCGTGTGTATTTGATAAATTGACACTAAGTTAAAGAATATTTATTGTGTTTTATAAATTTACGTATTAATAAATTTTAAATTTTATTAATTTTCTACAGATTTTTTTAGAAAAAAAAAATGAAAATTTTAATAAACTATGATAATATTCAATATTAAATATTTCATATTTCATTTTATCGTTATTAATTTATTATTGAAACACTTAAATTTTTTATATTTTCAATTTAATTATATTTTATTTAAAAATATTTAATAATATAATTGTTCTGAAAATAAGTATTTTAAAAAATTCTAAATTAGAATTTTATAAAATATAAAACCTTATTTCGTATATTGAAAATTTTACTTATTTAACTAATGTAATCTAATTAAAAATATGGAACAAATTTTCTTTGTTTCCTGTTTCTTATATTATAAAATTTTATAACATATGCAATCATAATATTGATTTAATCACTGAATTTTTTTTTTAATGATTTATAAACTACATTTTTTAAAATATGATTAAAAAAATGTATATTCATGAAAAAATAATACACGTGATAACTATATGAATACCGAAATTGTAATTATAAAAAATATTATATATTAACATTTATATTTCATTTTTTAAAGTAAAATTTTTTTATAATAATGAACTTTTATTAAAATGTAAATTTTAATATAAAACATTTTCGTTTAATGTTAATAAGTATATATTTCAATTGTCTTGAAAAATTATTAATAGATAAATTTATTGCTCATACTATTTAATAAAATAATTTTAATTTCGTAAAGGTAATTCAATTATATTTCTTTCTCAATATCAGTAATATATATATATACATTCACATATATATTCAAATGTATAATATATAAAATCATTTGTATATACCTGAAATAAAAAATTAATAAATATTATTATTGTTGTTATTATTATTATTATTATATTTTAAAAAATAGAAGAATTAAAGTTTAATAATTAAATATTTACGATTAATGACGTTTTTAATATATATTTTTTATAACTTATTTATAAACCTCTAATTATATGATTTTTAAATATTTTTATAATTGTAATATTAAGCAATATAATAACAAAAATTTACTATTATGATAAATTATAATATATATATTCAATTCATTCTAAGTAATAGAAAATAATTATTATTTTATTATTTATAGACGAATAAATTGAATCAATTAATAAATAATAGCTACAAAAAATATCGCTTAAATTGACATATAGGAAATATTAAAAAAAAATTAATTCCATTGAATAAATGTTGATTTTTTTTTGTGCTACAAATATTCAAAAAATCTTTTTTATTGCAACAACCTATGTTAATTAAATATTTTTTAATACAATTTTATTAATATTTACTTAAATTTTCTAACTATTGTATATATTTGTTTACGCCATAATTTATTTTTACTTAGAAGCAATTAGCTATTATAATATTTATAATTTTATATTTCTAATAAAATCTCTTAATAATCACCTAATAACAAATTAACAAAATTTATCCAAATAAAATTCAATTATATATGCGCAAGGCAAGAGTCTAATTTTAATTATGAAATTTATTTAAATTATATTTCATTATTGTTTAAAAACTCACCATTACTTTGATTATTATTTATTATTATCATCTATCTAAATTACATATTTTAATTAATAAAATAATTTTACGTGTTACATTACAAAATAACTGAAAGATTGAGAAATTGATGAATTAGAATAAAAAAGTTTTTGCAACCAGATTGTTTAGTACTTTAATTGTATTTTCATACATTAAATAATTGTTAAAAAATAGTCAGTTTATAATAAATTTTATTATTTTAATTTTTAAGAATATTACTTAAGTAATTATAAAAATTTAATTTAATTTCAAACATATAATATCATTCAAAGATACGTGTTTGAAATTTAATAACCGTCTCATAATTTCAACAACTGACGAAAGAAGAAATAAATATGTATAAATTTAAAAAAATTTTCAAAATTTAGATTTTGATTTTTAATTGTTTTTTAATATTAAGCTATTTAATGGTAAAATTTTTTAATAAAATGTAAAAGATGCTAATTTTAATGCTAACCTTATTTAAAGATTTAAAAATAAAATATTATTATATTAAACTTTCTGCTTACCTAAACTAGGATTAACCATTGATAAATTGAGAATAACAAAGATCATTTAAATGTGTATATGGCAATTGATACATTTACACATTTAAAGCCATATTAAAGTCAGTATGATAAAAGCAGCAACTGGAACTGCTATTGGCCATTTAATACCCATTGAAAACATCAGATACCAGCTTATCCCGAAACTAATTATTGGTACTAGAATTGCAATTATGCGAAGTCTGTAAAAGTTAATATTTAATTAATAAGATGAAGAATGAGAAATGCGAAAAATAAAAATAATAAAAATAATAAAATAAAGGGAAATAAGAAAAGATTGACACAGATAGATAGATAGATAGATAGATAGAGAGAGCGAGAGAGAGAGAGAGAGAGAGAGAAAATTATTTAAGGTTTATCTATGTTTTACAGTCGACCAGTTCATCTTTTACTCGTAATATTTAATTTATTCAAATAAAATATTAAATTGTTTTGGGAAGGCATCAATACCAATATCTTATGAAAAGCAGTTATTTTTTCAGTAATTTTTAATATACTATTTTTAATTTAATCTGATAGTACGTATTACTATTCCTGTACTTATTTTCATCATAAAATCAACATTAATTTCTTAAATTTAAATGAATTATTTAAAATTTTGTATTGCTTTTCTGATAACAAAGGCTTAAAATTAAACTACATTGATATTAATTAATGATTAATTAATAAATTATTAGTGAGATGTCTGGAAATATATATTTATTGTAAATAGCGTTGCCTACTAAACTTTAAATATAAATAGGATAATAACAATAATCGAAAAATGATATTTCTTCATCATCAATGTAATTAAATTGATTTAAAAATTGATTTATTTATTTTTGAAAATAATGTTATGGAAACTGAATATTATTTTAGAGAATGGTAATGTTGAAATAGAATTTGGACACAAGATATTAAATAAAATTTAATAAAATAATAATCCACTCAATTTTAAAATTTGTCTCAACTTTTATCTCAGTAATTATGTCAATAGTCAATCTTCAAAGCTATTTTACAAGAGAAATTTTATATATAAGAAGGTTATCTTCCATGATAAAATTTTTTATAATTATGTCACTTAAACATGATTAAATATATAAATTTACTAAATTATTTATATTTATTTAGTAAATACTTTTATTACCGATTAATTAAAAATAAATTATTGATTGCATAATAAAATAAATCTTACAATATTGTGATTAAAAACCTTATTGTGAAGTATTATCAACAAATATATTTATTACTTAAAATAATATGTGTTTACATGCTAAAATTTAATTTTTTCCAGAATTAAAAAAGATGATACCAAAATTATTTGGAGTCGAATTGAATAGCGACTGAAAAATAAACTGTAAAATTAGTAAATGTGAATTATGTGATCCAGTGAGGTGAAGGTGAATCAAAACAAGTCTATTCAATGTATTTGTCGACGTTTCGGCAAGTATCACTTGCCCTTATCAAAACTGTTTATTAAACATAATTACAAAATTAACAAAATTTTTTTTTTTTTTTTTTATTATAAATACATATGTATATTATAACGAATGATATAGTTACCAATTGAAATTTCGGAAATAAATATTAGTCTTATTATAATATAAAACTTATTAGTCGTAACGTCAGGTGTAGACTGTAAACAAACTTAAATCATATGTCCTCAATATATACTTAATTTGACGTCACACTCTACGTCATATTGTTGTGATTCGTCATATTATTGAGGATCATATGATATTTGTTATTGAGATTTTGTGTGTTCTCTTTTCTATTTATTGTATTATTGTTGATTTTAATGTAAATCATTTCATAAATTAATCGTTTTTTGTAATTATTCTCATAGTCAAGAATATCTACATTATCCCAATCAATCACGTGTCCTTTATCTCGTGCATGGGCTGAGACAAAATTCCATTCAATGAAATTATTAAAATAACTGAATTTCTTTTCGACAATACATATTTTGTATTTGAAAAGAAATTTTATAAACAAATTTATGGCACTCCAATGGGTTCTCCTATCTCACCCTTATTTGTAGACATAGTGATGGACGACTTGGAATCTGATTGTCTTAATATATTAAAAAATAATTACAATATTACTCCATTATTTTATCACAGATATGTTGATGACACAATTTTTTGCATTAAAAGAGATCATTTACAGATCATTTTAAACACTTTTAATGAATACAATTGTCGTCTTCAATTTACATCTGAAGTGGAAGTTAATAATTCAATTAATTTCTTATATTTATCTATTATAAAAACTAAGAATAATAGAATCATAACAAATTGGCATCAGAAACCTACACAGTCGAACAGGATACTCAATTTTCTATCCAATCACACACTGTCTCAAAAATGTAATATTATTTACAATCTAATAGACAGAGCCATTTCACTTTCTAACCCTTGTTTTCATAAAGATAATCTAAAAAGGGTCAAATATATATTATTACAAAATAATTACCCTGATTATTGAAAAACATATCAAAAAACGTCTAAAAACAATACAATTCAAAAATAATAATAAAAATAATAACAGGTTGGACGATTTCCGTACAATAGCAATTCCATGTACTGAGAATTATTTTTCGGAATATGCGACAAAATTTAAAAAATACGGAATAAAACTAATCCCGAATATTAACAAAAAACTTAATTTTGTTATTCAAAAAAGAAAAGACGTTACGATTAAAGAAGAGAAAACTAACATTGTATATAAAATAAAATGTAAAGATTGCTCTTCAGTGTATGTTGGTGAAACAAAAAGAAACTTAAAAACAAGAATTAATGAGCATAAAAAAGACAACAATCACACATCTGTTGTCTCAGCCCATGCACGAGATAAAGGACACGTGATTGATTGGGATAATGTAGATATTCTTGACTATGAGAATAATTACAAAAAACGATTAATTTCTGAAATGATTTACATTAAAATCAACAATAATACAATAAATAGAAAAGAGGACACACAAAATCTCAATAACAAATATCATATGATCCTCAATAATATGACGAATCACAACAATATGACGTAGAGTGTGACGTCAAATTAAGTATATATTGAGGACATATGATTTAAGTTTGTTTACAGTCTACACCTGACGTTACGACTAATAAGTTGTAGAATATTTATTTCCGAAATTTCAATTGGTAACTATATCATTCGTTATAATATACATATGTATTTATAATAAAAAAAAAAAAAAAAAATTTTGTTAATTTTGTAATTATGTTTAATAAACAGTCTTGATAAGAGCAAGTGATACTTGCCGAAACGTCGACAAATACATTGAATAGACTTGTTTTTATTCACCTTGCACCTCACTGGATCACATAATTCACATTTAATAAACATGGAAGGTGCATCATATGAAACTTCAAAAAATGTAAAATTAGTATATTTAAACTTTTTCATTAATTATTGAAGTTGTGACATACGTGACTCGTTCAAAATTTAAGTGAAATTATAATAAGATACCGAATACCTGAACTCGGGTTTTAGTGAGAACAAAACTTATTGTAAATTTTATGTTTTTAGGCTTATAATTCTATGCAGAGACAAGAAGTATTTTCACTCTTATGCGACTCTTCGTATCGACAACTTGCAGTCTTGTTTTATTTTTTTCTTTAAATAAATAACTATTAATTTTACGCAGTATCTATAAACTTAAATGATTTAATTACACTGCCATTCGTCGTTGTGCGTCCTCCGATGTTTTTGGTGACTCTTTGTGAAAATAGGTTCTTGTTCCAACAACGCAACTTTCAAAGTATTTCTCCCAATTGATTAATCGCGGATCCATCGGATGTCTTTCTTGCTCTAATTTTGGCAGAATTTTTATAAGATTGTCTGATGCAGTTCTGATGAATTGCCATTGGCACGTTGAAAAGTATGATATGTACTTATTTCCCCTAATATAACGTTTTTGGAGTTCGAAAACTCTAAAAATATAATAAAAGCTCCAAATTGATTCATGATATGATGTATGATCAATAAATTCTATTACCATTATTAGTAGAAAAGTATTATAATATTAATTTAAATAACGTTATTTTTATAATATATGATCATATTTGTCTGATTTTTTAAATATAAATTTACATGCATATATCTAAAGAAAATTATTAAAAATATTAATTACTTGATAATATAATATAAAAAATTCGCCATTTATTATATATATATATATATATTAATTTTTGTTAAAAATTACAATATTTTTCTACTAATAACGGTAATATAATCTATTAACTATAAAAATTAAAATTATGTACTTCAAGAGTTTTTAAATTTAAACATAAATTAATTAAATATTTAATATCTACTATAATTGTGATTTATTATATATTTTAATCGTTTATGTTATATTATAGTTTTCTATGTTCTTTAATTTCTAAGATTTTTCTTCTTAATACTTTAGTACTTAATAACTGATGATAATAAACTTTATTATATATGAAAATTAGTGAGACTTTTTATTCAATTTTATATTTTAGTAAATGAAGTAATTTTTAGTTAGAATATTACTATTTGATACGACCAAATGTTATAATCGTATTTCAGACTGAATAAATTATATAATGTGCCTGAAATATTTACTGTAATGAGATTTTTTTATATTTTTTCATAAACTTTGTATTGATGCACAGAACTTTCAACAAAGTAGATAATTAAGATAAACATAAGTATTTGTTTATAAAAGTAAACAAATTATAAATGGTAAGTTGTTTATTTTTCTTAATTTCTTGTAACCAAAAGTAAAAAAAATATTTACAGTAAATTTTATTCGAAGTTATTTATTATTTTAAATTAAATTAAAAATGTTAATTATTTCTAATATTTACTAAATTCTTTACTTGATCAACTCATGTATGTTTATTATAAAGCTTATTACATTTCATATATTTTTATTCTTAAATATTATTATAAATTAATTAAGAATTTAGAAACAGGCTTATTTAAAACAAATATTAATGATAAAAAAGATAAATAATAAATATTAATTTCTAAATCTATAAATGATAACAATTTCGTGATTTAAAATCGAAATGAATAAGAAAATAAATAAATCTAATGATAAATTTTTATAAAAAACAGCTTCCATATAATAAATAATTATAATTATTGTCATTTAATTAGAGTGTTGAATATATAATGAAATATCTCTGATTTACTTGTAACCAGGGTTTGTGATGTGTGCGAACAGGTCTATAAAGTAGCCTGGTACCATCTGAAAGATCAACATGACGAGGTTATTCCTGATGCGATTTTCCCTAAGACTGGCACGAGGATACCAAGCCGCTCCTTTGCAGGGGTTCTTCCGTGAAGCTCGTATTATCCCGTTGCAGTATTTACCCCATGTTGTAGGGTTGACCGTTCCTGAAGTGCAATGAAATACATGTAATTTTTCAGGCTCTTGTTCGGATTTTAAGGCAGCTGCTAAAATGGTTGAGACCACGAGATCTACTGGTATCACGTCCATTATCATGTAACTACATGCCTGAAAACTAAATTATACCCAAATAATAAACTGTCAGTACTATAAAATAATTTATAAGATTGACAATATAGTTTTATACAAATTAAAATTATATTTAAATACATTTGAATAAATAATGATTATAGTCTGATTACAAATAAGTTCTTATTCTTTTTAATAATTAATAATAAAAATAATATACTTTTATCACAAGAGTACCATTTACAAAGAAAATAGAAACATTTATTAAATAAATATGTCGGGTCATGATTTTAAAAAAATAAACGAAAATATTAATAAATATACTATTAAATATAAGAAATCGCAATCAAAAGTTAAAAATAAATATAGACGTTCGGCTATGTAAAAAGACCAAAGACTTACACATAATTATTTATAATTGAGCAAGCTCATTAGAAATTTATTGCAGAATCCTATAACTAATAGAAAATGACAATAATGTAACGCCAAGCAATTTGATGAGTAATGATGATGATAATAATAATAATAATACATATTTTTAGTCATTTTAAACTATTAATAGTAACATAACATCTATAGTAATTTAAATTCTAAATATAAACTATTAAGCTATTAAACCTATAAAATAAAATCATAATTAATAAAAATAATAAAATAAATGAAATAGACTAGAAAGTATACCATTAAACGAAAAATTATATAATAAATATATAAGTCATACTTATATATAATATGAAAATTTAGCTGTCAAATTCCATCGAAAACTAAAAATACAAGTTGTATAGAACTAAACGTTAATGATTTCTTTAAATTACGATCTATTAAATTAAAATTATGAATATTAATATACAAAAAAAATTTTTACTTTTCATAGAAGACGAAATTTTTTTAAGGAATATCTCTGTTAAAACTTAAGAAGAAATAAAGGGTATCCTTATCGATTCATTATGCATCTTTATTCTAATAGGAAGTAAATACCTACAATAATCTAAATCTATAAGTATATTATAATTATAATATATTTATAGATTCACTACGATCGATTACCGTAGAACGTCTCAAGTGAATTACATATCTAAATGAGAGTCTGATAGCAGAGTTTTTCAGCAAGTGATGAAACAACGCTTAATTACTTTTTAATAATACGGGTAATGGCGATTCCGATACTTATTGTTTTTATTCTTTAAAAGATTTTAATACAGCAGATAAGCTAAATAATCTTTTATGGAAATCCAAACTATTCTAAGTAGTAAAAATTAATAAAACTGGTTTAAATCATCAGAAGGAATTTTGAAAAGAATAATCAACTATGGAAATAGTAATAGACATTATATGACTAAGAAAAAAAAGATATATTGCGGTGTTAGATTAATAGTACTCCCAATAACAATATAAATACAAAATATATTCAAAATACATCTATTCAAATACAATCAAAGAATAAATTGAAAATATACGAATGCAATTATAAAATACATTCAAAATATTATATAAAAAATATAACGCAACTTAGCAATAAAACATTGGAAATAACTAATTGGATAATTTATCTTTTTAGAATTATCAAAGATTATTTGTAAGACTGTTAATAAACTTGGTGTTTATTAGAAAATAAACTAACCATATAAATATAAATTATAATAAATTAAAGGAGTGAATTGAGGACAGGCTGCTAGATTCGGATAATAAATAAAGCTCGTCAATTTTTCGCGGGTCCAACAAAGAGTTCAAAATTTATTTGCCCGACCTAAAAAACGCCTGCGAGTCAGGGGAAAAGCTTTCGATTCGCTGATCAGAAAAATACAAAAACTTACAAACACTGTGCTAGGCACTCGCAAATTCAGAATCGATCACCGGTCGGTGCTGCAGAGAGAAACGGGATCGAGGGATCCCAGCACTTTGGATCCATCAGAGGATATAATTTCGTATAATCGCAATTACCCACACACGCACACGCACAAAACGCGCGCACGCGCTCGGAGATTACAAAAATGGCAACGGAGTACAAAATAGCGAGAGAGTTCGAGATTTTAAGCGGTTGACAATGCTCGAAATCTGCGGAAACATTGAAAACGCTCCCCGCGTCTGATTCCATGGAGGTAAAATTTCCTCTGGGTTCGCCCCCACCTCTGGTGTAGACGAATTTTCTCGCTTCTTTCAAAGCTAGGATTCAATCAATTGGGTCGTCTGTACTATTAGTTCGCCGCAGTAGTTTGCGCATTGGCACGGTCACTCCGCGTGGACTATTGATACCCGCTCAAGCTTTATCCTGAATTCCTGAAGTTCTCCAAGCTTAGCGTTCATCGACTAACGTACCGGCATCCATGCAAATTGCGTGTCGAGGAACTGAGGCTATATAACACACCGGATATGCTAGTCTCAGGAACAGAATTCTTCTGGCTTCTATCCCGATCTCACCATTCTTTGCGTTTCTCCTGCTGCTAAGGATTCCGCCTCAGTATAACTGCCATCGCTGTTTACGATTCCCTGTCAGCACCATCTTGGACTATTCATTTTAAGTTAATATTTTTATTAAGAATAATATTGTAAAATAGAGATGCTACAAAACGCTTACAATAGTTTATCGATAATTTCTTAATATTACTTGCGTGATAGTTATTCGCAGCGAATGTAGTTTAGAGATATGTAGTCCGAAAAAACGATGTGGGCAGTTTCTTAAAAGCACCAGTCTGTCACCATTTCAGATTTTCAGGATTGGACAGTCCTTAATACTTGTGTTTAAAATATATAGCTCCAAGAGTAAATGTAAAGTATGTCCTCATCCTATTTTCCTTGTCTTTTATATTTTTTTTAATTTTATTCCTTCCATATTAATTATTAATTATTAACATCGGTTTATAGATGTATGACTTGAGCTAATCATACGATTTTAGTTATGATTGTGCTCTTTCATAGTCTTTCGCGTTACTTCATAATTAATTAGAATATTTATTTTCTATTATTTTGTCTAAATTATGGTTCATACGCACGTACTATTGCTATAGATGACGGTTTAGCAGTCATTAGTATTGGATCGTGATGAAATCGTGTTTCATTTTTATTATTTTACTTAATTTTCATTTATCATTCATGGTCATGAACTTTAATAATTTTATTTTGCAAGGCACTCGAAATTATATGAGGATGTTTTATTTAAAATATCAGATCGTTACAATCCAAAACACACCTTTCCAATCGCTTTTCCTGCTGTTCAAGATTAAGTATCAGCAAACTTCTTAAACACCTTCGCTATGTACGATTCTGTGCCAGCACCCTCTTGGATCACTCACGTTTTCATGTCGGTCTACTCTTAAAAGGTTTAATCATTCGCTATTAGACCTTTGAACGGTCGCTAAAAGTTTTCTGCAACAAAATGTAAAATTGCGTCCGTAGGAATTTTACATTTGCAAGCGCTCTTCTTTCCTCTTCATCCGTGAAGTGGATACGTTAGAATATTATAATATTCAAAGGAGAAATAAAAACTGTATTAATAAAAAATCGTGCACTCTCAATTATAGGATCCATTAAACTCATTATAATAAAAATGTTTTATGTCAACAATAAGATCAAAAACTTGAAAATTGAGAATTACAGAATATAACAGACAAATTATTTTTTTAAAAAAGAATTGAATAAACAAATATTAAATATATTAGAAATAATGAAGAATAATTTATTCAAATGAACCACCAAGAGAATCGTATTATTTAAAATGGGAAAAAATAGAATTTTAATATATAAATTATTTTATTATACCAAACATTAATAGAATATACATAGTTTTAAGTATTTGTAGGACATAACAAGATATATAAAAAACAGAATTATTATTATTATCATGAAGAAATTGAAAAAAAGATTTTTGATATATACTAATTTCACAATGTAGAAATGATTACTTTTACGGTCCTTTACTTATAACTTCTAAGAGATTTTTCTTGCTAAAGAGATATACACCTTATGGAGATCAATTTTGTAGTTAACTCTCTTGATATATGTCCTTACAATAAAGTAGTGACTCTAAATGTTTTAAAAATAAATAATACTATTGTTGTGTGCGATGACTTACGTGCAAAATATGCCTTTGGTGGCACCGGCAATGAACCCACAAGCTCCGCTATTGACATTATCCACCCAGCCAGGAAAAGGTTCTTGCCAGCTATTCAGAATGATTCCTGGTCTTACGATCGAAAGTGGTACTTTTCCTTTTTCTTGCGACAATAAATTCTCGGTTAGTTTCTTCGTGAAACTATAATTATTTGGGTGCTCTCTAATAAATTCAGCATATTTTTGCTCAATCTCTTTCAAGGACATAATTTTCACCTGTACATTCAACAATAGTAGAAAATGGTATATTTAAAAGAGTTTATGCAAAAATATATATAATCATAAATAATATGAATATAAATAGTGAAATAAATTTCTTCTTCTTTTTTTAGTAATTAAAAGATAGAAATTACTTAACATATTGTGAAGTCAGATATTCAATGTAGCAAAAAATTTGTAAAGTGAAGTGTGAAATATAATGAAAGTTAAAATACATAAAAATTTGTAAAAATATTTTCTAATTTGAACCATGTGGTTTTAATAAAATACTGTTACGGTTATTATGAAAATAATTTTTTGATATTCAAAAAAATAGGAATTTAAAATAAAAATTTTAAATACAACACAAATATAGTGGTTTAATTTATGTGCATATAAATAATTAGTTAAAATTTCAAGTAGACTTTATATACCCGAGTCATTACAGCTGATGGAGTTATATTTAACTCCTTAATGAAGGTTAAAAAGAAGTACACAGAAATAAAAACACTTCCGTATATAAAAATGTTTATTAAAGAGCCTGAAAGGGAGACACGGCATGTGGAGTGTAGTCGCGATATTGTTTCATCTACTAGGCCGATAATCACGTAGTACGTAGATGAAGTTAAGCACGACGTGAATTTAATGTTACTTATTCTTCTCAAAGTTGAATGATCCGTGGGTCCGTCACGAATGAACTCAAAATGATTCCGCGAGAATAGCGGAGACAAATTTTTCCGTTTATGGAAGACTTTTCGACAGTATTCGCGGCTGTCCTATCTCACGATCAAAATGCTAAGTCCGCAGATTCCTCAGGAAGCTCGTCGTCGGTGACGTTATCGAGCCGACGGCATCAGGAATTACGGGCCACGTTGACTTCGATCGCGCGAAGTTTATGCACTCAGTTGCACCCAATGTGTGCAGTAGCGGGCGTCTGGGACCTTACGTAATCTGTCTTCATGCGGGTTCGCAATGTCGGCGTCCATTGCCACAGCATTGCTGACCCGTTCTCGCCTAAAAATACTTATGCAGCGTTACAGTGGATGCTACTATATAACGTATGTAAAAAAGATATTATTTTATAATAATGGAATCTAAAATACCTAAAATTTTTATTTAAAAACTTTATCTACATATCAATATTTTTTATACACATTCGTATATTTATTAGTATATATATAATAGTACATTGATTTTCTAGATTTTTTCCGCAAATTTCTTTAGCATTCAAAATAATTAATATATAAATGTAAAAACTATTAAAATATATAAAGTTTTTTTTTTATTATTTATGTCATTTTGAAAAATGTTTCGTACATTTTTCATAATCCTTATGGAGATGAGGTATAGGGGGAGTAAGGATAAACTGATCCAGAACATGGTAACTAGTTTATGTGAATGAGCTAATACTGGAGAGAACTGAGAAGTAATGCAGCTGATAATGGGCATATTAGGAAAGTGTTCGGATGTTAGGAAATTATCACTGAGCAAACAAAGATAATGATATTCAAGAGAGAGAGAGAGAGAGAGAGGAAAGTAAGAAAGGAAAGTACACATGGAAGCAAGAGAGATAGAAATAATGGACCATTTTAGATATTTAGATTTTGTATTCAGCCGAAATGGAGAATATAGAAAGCATATGGAGGAAAGAAAAAAAAGAAGGATAGCGACAAGAAAGCATAGGGACTGGAAGAAAGAGAAAGTAGATGCGGGGAAGATTTTAAGGGGAGGAAAATGTTCTTTGACTACCTGTAAGAGGAGTGATAGAGTACATAGTGGAAATATTGGAGGAAGAAGACGCAGTGTAAATCAAGAAAATAAAAACGGATTATTATAGATGGAAATTAAATTTAGATTTCTGCATGCTCAGATACATAGTACATGAGGAAGTTGATGAAAGAGTGAAGAATCAGGGAGCAGAAATATAAGGAGAAAATGGGAAACCACACAGATGAGAGATTGACTTGGAAATTATTGGAAGATAAAAAGATAAGAAGAGATAAAGGAAGGGAGAAATAGACTCAAGAGGGAAATAACTAAAAAGTTTAGTTATTTCCCTTTTGTTATTATTTAAATTTAAATGAAAAATATATAAAATACTGGACAAGGAAAGGAAAAAAATAAATATGAAGAAATAAAAAGAATAGTAAAAGACATACAGATACAAAAAAAGGTAAAAATGATATAAGGAGAGACGATCAATAAAATATACAGGGAGATAAAAATAGCAACACTACCAAAATATTTAAGAAAAGGATGAAAAATGATATACATGAAGACTATCGTAAGGATAAAATATGCGAACATAACGACTGGGAACAAAAATTGGATGGAGAAAATAGATCGCAAACACGAACTATATAAGGAAGAGAGTGGACTGGGTACATCAAATGAGGAGGCATAAGGAGATCAGTGAGATGATCAAGGAAATTGGAAATAAAAAAGAATAGACCGACAAGAAAGCGATGAAAGAGTTTACAGAATAAATTGGAAATCAAACTATTAAGAGTTATAAGGAAACTAGAAGAAAGGCGAAAGAAGAGGGGAGAACTGACCAAAGGAAGGCAAGAACTCGAGGAAGATAAAATATAAATAAAATAGTGAAACATGTTAAAATGTAAAAATGTAAAATGACACCAACAATAATGTAGCAAAGTCCACTCCATGGCTAAAATGCTGGAAATGTAATTATAAATACAATAAAATATTCATGTCTTTTGGTTATTCAATATGGTTTCAAAACATTATTTTTCAATTCTATTAAGGAAAACTGAATCAAATTATATAATGGTCTCTCAATAAAAAACATTTCAAAATAATTTTGTAAAAAACATACATAACTATCTATTATTCATCTTCATATTTCATCCTGACTGAAGACATAAATGTCGTATAATAATTGTATTATCATTATAGTATTCTTTACATAATTATATTTAATTAATGAAATTAAAAATAAACAAATTTATTTGTGAAAGAATGATTAAATTAAAGTTAATTTTATGAATTTGGTTTATCTATACCGATATATTTTTTTATTATATTTTTTAGTGAAAAAATATGTTAGTGTTTACTTGAACAATTATATAAATTTCTATAAATTAAAGATTATTATAAAGTATTATTTAATAATCTATATATTTATTATTTCTAATATTAATTAAGAAATAATAATTAAAATTATAACAAATAAAATTATGTTGTAGAACGATAATAACAATAAAGACATGCGATTCAACAAATTCCGAAAAGGAAAAGTTATTGAGTCAGAAAAATTAACAAAATAAAAATTTTTGTTAAAATTTTTGAAGAATTAAGTTCATTATTTTTTATTTTTTTAAATAAAAAGAATTGAAATAAAATTTTGTAATAAATTTATTTTTGAAACCCTAGATATGAAATTGACATGGCATGTTATATTTATCATAATATTATTCACAAGTACTTTTTATTAAAAGACAAATTTATAAAGAGAAGAAAAACTATAGGATAGAATATTCTAACCGCATTAAGAAGTTCAAGAGGATCAACCTGGACTGGATAGATCATCTCGTCGAAGCTGGAAAATTCGTTCCCCATTGTACAGTTGGTATATGCCGTTGACACATGAACCATTGCCCTGAGATTTTTCATTTTGCGAGCTAAGGCGAGGACGATTCTAGTTCCGTGCAGATTGATTCTGATGGCACGATCGAGCTGCGCGGCGAATGATATAAAGGCTGCCACATGGAACACGTGCGTACAGGAGTCGACAAGATGAGTGATGTTGGACTCACTGAGACCGAGGTTTTCGTCGCAGCTGACATCGCCTGAAACCGCTTCTACACGCTCCAATTTATGTGGCGGCACTTTCGTAAATAACTTAAACAGAAAATAAGTTAATAAAAAAATTAAATAACAAAATTAATCAACTTTAATCAATTTATTGTACACTTGATCAATTTGAGAAAAATTTTATTTCATGTTTTGTCTAAATAAATGAGAATGGTTTGGTTATTTTACTTAAGCATGGTACCACTAATTAAGCTTGCATAAATGTGCAATATTTTATTTAATGTACATAAATGTGTGTATACTTTCAATATAAGAATTATATTTAATTATTATTGAATTATTATTAAATTAATATTACGAAATTTATTATATTAAACTCAAACTTTTACTTTTTACGGAAATTTTGTGAATTGTATTGGAATAACTATTGTAAAAATTGTAAATTGTCTTAAAATACAATATCTTTAATATATTAGAATAAAATGATCTTGCATTAAATTTTTATGAAACGAATTTCTTGTTGATGTTCACCATAATGATGATATTTTGTATACATAAATTGAATTTTTTAATCTAACGTGAATAATTGTAAATCAATTCATTTTTAACAAATCAACGGCATTGCTTGTTCTATTTAGCTGTTTATTTAATATTTGTTTATTTATAATTTTTATTTTTTTCTTCCAATATAATTTATTGAAATTATGTGAATTGTTAAATAAAATAAACTTGTTTTTACAATTTTATTAGAAAAAGGATGTCAAAAGAATGAAATAATATCATATATTGAAATGAAGGTGCATGTAATAAAATAATTATTATATTTCCGTACTTCGTTTATTTACTTGAAAAATATATGTAAAAAGAAAGACTAAGCATTAAAAATATTAGTATTTAAATTTTTTTCAATAATAAACTTTAAAATGTATGTAAAAAAATATATGATAAAAAATTTTTTTTATTGTTTATATCCACAAATTTTTACTGCTTTTATTATATTATATTATTTTATAATAAATAATAACTCTTGAAATGAATTTCTTACTTAATTATATAAGCATTTTTTATTCTTCTTAAGTATTATTTTAACAACTCTTCTAGCACAACAACCTTGTATTTAAGTGCATACAGCAAAATAAAAATACTGAAGATATGCAATTTAAATTTCTTTAAATTTCATTTTACTATTATATTGAGGAGAAACGTAATGATTTAAAATTACTAATAAATATATTACATATTGGGTTGTTAGTAAAAATATTTGATAATAATTACTTATTCAATAAAAATATATATACAAATTATTTTGAATAATTATATGGTAAAATTTCAGAAAGAGTGTATTTTTATTTATGATAAAATGATCACACACTAATGATATTTCACATAAGACTTCTCCAAATAACTAAATTTTACTCAAAATTTATATTATCAAAATATAGGGTAAAGTAACAAAATTATATACTTATTATAAATATATTCAATCGCATTTTTTTGTTTAAAATACGCAATAAAAAGTTTTTATTTATAATTGTAATGAAATATGAATGGAGTTATAATAAAGAATTAACGTTTTTTTATAATAAATATTCTACTTGTAGATGTTATTTGAAAAATTTTATGTAAAATATTTGCATATTAGAATATTCTTTTCGTAGAAATGTGTAATAATTAAATAACAATAAAATGATAGATTAAGAAAAAAAAATGAAAATTATTGAAATTAATTAAAAAAAGAGATAAATTTTGTAATTAATAATATAATATTTTTAAAAAACTTTAAAAATTTATAATTTTTCTTTAACAACCATTACAAATGGTTTGTATATTTTTAAGAATATATATTTATTTTTATAATCCATTAAAATTTATATCTATATTTTTATAAATTATTAAAAGTTATAAGTTTATATTAATAAAAATACATATAATCGTTATATAACAATATATATAGTTTTAATTCTTAAAGTTTTTTAAAAGTCGTAATGTAATATAATATTTTAAAATAAACTGTATTGTAATCATTGTACTCGCATTTTGTAGTGCTTATGCTTTACGGAAGAAATCTGTAAAAATTATTTCTACTTTTGAAAAAAAAATTACATTAAACTAAATACTCCGTTTTTACTTGTTTAAAAATTAAAAGGAATATATTATTTACATTTTATGTATAAAACGCAATGTATATCTACATAATATAGTTTTAGTAGTTAAGAATTAAAAAGTTCATGAAGTGAATATCTTTTGAAGCCCTAAAAGTTTAAAAGCTTGAAAATTTTTTGAACCACAATAATTTATTATTATTTTATTTATTATTTTTTAATATTATTAAAAAATTAAAATTGGAAATATACAATACAATTGAAATATCATTAATCTAAAATAACAATCAATATTAGCAATGAGGTTTCATTGAAATTAACTGTCAAAAAATTGAAAATATTTACTTGAATATGATTTTTTTAATAAATTTAAAAAATATATCATATAAAAAATCTAAATAACTATCAGAAATGAAAGAAAAATTGTTATTTTTTAAATATAATATACCTTAAACTGGCGTGTAATACATTGATAAAAGTTAATTGTGTTTGACGATGAACCTTCATATTTAACATTAAATAAATAATTAAAAAATATGTCGGGTATAAGTGGTTATTATACAAACATATTTATAATTATTTAGCGTTTGTGGATGAAAAATATTAATTCTTTGAAAGGAACGATTACAAATCTACGTACGCTGGCAAAAAAAACACTTTTCTTAAATTGCATAAGATATTCCTATAATTTCTAAGTAATATTGCTCAATATGTTTCTATTTTACATATAGTAGAAAATAATCTCGAAGCTCATAATGAAAAAAAAGCATAATTTATTAAAATAATTAAAATATTTGATAATACATTGTTCTTTTAAAAATACCCCAAGTTATACATGTTTTTTTAAATAATACGAGTCAAATAGAAAATAAATAAATAATTAAAAATAAATAAAATATAAACTCACAGGTGAGGAGAAAATTTTATCGAGCCTACGTCGAGAATCGAGCCGATCTTTTTCCCGCACCAGGACGTAGACACGACTTGGTCCAGGATCCAGTCGGCAAATCCTCTCGAGGAGGCAACCGCCGACGAACCCGGTAACACCGGTGATAAACACGCAACTATCGGCGGTCATTTCAGCAATTGACTTTGGAATCATCTTGATCATCAATAAGTCACGAGAAATGAAAACAAAATGTTTTTAAATATTGTAAGTTTATCCGTCTCAGGTGCGCAACGGAGTCTAGCAGTCAGCGATCCATTTATGGAGAACTGGAGAACAGGCTGTTCAGATTTTTAGATCGACCTCTCGTTCAGATGATATTGTGTAACCTGAGCGAAAAATTCATTCAAGTGAATTTTATCAAGCTGGGAACTTTCCGATAGATACTTCAGTTTTTGAATTTTTATTTAACTAAATAGATTCAACAGTTTTAAAAAATATAAGAACTTCAAGATTCTACTTAATATATAAAAATAGCTAGGACTTTGTCGTTGGCTTTTCTTGTTTAACTACAGTGAAGTAAAGAAACTGCTAAAAAATGTAACAAGTTTACAGCAGCACACTGACCTCTTTATAGCTTGCACGGACTTTCACTGAATTAGAATGCTATTTGTTGAACGAATCTCGCGAATTTACGTAATTGCGGTGTAATCAAACCTTTTCTGGACAACCTTGTTAATTTCCCAATCTAAACTATAATTAATGAATGAAATTGTTAAGGATCGCAAATGACAACAACTTGAGCACAAACTATACGAAAAATAATCAATTCATTTCATTTTTCCATTGCTTCCTAAACTGAACTCTAAAAATATTTTTAAAATTTATCATTTTTAATATTTACAATGTTATATAGAACTTTAAATTATAATTGTAATGATTAAAAATTTTTAATAGAATAGTTGAAGTGTTTAAAAAAATTTTTCCCAAACAATAATTTTCTACTTTAATATTCTGATGCCTTCTATTAATAAATAATAAAATTAAAAAAATATTAATGCACAGCTTCGTTTAGTATGTTGCATTTAAAGCTGTGTAAAGTTGAATTTTAGATTTAATCAACGTATGTTTTATCATTTATAATACAATATAGTAATTATTATATCTCTAATATTTATAAATCAAATTCATACCATTACAATTATGAGTTGACGTATTATTAAAAATAAATATAAACAATCAATATTATTTAAAAATTTTAAGCATATAATTATTGTTTTGATAAAAATAGACATATAATGATGTACTTATTACAACGTTTTTTCAATTTTGACAATAATCATTGTTAAAAAAAAAATATATATAATATACTACTAAAATTATTTTATATTAATAATATTTAATGTAAAAAAAAACCTGAATTTATACATAGATATTAAATAAGTTTGTATAGAAGACTAACAAAAACTTTTCTAATTTATTGATACATTATAAATATGTCTAAATAAGTTGCACAACAATTGTATTTTACTTTTACTTTGAAATAAATTGTATGATCTAAAATTATTTGAACAAAAACATTATTTATTAAAAAATAAAATAATTAATTATCTTGTTCATTATGTAATTTTATTACCTTGAATTTCTTGTATTATTTTATATTATCAATGAATTTAAATTTTTAAAAACTTTTTTTTACCATAATTATTCTATTTTGTTATTCATATTACTTGTTTATATAAATTTCATATTTAATACTATTATTTTTGATAGAGAGATGGCTTATACACAATATTTGAGTCAAAATACAGAAAAAGGTTTTAAAAAATAAAATAATACATTAAATGATTTAGTACATAATTTTAGTGCAATTTTTATAAATAATATCAGTAAATATACACGAGATAATATATATATAAACATCTTTGATTTTGCATTGTGGTATTCCCAGCGTAAACGTCATAAAGTAAAAATTTAAAGTTTTACTGACTAACCTTGACATTGCATCTTTTATAAAAAAAAATTTAATCTCAATATTTAGAATTAAATTTACCAAAACAATCATGAAAATAAAAGTTTCATCAAACAATAAATAAGAATATTAACTTGACCAAATCCCTTGAAAAGCTTGTTTAAATTAATTGTCGTTTAAAAAAATTATTTTAAATCATTTTATAATCGATAATAAACGAAATTAATATTTGAATTTACGCTTTGTTTTTACCAAATCTAAATATTTGTATTAGATTTGAAGATTCTAAGATCTAATTACAACAACAACAATAATAATAAACAACGCAGAGATATTTTCAAAAATTTGACAAATAATAAATTATAATTATAATCTATTTTGTCTAAATGTAAAAGATACAATTTGAAATACATTTTTATAAATAGTCATAGTGAAACATATGTACATAGAAGAGATGGATAAAGGAGGTCATGATCGCCTGAAAGGTGAGAAATCATTGGATCGGTCAAATTAACAAAATATTGTAGACAAGCATAGTTTCGGCACCGATCAGTTCGCGACCAGGCCTCACTCATTATACTAGTCATCGTGTATTAAAATTTGTAGAAATTAGTTATAAGATTGCTTCTGTAATTTTGTTGTTATTTTATATTATTAATTAAAATCGTATGAACAAATTATTTGCTTTTATTGGAAGTTGGTTCAAAATTCATGCCCTCACTCTTTCCCTTTTTTTTTTTGATTCGCGAGTTTCTGAAGCTGAAAATTTTAGTGAGTATTGTACTAGCCTAAAAATTATACATTTGGTCCTTCGAGCCGGATCCAGGAGCAAGCAAATTAAGAAAAAGGAGGATTTATTCCATATTAATTTCTATTAAAAACGAAAAAATACATATACATTAAGTGAAGTCCCGCGCTAAACTTGGTCGTGAGCTCAAAACGAAAGAGAGAGAGAAACTTTCCATACTTTACGTAAGTATAAAACTTATTATAGTAATAATACGTCATTTCTCAATTAAGAAATATAGTGCGTATTAATTTTTTCATTTGCCACAATCGGCGTTATAGAT
Source organism: Eupristina koningsbergeri (assembly GCA_018907245.1). NCBI lineage: Eukaryota > Metazoa > Arthropoda > Insecta > Hymenoptera > Agaonidae > Eupristina > Eupristina koningsbergeri. The sequence goes on from JACCHV010000157.1 coordinate 220,450, forward strand.
ATAATCCTCAAAATAACAAAATAATAGTTGGGGACATTGTTGTTGATTGCTTGTTCTACTTCATGTTTATTGTCACTAGAATTTGTTTCACCGCTAATTCGACATTATTTCAAGTTTGTGTTTCTGGAGTTATCCAGTAGTGAAATTAATTTAATTTAATATTCAAGTTTTCTATAATAACAGATACTCTTGAGTTTACTGCCTCGCTACGATGACTCTTACGTATCAAGATTGTTTCTAGAAAAATCTCAAAGACAACTTGAACCTCATTTAACAATTTCGTTATTAAATAAAATTATGTATAAAACTTGCCGATCATATAACCCCAAACTAAAGAAATTCTTAGCCTCCTCTTTCTCTCTCTATCATTTGTATTCTGCCACTAAATTATATTGAGCTATATAATTAATATTAAAACTAAAATTATTTTTGTCTTTGTCGAGATACTGGGATATCATCAAAAATTGCATTGAGTGCATTGAAATATGATTGCTGCTGAATGAAGATAGGATAATATGTTAATAATAATTCATATGATAGAAGAACGAACATAATTAAATTTATAATTCATCGATCTCCTCTGGGACCATTACTGCTTCGTGAAAATTTTATTTATAATTTTATTGCTATGCATTATTGATATTTAATTCTTTAATTTGTACTCCATGCAACAATTTTTAAGGTTATGATATTCAACCATGAAGCGTCCGATGTCTTGTTAAATTTATAATTGAAATTTTGCCGAATTATTATCATTATTTAATTACTTACATTTAATAATCAATCAAATTGCTTTAATTTATAATAACAATTCCGTCAAATGTTAATTAGATAAATCTAGTTCATTATATGTTATTAATTAATTATACATTTGTAAAATACCCTAGTTCGGTGAGCTTTCATGAAAAAAAAAAAAAATCTTTTATCTCCGTTTCTAAGTGTGATTAGCCCCTTTAGTTATACCTATTATTACCGTATTAAATCTATTAAAACATCCATTTTTAAGAAGGATTAATAGTCTAGCGCAGCAATATTGATTAAATTAGAATATCAAGCTTACGGAAATAGAATGGAAGCATTATATTTATCTCAAATTAGCATTTTTAAAAAAATGAAGAACTCTTATTCTAACTTTACGAAAATGGGTAAACAAAATATGATTGAGGAATTGGCTCAATCCAGAATGGATCAAATGCGTGATTTATTTGATCAATACAAGACCAATAACACGGCGATCAATAACCTTACGGTGGTAGATCCTAAGCATGAATATTTTTCTAAAGAAGTCTTTGATCAAGGAGAAGATCTTTATTACGTCGTTGTGGGACAGTATAAAAAGTTCTTGATATAAAATTCAAAAGCTAGCTATAAAATTGATACGTCAATCGTGCCCAGCGCCGAGGCCATCTCTGTTGATTACGCAGCATTACCTAAAGTAAATCTTCCAAAGTTTTCAGGGGAATTCGATGAATGGGAGCATTTTACAGATTTATTTGGATTGCTGGTGCATGGAAAGTCTAATATTCCAATATATTAGATGGTGGTTAAGCATCAATATTTGCAAACGCATCTTAGTGGTAATGCCTTAGGACTCATACGCAATATTGCTATCATTGGGAAAAATTATGAGCAAGCCTGGGTTAAACTCAACAATTATTATGATAATCAGCGAAGAATTGTGCATAAATATACTTTACAGATTCTAAGTTGTCACACTATGAAAGATAATAGTAGTATGGAAATTAAAAGATTACAGAGAGAGATGCTAGGCTCCCATGAATCTATCGTAGCATTGGAAACCGTTATACTTGAATCTTTTACATTAAAGGAATCTGTTATTAATAAAGGGACAAAAACAACTTGTCGTCGCATCAAACTACTGCCTCGACTATTCCCGTTATTTGCCCTCATTGTCAAAGCGAACATTCAATCTCAAAATGTGAAGGTTTTAAGAGTTTGACTACGGAATCAAAACGAGCTCTAATTCGAAAGCTACAACTATGTTATAATTGCCTGGGCAATCACCATATTAAAAAATGCCATAGTAAATTCTCATGTTCTAAATGCCATAAAAAACATCACTCTTTGCTTCATATTGATGACTATCAGCGAAAGAAAGTAACCGAAAGGCCCAAATCGATAGATGACTATAACAAGAATAAAATTGATGAAAATTCTTCATCAATTAATCTAGCCTCAGTATTACCAGAAGCGAAAGCCGTTTTGACATCTGCAGTGTCAGGCAATCACAACAAAACTCACGCATTATTAGCAACTGCGAGAATTCTTGTGAAAGGTCCAAGAAGTGATACACTACGCATAAGAGCTTTGATTGACCCAGGATCTCAGTGTTCTATTATCTCGCGATGCCTCTGTAATTTAGTAGGTCTGAAACCTATGAGATCGAGTATTAGCCTGTGGGGAGTCGAGGGGGGAGGGTTATTTTCAATATGTGCCAATCTAGTAAATTTACTATTTAACCTCATTTTTCGTCAAATTTCAGTTACGAGTTGGAAGCTGTGATTTTGCCTAAGGTTTCAATCTATATCCAATGACTTCGTGTACTCAGGATTCTTTTCCCCATATCAAAGGATTACGGTTAGCAGATCTAGAATTCTTTCGAAATAATCCAGTCGATTTATTTATCAGTATTTGCAAAAATAATAAAAGGCAATATTCTAGAAGGTAACTATAATCATGCAGTAGCAGCCGAAACACTTTTAGGATGGATTCTTTTTGGTATTATCCCTTTTCAAGAAATTTCCTACAATTCTAGTTTTCCTACAATTCAAAAACATACTTCTGAAGAGGAAGAGTGAGAAATCCATTTTTTCACAACACATTTCCGTGATCTCAAAGGTTGTTATGTAGTGAGACTTCCATTCAAACATGAATTACCAGATTATATCAGCTTAGCCTAAGATACTCTACTGCGAGCAAAATCCCTTATTGCTAGTATGAAAACCAAATTTATTAATAACCCTGGATTTTGCAACCTCTATTGTGATTTTATGAAAAAATATAAGGAATTAAGGCATATGAGTGAAACTTCTCTCAACAAAAATTCACTTTGTTTCATGCCTCATCATGGTGTTTTGAAAGAAGCTAACTCAACTCCAAAGATCCGAATAGTATTTAACGGTTCTTCAATGATACGAACAAGAAGCTCCCTTAATAAATTGATACATACAGGTCCAAACTTACTTCCTAATATACTCGATCTTATCATTAAATGGAGAAATTATAAAATTGTATTTACTACCGATATCGAAAAAATGTTCAGACAAATTCGGGTGGCCACAGAAGATCAAAATTACCAAACCATTCTTTGGAGAGAAAAGAATTCCTTACCTCTGAAATCTTATCAACTAACTACTGTGACGTATGGATTGAGCTGTGTGCCGTTTTTGGCAAATTGAACACTAAGACAATTAGTCCAGGACTATGCCAAGGAATACCCATTGGGAGCAGAGATACTGAATTCTGAAACTTATATGGAGGACTTTATATCTGGAGGGCATAGTTTAAACGAAGTATTAACGAAAATAGAACAAATAAGGGCTATCACTCAGAAGGGATGTTCCCCTTGAGCAAATGGTCAGCCAATCACTCAGAGATTCTTGAAAATATTCCACACAAGGTAAGGTCGCTGAATCCAAAATCACTCTTCAGCGACAAGAATCTCATATCAGTCTTGGGCATTCAGTGGTTTCCCTCACACGATGAATTTCAATTCAAAATAGACGCGAAAGAGCATCCTGTATATTGGACGAAGCGGCTCATTCTTTCTCAGATTGCGAAGTTTTTCGATCCTATGGGATGGTTGTCACCTGTAATTATTTCAGCAAAAATCTTCATGCAAGCCTTGTGGCTATTTAAACTCAATTGGGACACTCCCTTGCCTGTCAAGGAAACTAAATTGTGGGAAAACTGGATTAATGAGATTCATTTGCTGCAAAAGGTAAAGTTACCTCGTTGAAACCATTTCCATCTTAACCTCATCATGGAATTACATGGTTATTCTAATGTATCGAAAGCTGCTTATGCAGCAGTCTTATACCTGCGTGTGATCTCAAATGCCGGAGTACACATGTCAATTCAAGTGAGTAAAACAATGGTGGCTCCAATGAAAATTTTCAGTATTTCCCGCTTAGAAGTATGCGGTGCTCATCTCTTAGCCAAACTAACCTATAATTTAATAAAATCCTATCAATATAAACAAGCCTCTGTACACTTGTGGTGTGATTCTAAGGATGTGCTATATTGGATAAACGGTGTTCCATCTAAATGACCGGTCTTTGTAGGGAATAGATGTGCCGAAATCCAATGAGTGGTACCAACAGCCCAGTGGTATTACGTCAAGTCACAATCAAACCCTGCTGATATTGCCTCAAGAGGAACTCTCAGAAGTCAGTTTTTAGACCAGACCTCCTAGTTTGAGGGACCACCATTACTATATGAAACCGATCCAAAATATCCTGAGATTCTTTTCTCTACCTCTTCTTCAATATTGCGAGAACAGCACACGTCTGCATGTCATGAAACCATCATAAAAGAACCTAAGGGAAGATGGGCACTAGTTAATGATTACTCTGATAAAAGGCGTCTTTCAAAAGCAACCGCCTACTGTTTTTGATTCCTATTCAAATGTCTGGTTCGATTACGATCGCGTAAAGTTCTTAACATTTCTGATACTAATTCTAAAAACCATTGAGAATTTGCTGATTATAAACCTAAATTAGTATTCTTAAACATCATTTATCTACTGTCTTCAGAAAGTTTAATCCTTCATTCTAGCAAACTTAGAAATGCGACGCTTTATTGGACGTACGATCACCAAAACTGCTATTTCCCCACAGAAATCAAAACCTTGAAAAAGAATCGTGAATTGGCATTGCAAGATCAGTTAGTATTACCCTCTTCTTCCTCCATACTCAAGCTCAAACCGATCTTAAATGATTCACTATTGCGTGTTGGCGATCATTTGAGTAAATATATTTACTTGATTATGACCTTAAGCACCCATTGATCCTTTCACTTTCAAGCGATTTTACTAATTTAATTATAAGGCGGACTCACGAGTTGATTCTACATGGTGGGCCTCAACTAACCCTGATCACAATAAGAAGAGAGAACTGGATTTTGAGAGGTAGGCAAGTTGTAGGAAAAGAAATTAATAAGTGCCTTAAATGTAAACGTTACAGTGGAAAACCCATGACTCAACAAATGAGTGATCTGTCCTCTTGTCGATCCACTTTGAATGCTCCATTCTTACACATTGTTTTTTATTACGTTGGCCTATTTTCGGTGCACTTATCTAAAAGTCGAGGCAATGCCACTTATAAAGGCTATTTGGCTGTTTTTATTTGTATGAGTACTAGGACAGTTCACTTAGAAATGGCCGAAGACTATTCATGTGAAGCCTTCATCCCAGCACTTCACCGATTCGTTTCAAGAAGAGATCGCTGTTCAGATTTGTACTGAGATAGAGGGACTAATTTTGTCGGGACAGATCGAGAATTAAGATCTATAGTTGATAACCTTCTCAAATCCGATATTTTGGCACGTAAATTAAGTAACATTAAAATTAATTTTCACTTTAATCCTCCTGTTCCCCCTCATTTTGGTGACATTTGGGAAGCAACAGTAAAAAGCGCTAAGCATCATATTAGACGTATCATTGGAGAGCAGGTATTAACTTTTGTTGAATATTCGACCTTGTTTTGTAAAGTGGAGGCTTATTTGAATTCAAGACCACTAGCTCCGTTGAACGACGACATCAGTGATTCAGACCCGCTCACTCCTGCTCACTTTTTAATTCAGAGGATGGAATGGATGCTAGATAGATATATTAGGAATGAGGTACTTATTAATCGACCATTTTCCCACAACACGAATACAAAAAAAATAAATTTGTGGATCTTGTTTTGGCCAAAGTAATATGCTTTATACCGAATTAAATGAAAAATTGAAGGCTAGTGCTTGCAGCCATGTTATCACAAAGTATATCGTCTGGTTACTGATATCAACAAGTCCTTGATATAAAGTTGTTCAAATTATCTTCCTTATATTAAACAAAATTTTGTCGGATAATATGTAAGTAAATGTCTTATAAATTTAATTAGGTATGTGATTGTTTATAAATTTTAATAAATATTAAATATATTTGTTTGTTTTAATTTAAGTTACTAATATTTTTAAAAAAATACTTTTTTATTAATTAATTTTCTAATGACTTATAAATTGCAAAAAAAAATATATTACGGTTGTTTTCATTATTTATAGTATACGCGGTGATATAAAATGCAATGCAATGCAATATAAAATTGAACAATTTAATATTTATTAAATTTAATCGTTAATTATTTTAATAAAAAAAATTGAAATAAATTTAAATTGTTTTATCGTTTATGTATTTTTAATAATAAAACGTTTCTAATTCAATATAATATAAAAATTTAATAATGAAAATTTAATTAATATATCTAATAAAAAACTATTTATAATTTTAAGCTCAAAAATATAATATTTTCTTACCAATTATTTTTATAATTAATAACGTGCATTGCCAATAGCTTCCTTGATAATTAAAATGTTTTAATAGATGTAAAATATAGAAACCGCAAAATAGCAATGAATATGCATATGAAATTTTTTTAGGAAAATGTATTATTCAAATGTTATGAGTAAAATTATTTTTAATGACAACAAATTCTATAATTTGTACACTTCTATTTCTTATTAAAATACATATTGAATATAAATAATAACTAAACTTTGTTTATATATTGTGTTTGAATTTACAAAATAAATTTAACTATTTGCAATTAGTCATTTCTATCACACATTAATTATAAATATAAATTGTAAAAAATCATGTTATAATAAAAATTAAAATATTTAAATAAATATATTATATATATATTTACTTTTATGATGAAAACTAATTTGAAAGAAAAATGAAACTATTCTAAAAACATTTATTAATGATCAAGTATTTTATTTATAATTTATATTAATTTATGATAAATGTTTTAATAATAATAAGTATAAAAAATTAATAAATAAAGCAAAAATTATAAATAAAATTGTAAATAAAATAGATATTAAATTTTATATTTAAATATTAAATCAAATGTTTAAAAGAAAAACAATGAAAATAAGAATTAAAAGTAACACAAATTTGATTTATGATAATTAATTATATTTATTATTGTAATTATTACAATTAAATCTATAATTAAGTTTAAAAGGATTTTTAGTCTATTATTTATTTGATCTGGTAAATTAAATAATACACAAATAAAGAATTTTCTTAAACAAATTTTCGTAAATTATTTTATAAAATTTGTAAATAAATTGTAACAGGCCATAGAAATTTCTGGAATGTCGCTTTTTTAATGTTTATTCCCTTCTATTATTTCACACACACACACCTACACCTACATAAATACATTTACAATCAGGAAAAATCATAAAATAAATATCGTATGCTTTTTTTATTACATTTTAATTTCAATGTAATGAAATACTAACGAATACGAGACAGCACAGTCGCAGCCACGAGCGTGTACAATCTATTAACGTCAATATCGTTGATGCTATCTCAGCTCATCATATCATCATCAGCTGCTGAATCAGATATAGAGGACCTTGGTACATGCGAAATAGTTGCCTTTCCTTACAGAATAAACAAGCGCGACGTGTTCCATAAATAACAGTTATTCATAGGCTATATCTTCTGTCAACGAAAGGTTTAGACAATGCATGAAAACAAATATCATTCGGTAGTCATTTGATTTCAGAACATATGCTCATCAATATAAGATTGGATAGAAGAATAGTAAAGTTCAATAATCAATGGAGCAAAAGAAAAAAAATTCAGCGAAGAAAATAAAAAAAACGATAGGACCAAACGATGTAAAAGAAAAGAAAAAAAATAATGGCGTAAAATAAGAAATTATTTTCGTTTCTTTTGTTACTTCATCCATCTTTATTCCTTAATCACTTTTATTTATCAGTTCTATTTCAATTTTTTCTTTTTTTCCCCTTGAGCATACATAAAATTTCCCTATCTTTTTATAAAACTTTTTTTTATTAAACATTCAAGTAAAAGCTTTACTTTTATTTCATTCATCGCTATATTCTTACATCTAATTAATTTATTGGTAAGCTTAATGTACAAGTGCTTGTTCAACTTAAAAACACTTCCATAGTATACTATCAAAATATTTTCCAAAATATTAATAATATTTATAAAAATTACAGCAGAATAAGCCATAATAAGAATAATAAGAATAAAATAAAAATATAAAAATAAAAAATAAAAAATAAAATAAAAAGAATAAATAAAAGAATAAAAGAATAATAAGAATAAGCTAGGTACTCAACGATACGTAACGAGAGTTCCCTCTCCCCCGACCATTTATATATACTATAAAAGTCTTGAAATAAATGAAAAAGTTGTAAATGATGATCGGAAACTATATTTATTATACGGTTATTAAGTATAATTATAAATCAAATGAAAATTGTAAAGATTAGATAAATATAAAAAATGAATAATATATTATATAAATGCATTCAAAATTATTATAAAAAATTATAGTATACAATTTAAACATTTAAAAAAAGCTTGATGTATACAAAGCGGTCACTTCATTTTGTTTAACAATTTACAAGAATATACCAAAGTTTTTTAAAGTCTTGAAATAAATGAAAAAGTTGTAAGTGATAATCGGAATGGGTCCTAATCAACTCTGTTATAAATATCAGGAAATTTAAAGAAGGTATTCTACGTAAATTTGCAATTATGGAGAGTTGTACCGGATGCAGGAAAATAACTGCTGTACAATTCGAGTCTACGTAATGAACAATAATTAATATTGAAAAAATCACATATATTGTATTCTATATATTTTTTAATATAGTTAGTGTAACTGTGCACATATTATAAATCAAAAATAAAATTTAGTGACAAGAATTCAGCAGGCTTAATTTTTAAAATAGCAATGGCATATTAATGGGATTTTATTTTTTAGTATTTGTGTTGTAAGCGTGACGCCGTAACCGATATCAATGAACAATATGTAAAAAAACAAAATAATAATAAGAATGAATATATTATTTTTAATAGAGTAAATAAATGAAAGATTTTATATGAGATGAAATGATAAATATAATACGCTTGAATTAAATAATAGTTAAATTAACAATTTAAAGCAATAAATAATTAAATATTAAATATAATAAAATATTTTGAACATAGTACATAAGCGAATATAGTAAAATATAACACAAGTGTCAGTAAGTGGAAAAAGTATACAGGGAGTTTTCCAAAGAATCTCGGAAATTCAAAAAATCCATGAATAAAACTGAAAGAATGAACATTTTAAGCAAACAGAAGATGCATTATATATAACTAGAATAACAAATTAAGTATAAATATATAAAATTTTAATTTATAATATGAATATTATTACTTAAAACTTTAACCTTTTTTTTCTCAAAGACTACATTTTCAAAAATGATTGAAAAAAAAAATTATAAAATATAATGTATTCCCTTACAAAAAATAATTTGAATTAAATAAGAATATGAAGTCCAAATTCAGATTTAATATATTAGTTTTGTGTATATAATTAACACAATCAAATTTTTCATCTTGTAATCAGATGAAAATATTAGAAGAATTATAATTAATTCATTTAAATAATTAAAAAAAATTTTTTAAAATAATATTATTTACAAAAAAAATGATTAATAAAATAATGATTAATGTCGATTAAAACTGAATTAATCAAAAACATAGCATTCTAATTATTATTATATAATTTATGTAATGAGTATTATTTATAATATAAAAAAATAAATACTATTTAATATATCTTACAGAGAGCGATAATATTTATGAAAAAAACAAATATCAATTGTTATTTAAATTTAAATTTAATATCACAAATACGTATAAATAAAAAAAAAAAATTGCAGAAATAACTAAAATTACTAATAATTTGACTGTCTTAAATATTATAAATGTTAATAATTATAAATACTAATATAACTGTTTTTACTAAAAATAAAGCTTTGTTTATTAAAAATTTGTGTGTATAATATAATTAAAATAATTATATTTTTATAAAATAAAATTTCATGAATCATAAACAATAACACGTAATTATTTTAATTTTTTTACGCATTTCTAAATATTATTATGTATACTTTGGAATATGTAAATATGTGTTTATTATTAAATAAAGTTTCTGCTTTAATGCATATATTTGGTTAAATTTGAAAGCATTTTTAATTTTCCTTATGGATAAATGAAGCAATTGAAATAAAGTAATATACGATTAAATACTCGACACATAATACAGTATATATTACAATGGTTTAATAAAAATATGACATTTACTGTATATTTTATATATATACTATATATAGTATATATAAAACAACGTAAAACTTTTTTTAGAAATATATTATATTTGTAATATTATATGGTTGTTTAAATAAAAATTATATGTGTATGTTAGAGAAATATAAATGCTCAAATATTGATATATAAATATTTATTTGTAAGCTAGGAAATTAACAAGCATCAAAATGTTATCAGTCATCGTTTTTCTGTATTAGCGACAGCATGTATGTTATTTGAATATACAATAATTATATTAACTTACTATGTTATTAATAAATTTCACTTTATTGTATTAGTATTGTAATTTCAATTTGTATTTATAATTGTACACGAATCTGCCATTGGTACTCAATGTCAATTTGCATTTTTTATATCTGCTGTTAGAAATTTCCACCAGAAATTATAATGTATGTACGGTTTTATGAACAAGAAAATTGTGAGGCTATCCTTTCAATGAGTTATATTTATTTTTTTTGGTATTTACGGTTATAAATAATAATAATAATAATTAGATTCGTAGATAATAATAAGTAGATTTACATAATTATGTACGAGCTTTGGTCAGACACAGTCAAGTACAAAGTAATTAAACCAAATAAACTAAATTAATTAAACTAAAAAAGGTTACATAATTATGTACAAGCTTTGGTCAACTCAGATACGTACAGGCTAATTAAACTAAATAAACTCTTGATGCATTGTAAATTACAACAGTAAATAGAGTTTTAGACCGTAATCAATGGATTGAATGATCACGATTGATAATTAGTTAAAGTAGCTAAAAGTAATTAAGTCATATTCAGGAAAACTCCGTCTGCTTTAACTGCAACCTTATTGACTGAATTTGCACGGATTCGTCGAAAGCACTTCTAGCAGTAAGCCGCCCTCGCCTTCCTTTTTCTTTTGTTACTCGCCCATTTCAAGGGAGAGACACCGAACGCGCCTGTGTAGCGGTTGCCCCTCCCCGGATACCCTTGATCATTGCAACTCGCGTCGAGACGAGATAGTGCGGCGAATTCGGACGAAGGGGGCGCCCATAAGCTCCTCCGGGTTTCAAGTACCTCAGTCACCGAAGTTACGTTTCTCGACCCCGCTGTTTGCGGATTCGTTCGAGCACATACTTCCTCCAGGTCCACGTTCTCCAAGTCGTCCGGGAGTTAGAGTCGGACCCGGACACAGTGCAATTGGGGGGGGGGCGTATCGCACTAGTTGTTCTAAAATGGCGGATCTGCAGATGAAACGCAAATGTGAAGATATTGCCGACACTATGAGACCGTCGAGGAGAAGACGTCGCGATGTTGTGACCAAGTAAGAGGTAGCCTGATTTTGCCCTAATTTTCGGGCCGAAGGCTGCGAAGGCCATTCGGCGTCTGTTACCTGGTTTCAAATGCAGGTGAGCTCGTTCTTTTGTTAAACAGAATAGTAAACGACAGGGAAAGAGAGAGAAAGAAAGAGAGAAAGACGGGTTCATAGATAATAATATGGAAATCTGACGACTGTTCCATGATGCTCAAGGAGCTTAATGATGTGCTTTTCTCCCTACTTTTTTGGTCAATTTTCACAAAATTTTATCATTTTACCTAAATGTCTTTTATCGTCAAAGCTCTCTCTTTTCCTTTTGTTTCATTTGGTTTCGATTTAATTTGCTTCCCTCATTTGCTTTGTCTTCGAAGCTTTTATCAAGGGAAAATACTTAAATTCGAAAAAGCTGCACATTGAGCGAGAGAGTGAGAGGGAATAAAAGCGAAAACAGCAGCAAGTGATTCTGTCTAATGTCGTCTGCTAGACCTTCTGCGTGTACTTCCCAATTTTGCTTACTTTACATATTATCTCTTTTGATTTTTCGAACACTTGTAACTTTTTAATACACTTTTTTTTTAATAATATTTAATACTACCCTTAATGTAGCTCTCACTTTAACATTTTATTTCATATTTCTAAATATTCGAGCTTTTGGTTTTATAATTTTTTTTTTTTATAATACTTTTAACCAGTGAATTTTTACAAGAATTGAATACATTGATATTTTTTTTATTATGCTAGAAACTTCATGAAAGCATGAAAAAAAAAATTAAACTATAGAATTTGTACTATTTACTGTTAACTATACTATAATTGTACTATTCGAATACTAGATTCTATTTTAATTTTAAGCGACATCTAATCATATTTTACAATAGTTAAAACAAATACAATAAAATAACACGATAAATGAACAAAAAAAATAAACATTAATTTTGTATACTCATCACTGACTAAGATCATCCAATTATTTTCAATAATATGTGACTTATAAATTATTTAATTAAATATTATATGTTTAGTATATATTATTTATGGTTTTTATTTTGCTGTAAATCTAAATTTGAAACATTTATTGTTGTAGTTATACTAATTGATATTTTTCATCAATTATTTTTTCTACATCCTTATTTTTTTATTATAATTTAAAAGTATAATAGTATGAACACGCGTTTGCATCTAAATTAATTTATTTAAAATTAAAATACTATTAGAAAATTCATAATTATAAAATTGGTAAAAAAAAATTAAGTTTAAAAATTATTGCTTTTAACTTCATTTTTGTTAACTGTGTATTTGGTTAAAATAAATTCACCAAATCAAGTAAATGTAATATTTGTCATTACACAAAAAAAATTAATACAATATACAAAAAAATTTTAATCAAAAATTAAATTTTTGTATACATTACTGCAACTCTTTATAAAAGTCCAAATTAAAAAATTATTATTTTTTTGGAGTACTTAATTGATTGTATTCATTGAAATTGATTGATTCTGAATTAAAAAATACATCAGAGGAATATGTATGTTAAATAATAATATGATCCTTTTCTGAAAATTCAGTATTTTTTATATACATGTATACATAGTCTGTTCCCGAAGTATGGATATTTGTTTTTTATTTTGCGACTATTGGTCGTAGCGACTTGGGAAGGATCTTAAAATTCAAAGAAAACCTTTTTCCATTTGTCCCATTTTGTTTTTGTTTTTTCAATAATTTGAATAGGTAGGATTTTACTTCGCGCGAAGGGTGTGTTTCGATTTTTTGACACGGTGCGCTGACACAATTTTATTACACGTGAGATATTAAATAAATTGACAACATTTTAATATTTTATATCAAAATTAAAAAAATTTGATTCAAAAATATTGTTTCAAGCTTAAATTTGTGCAATATTTTCAAGTATTACATAAACAAATATTAACTTAATTATTTAATTTCCATGTAAATTTAAATAACTTCATAGATATATTATATAAAGTCGAGGGTTTATAATATTATTTTTATACTATTGTTTATTGATCTCATAATATTTGATTACAATAAAACGAAGAAAAAAAATTTTATTTTAATGAATGCTATCTGATGATCAATACAAATAACTAATATTCATGCAATTGAATTTACTTGCAACAAATCAACCTTTTAAACGTATATTAACAAAAAAAAAAGTAGAGAAAAAAAAATATATATGAAATGACTCAAATTGTAAAATGAACACATATATTTAGTTTGATTGAAAAAAACCTATGAAATTCGAAAGTAAATACTAAGGATCAAGTGAGAAAGACAAAGAAGATGTAATTTATAAAATTTCGATATAATTTTCTAAAGTCATAATTCAGAGTAAAATTGTAAATATACGGGAAATTCTATAAAATTGGCAAACCTTTTGGGAAGAACTAATTTTATCTTTATCTACGTATTTAGAAGTGAGTGAGTGTTTATCTTAATTTGTTACAAACTAAACTTAATCATGTAATTAAGCACGATATAAAAGACAAAAAACTTCGAAATTTATTTCTCAAACAGAATAAAATGAATAAAATTTAATTAATAAGATTGAATGTAGAAGTTGGAGAAAAAATTGATGTAATAATTGAATTAAACTGGTGTATATATTTAAAATTTTTATTAATATATTTATATTGGTTATTCTTAAACGAATACAGTATTTTCGTTAAAATATGTTTTGCAACTTCTAGTTCTAAAAATATTTTTTCTTCAACAATTTTATTAATGTTTATTCTATTCTTGTATTAAAAATGAATTTTAATAATTTTGTGGAAATATAACTTAGAAATCATTTTAATATTACTATCACTAAATTTCTTTAAATATATTTCACTAAATTAACATATAAATATTTTTGAAAAAACATATTCTTGTATATTATCCTCTATTTTAATTTTTAATCAAATCAAGTGATTAATATTTAAAAAAAAAAATAGTATACTTTGATACAAAATTATATTCTATAAGAAATTTTCAGTTATCTAAATATTCAAAAATAAAAATTATTCTACAATCTAAAAGATTTTTGATCTTATTAAAATTTAGCACAATGCTTTTTTAAAATCAGTCTATTACTTCTCACTTTTTTTAAAAATAATATTTCATTTACTAGATTACTGTATACCCACTTGATAATTATATAAAAAAAATTAATAATAAAAATTATTTAAAAAAAAAATATAATAATAAAATTTAAAAAAAACTTATTTCTTATTGTTTATAAATTGTTACCATAATACATGTTTTAATTTTAAAATATTTAAATTTAATTTATCCAAATATCTTATTTATTTCTTAAAGTACAAATTATTATAAAATTATTAAGTAAATTACGAAATTAATTTAAAATGTTGAATTTTTTTTATAAGTTTAAATTGTTCGGTATTTATAATTTTATATTACCTATCTTACTTTGTATTTAATTACTTTGTTCTTGATTAGGAAAATATCAAGAAGCAATCAAATATCTTACAAAAATGGTAATTGAGTTTAATTAGTTACTAAAAAAGCTTATTTTAAATTTTCGCAATTCATCATTTTCATCAAGTTACAGTAATTTTTATTGAATATGTATTCTTATTGAAATTGATGTGTTAAACTAGCTTATGAACAATTTAAATACAAATAAATACATAATTTCCAAATAAAAAAATTTAATTTTTTGTATAGTTTTAAAAAATCTAATAAATATCTGATTAAAAAGTGAAAATTTTAGAATATAATATACTTTATTATATAAACCAAGTAATAGATCACTTTTTAAGCTATGAAATAAAACAACTAGTGATATCTATCAAAATGCGTGAAAATATTAGTAGATTCTTATTTTCTAAAATTCCACTCATTGTATTCAAGGGTTGTTTTTTATTAACAATTTTAACAAGAAAATGTATTTTTTTTAGCTTTTTTTTATAAATTGAAAAGAATTAATTTTAATACTGTAGCGTAAATAAATGATTTGTAGCTGAAAATTTTGTAAATTATTTAAAAAACTTGTAACTTTGTTGTTTTTTAATATTTTGAACTCTAGTTTTGGAAAATTAAGATAATTAATATGCAGTTTCATGATAGTTAGAAAATAAGAATCTACTGATTTTTTTATGATTTTTCATACATGAAGTTAGCTGCTCTCCATCCGAAAAACTGTACAATATATCCCATATCTTACATTATGTAAAAATCGTTTAGATATGCTAAAAATGCATTTAAATATGACTAAATAAGACCTAGCATGCGTAATTTAATAAGGAGTGGGGAAAAGAATAGATGAGAAGTTATTTAGGGTGGCCTTCATTTGTATTATTATATACATGTACATGGTCTCTCCAGAAAGTAAACCTTATTTATTATTTCCGAAGCCACAATTTTTCGTACCGATTTGAGAGGTGTCTTAAAATGCGCAGGGAAGTTATTTCTATTTGTTCTTTTTTTTCCATCATTAGGAATGGCATAATTTTCTTCGGCGCAAAGCGTGTTTTCCAATCTTGTAACATGGGCGCAATACACCGTCTAGTGGAATGGCGTTATACAATAAAATTTGGTGTGAGATTTAGAAAAAAAGCTATGGAGATTTTTAAAAAAGGTTTAATGTTAAAAAAGACTTTTAAAGGTAACCCTATGCAAATTTTAAGATGTTATTAATTCTCCTGATCCTTAAATGATGGTTTAAACTCAAAATTTTATGCACGTTTTGGGCGTTCGAATCGGATCGGGCTATTTTTAAGTGTTGAAAATGGGGGTCATCGGTAACCTTCTTGAAGATCTTATACAATTTTTTTAATTATAATTTACATGAAATTCTATTCATAAAGAATTTAGAACATTTAAAAGTTTTTTCAGCATTTTATTAAACTATAAAAAAATTTTTAATGTATAATTTGTTCCGGCAATTGCTTCATCGTATTGTATTATAAAAGTAAAAAATACACTTTGTGCGAAGTAAAATCTTGCCACTTCTAATGATCGAAAAAAAAGTAAACAAATAAAAAAAAACTCCCCTGAATATTTTAAGATCTTTTCATAATCGTTACGACCAATAGTAACTTCGAAAATAATAAATTGGATTTACATTCCCGATAGACATTAATCAATTAATTATTATGTAATGCAATTCTCTGGTTCTTACTCTTTCGAAGCGAAATGATGCTTTAAAAATCGAAAAATATCATTTCTGCGTGGAATAGTAATAACTGACGTAAAATTGATATTTCTTCATCAAAATCATTTCAAAATCAAGACAATATTGTGTATTTGGTAAAATGAGACTGGTACTTACTACTACAAGTTAATAAGAATTTGTCCAATGTTGAAAATTAAGTACTACGAACAAATGATCTATTTTTAATGACAATTTATGGATAAACGATCGTAATAGAGTAGCACATAAGGAAACAATTTTAAAGCAGAAGAATACACTATTTCATAAAACTAAACCATTAAATAGTTTAGTTGAGACATTTTTTAGCATCTGACGTATATTTTGAGAGTTACACTATTTGAATATCACCTATTCATATCATTCATGTAACATATGCTTGAAATTAAAACTTTGCTAATTTAAAAAGGTAACCAATAATTTTGGTATGGTACTTATCATTTCTTAAAAAATAAGCACTCAGTATAAAATGAAATATACAGTGCTTTTAATTGGTATATTATGATTATCGTTATGAAAATACATATATTACATGAATAAATTGATAAAAATTGAATTTGTAAACCTCGTACGCAAATGACTGAATAAAAAAAGGATATTATGTGTATATAAAAATATTTATCGTATCGCAAAAATTAATGGAATTTTTTATAATTATATATTTATTTGTAATATTTGAATATGAAATATGTTTTTAATTCTGATGTAAAATTAATTAAAATATAAAATAAGAATATTAAATATTTTCAAACAAAACAAAATTGTCTATGTTTCTAATTGAATTCTAATGATCTAAATCATTATTAGGCACTAATAATTCTAAAATAAGACTAAGTTTAGAATTTATTTCTAATGAATATTTAGTAGTAAAAATTTTTTATAATCATATATAATTCAACCGATTTGCAAGCAATTGCCCTAGAATAATTTATTATAGATTTAGTTTAATTTCCTTATAATTATAAATATTATATTGCTATTATAATTTTATTTTGTTTAATGTTTCAACATAAAGAAACATTCAGTTGCTTTCAAATGGAAAAATTCATAAAGTAACTAAGTAATCGTTCTTTTACACGCCAATTGATTAATTGAACATTTTATTTTAAGTTTTGCAAATTTACTACTCAAGTGTTGATTATTTCTTTTTTTTATAGAACTCTAAATGGATGCACATATAGGTCTACGTGGTAAAGTTGTTTTTTTCACTAAAAAATTCAATGTAAATTAATATCTACAAATATATATAATAAATAATATATTACATAGTTAAATAGATGTAGATACAATATAAAATACAAAAAGTGACAACTAAAATTTTACATTTCTATACTAGGCAAAGGTCAATATTATACTTAAACAGAATACATAAGTTAAGTAACTAGAGTTCAGATTATACCCCTCGAAAATTACTTCATTGCCTTCATGAACCTTCGATCTACTCTTAGTTCCATTATCTTTTTAACTTAATCGGAATATTGTTTTTATTAAATGATATAGAATTTTTTACTTTTCATTCTTTCTATTTCTTGAATTATTTCTTTTTAAAATATACCCTTAATTACTTAAATAATAAAATAAATAAATTTTTAGAATTAGCTTAGAAATAAATTATATTGCTTTGTTTTTTTTAAATCAATTGATTTCAGTTTAATTATAACAATAAATTTTAAAATTAAACCTTATGTTAATTTGGATTATCTAATAATAAATAATAAAATAATATTAAAGAAATAACGCTCAATAATAATTATCTATTTTTTAAATAAGAAATATCTATTGATAAATATGAATTTACATATCAATTTTTTTCAATTTTCATTTGTAAGAAATTAGAAAAGTGATTAATCATAAATATGTAAAAAAAAAAATGATTTTCGAGAAAAACGTATTTTCTTTTTCATAAGTATTCTTATTGAATGTGTATAAATGTTCATACATGTTTTAAAGCAATGTAGAATGCACATTTTATATAAAATCAATTAAAATAACTCCATGCATGCACAAATCATACGTATTGAATTATGAAAAATATCATATCATTTTATGATATTGACAATGAAAATTATTTGGTAAAGATAGGTTACTTATCATAGGAATGATAAAATCAGAAGCACTGTGTTTCCCAAAGAGTGAATTTAAATAAAAAAGCAGAAGAGGTGATTGCATTTAAATTAAAGAAGGTAGCAAATCTCCCTTCCGAGTTTTGTTTTTAAAAATTCCAAATTCCTCTTCCGTATCATGCCGAACTGTCCCCCTTGCTCTTCCAAAGGATGGTACAGTAGTGGGGCCGCATCCCATTAGATAGGTATAAGGTATTCTCTCGGACCCACGAGTTTCAGTGGCAGTCCGGTGTCGGCTTGGGAGATGAGCGACGTATAAGCTCCTTCTCGTCGCTCTATTATTATCGGCGTGCGCGCGCATTCCTCGACTGATCTGCGACTTTGTCCGCATGCTTAAAATTTTGCCAAAAGAAGCCTCGCAAAGTTTGACTTTTTGTTCTTATCAACGCAGCCATTACTCAAGTCTGTAAACCGAAGCTGGAGCTTCTTCCATTATCACTTCGGATTACAGTATAAATCGGTTAGTTGCTAATGTAATTGATCCTACTCAAAGCTAAGAAATAGTACTAATAAATTATCTCTTATCCATTATTTATATTCTAATTGCACTATTTCAACCAGCTCTTGGTATTTTTCTCACACGTGTCACCTTTTCCCGCTCTTTTGAAATCTCCACAAACTGTTATTAATGGTTTATGGTATAATAAAGTGAATAACTCAGTCTCACAACTCTTCTATATAAATTTTTGTTTATATTTTCAATTTAAAAACAATTAAATAGTACTTTTCTACAATTACATCAAAATTCATCATTCAATCTTTATTTTTAATAATTCATAAAAATTAAATATAAATGTTTTTCGATGCCAAACTCATTCAAAAATAGAAATAAGAAAAAAACGCTTGGTTCTTGTAGTCATGACGAATGTATTTTCGTATTAATTTTGAATTAGTTAATTTTTGTGAGCTTATAATTTATTACCTCTTGATGGTGCTAATTTCTTAAGTGTCGTTTGTATAAATAATCTAACAGTAGTCACACAAATGAACTTTGTCAAATAAATGATTCACTGTATTATGTTCGTACATAATTGTTATAATATTATAAATAAATTTATGCTATAAACACCTATTAAAATTAAAGTGACATATGCCATTAAACATTATTATTTAATTTAGTGAGAAATATGCATATCGTATATTACAATGATTAAATTATTGATTTGTTATAAAAAATATTGTTTCAAAACTTTGATATGCATTAAATTATTATAATTTAAATACAGATTTGGTATTAAGTTGGAGAGATATCTTTATTAATTTCGAGTCGCAACATTAATTAGAAAGCAAATAATTTAAAAAAAAAAAATATACTTGGATAAAATTTTTGTAATTATTTCTTATATTAAAACATAGAAAATTGATAAAAATATTTACAGATGAAGTCAAAATTAACATGTGACGTAAATTCATTTCAGATGTTTATAATTTTTTTTTTTAATATTTAATTTAATATTTATTCAATTTAATTCTAAATAAGAAAAATATCAAAATCATCATTGCAATTTAAATATATTAATTTTTTTAATATAATAAACTATTATTAAGATAGCATTACAAAATTTAACAAAATGTATGTTGATTAAAATTACTCAAAAATTTGTGATTCTAAAAAAGGTTTTTTACCATTTCAACCATACATTGCTTTTGTAGATGTAACCTACTTTGCATACTCGTTATTTGCTATATCTCTATCTCATCATTTTTATCTCTTTTCCATCAACAATTTTTCTTTTTCTTTCTCTTTTTCTTTTTCTCATGGCACTGAACTCGAACATACCGTTATATTCACGGCACTAACATCCCCACCTATAACTGTGATCGTCAATCTTGATTCAATGACCATATCATTAAAAACTTTTATTCATTTATTATTCCAATGAAAAAATAATGTTGCCATTTCAAATAATTTACGGTAATCTCGGATTTATTCATACTTTTATTCATTTTTTTTTTAATTTTAAATTGATTTATAATTCTATTATTATTATTTTTATTGTTGTTTTTGATGTTGTTAATATTATTATTAAATATAATAAGCTAGTGTTTTTTAATATCTATTTGTTTTACGAATTAAAATAATTCTTGATGTATATTAACGTTTTTTAAAGATATAAGACATGGTGTTCTTCAGAAACAAAATTTGTTTTTATTTTGAGGATTATTGTAAGAATTTAAAAATGTAAGGAGTATTTAATAATAAGAAAATATAAAATTTTCGGTTTAAGAATAATATTATCATTAATTTTATTTCACAATTTTCTATTTAATTCTTGTGCATATTTACTTGTCCATACCACAGTGTTTTTTAATGTACATTCCATATAACCGGAAAATAATAAGTAAAATTTTTAATATTATTATTATTATTATTATTATTATTATTATTACTACTATTATTATTATTAATTTTAGAATTAATAATTTTTAAATAAATTAAAAAATGTATCAAATATTTTATATAATTTATTAAATTAATGAATGAAAACTTAGGACATAAACCATTTTTCTATGTAATTTCCTTGATAAAAAAAATTCAAAAAAGTTTAATCTATTACGTACGTTTATATGAATTTTTATTATTTTATATACAGGAACTGTAAAATAATTTTCTTAAAATTAATTTATGCAAATGTTCATATCTAATATCATTGAAGGCAAAACCATTGCAAATTATATAAAATATATAGAATGCAATATACATTTTTCTTTTAATATTTAGAGTGAATAAATTTAGATTGTATAAAACTCAAAAATAATTTATAACAAATTAAAAATTTGTTATATGTTTGTAAGAATTTATTGATATTTAACAACGTTAAATTATTTAATATTTAATAATGAATATTTGGAAAACTTGTTTTTTTATAGCTTAATTAATGTTATTTATTGAATTTTTGACTTATACAAGTACGTTACCTAACCCCAATGGTAATTATCTTGATGTCACTAATTATCTGTAAAAATGTCAGCCCTATCTTCACTTGTTAATATGGATTTATAAAATGTACATCAAATAAAACTTGTTAGGTTTTAAACAAAATATTAAAACAAAATTAAATAAATAGTATTATGATTTTTTCATTTTAATTTTGAAGTATACACATAAAAAATTTATATTGTTTATGTAAAATAAAAAGTAAATAATTTTTATAAAATACTATTTTGGAGAAATTAGTCTGATAAAATATATGGAAAAGAGACGTAATTCTAGTTGTCAATTATTAAAACACTTATGTAGTTTTCTAACAAGAAAATATTTTTATGATATTAACAAAAATATTGGTAAAATGTATGAGATATTAAAGATAATAAAGGATATTAGTAAAAATACCAGGTAAACCAAGGTGTACAAACATTGTAATCTCAAAAAATGTGAGAAGTCAAGACAAAATATTTTCCTTCGTAACTTCTTGAATACGAAAAGTCGGAAGAAGTTTTCATCTTATCTCAACACCTTTTGAACTGCCTGGATATGTATATGTATTATATGTTTTTGTATTTCCCTTCCTTATTTTTGTCTTTTCGCATTATGGAGGCATAAAAGTAGAACGTGACATTATTTCCTAGTTTTCTTGTACTAGGACAGCAGAAAATACAAAACATCATATATACTTGTTTGACTTCTTAGAGATTCTAGAACATTTTAATCCTGTCCAACTTTTATAATCGAGAATATGTGAAGTTTTTCTAAACAATCGAAAGTTTTTTCTCCCAGCAGTTTGGTTGTACATAGTTGTATTATGTTTGCTTTATTTAAACTACTAATGATTTTTATAGAAAATCCAATATGAGTATCTTTCTTTAATGACCAGGTTATATGTATGTGTACTAATTAATAATCATTATTTATCTGTTTATGGTTATAATTCCTTATAATACAATGGTAGTTTTAAATGGATAAGACGATAGATTTTATAAAAATTTGTTGCCATTATTGCATTTAAAAGTTGGATTATACTCAGAATTTTATTTTTATTATTTGAATTTTAACAGAGTTTGCTAAAATTATCATTTTTTATTTAGTAATAATTGGTTTTTCATCGAGCATAAAATTTAAGATTTAAATTTTTCTAAGAAATTTTACTCTCAATACCAAATGCTCTCAATTATAAGTAAATTTAAGTTTATACTTCTTAAATTTTACGGGTTTTACATTTTGATATCGTAATTAATTTTATATTTTTTGCTTTCATTTTACAATCTTTAGGGGTGTCCTTTAATTAACTTCAATAATACAAAAAATAAATAACTCTTATTTTCCCAGATATAATTTACCAATATTTACCTTTTTATATTGTTATTGTTATTATTGTTATTGCTGTTGTTAATATTCTCCTATTGTCAAACTATATCAAATTATTAATTTTTCTCTATCTTTTTCATTCCTTCCATTCTTTTTACATATAATTTATATTTTTATTATATGTGCATTCAATGCATATATTCGTCATATTTTAATCTTTTTTGGTATACAATATTTTAAAAACTAAAAAAACAAAAAAATTTTTTTTTTTAAATATATGCAATTTTATATTAAAGAAAATGTTATTAAGTAAATTATAATTAATTTTTACAAATAACTAAATTAAATAAATTATTATAAAAATTAAAAATAATTTTTGACCAATAAAACATAAACTTTTTGCGCATTAAAAATACGTCGATATGTAAATATAAGTATTCGACAATTTAAAAATCTTGCATAATAATTAGCAAACGATAATAATTGTTTTGTGAACTCGGGGATAAAAAATTCATAAACTATAGTTTACAATTTATGAATGTACATATTTTAATTATAATTACAAATAATAATTTTTAAATATTTCGTCATTTATTAAAATATATTTCGTGTTTTTTTTTAATTAATAAAGCTGAATTTTATGGTAGTTAAGTTTATTTTTAAATTATTTTAAAAAAGAAAAATACTTCATATATTTTATTTTTTTAATTTAAATACATGATCATATTAAAGAAAATTTTGATTTAATTATTCAGTTATCATACATGGTTTTTCCAGAAACTAAATCCAATTTATTATTTTCGAAGTCACTATTGGTCGTAGCGATTATGAAAAGATCTTAAAATATTCAGGGGAGTTTTTTTTATTTGTTAACTTTTTTTTCGATCATTAGAAGTGGCAGGATTTTATTTCGCACGAAGTGTATTTTTTACTTTTATAATACAATACGATGAAGCAATTGCTGGAATAAATTATACATTAAAAATTTTTTTATAGTTTAATAAAATGCTGAAAAAACTTTTAAATGTTCTAAATTCTTTATGAATAGAATTTCATGTAAATTATAATTAAAAAAATTGTATAAGATCTTCAAGAAGGTTACCGATGACCCCCATTCTCAACACTTAAAAATAGCCCGATTCGATTCGAACGCCCAAAACGTGCATAAAATTTTGAGTTTAAACCATCATTTAAGGATCAGGAGAATTAATAACATCTTAAAATTTGCATAGGGTTACCCTTAAAAATCTTTTTTAACATGAAACCTTTTTTAAAAATCTCCATAGCTTTTTTCCTAAATCATACACCAAATTTTATTATATAACGCCATTCCACTAGACGGTGTATTGCGCCCATGTTAACAAGAGGTTGTCAGGTATAAATTGTAGTCGAGATCGCAAACATTAAGTAGTCACCTAGCGCAATATGCTATACGATTACAGGGAGAAAAGACCTCGATATACGAGTTAAAGTTTTTTATAAAATAATTGACAGCTACCGCGATTGAATTTCCAATCATCCAAAACAGCGTTTCAATGTTATCAGTTACATAATCACGGATGGATTGATAATATAAATTGTTGATACCATTGAATTTTTGGATGATAAGCACTGAAATATAATTTAAAATTTTAAAAAAACATCATGCTCGTTTTAGAGGAACCTGGCAGACATCACTCGTGATAATCATGACAACAATCCTGTACAATTTCGGTTTGTAATCACAGATTCTGGAAATAGAACGCATTACCAGGTAAATATCAGAACCAACTTGTGAATGTTTCCTTGAACTGTTACTCTCCAGTTATGAGCGCCCACCTCCCCCTAGTATACAATACCTCATAAACCACGGTAATCATAGTATTGCAACATAAAAGAAACGGGAAGATTGAACCGTTAGGGTTTTTTGCAAAATATTAAATACAATATATATAGTACTTTTGATCAAGAGCTTTTAGTCATATACTTAACAGTAAAATATTTCGACTCTATGGTGGATACAATCTTCATTGTCTACTTAATTCGATTTTTCAGAAACAAGAAAATCTAGAGAGTAACTTAGTGAAGCAAAATTTGTAACATTAATATTTAATTTTCTCTGAATATTTTCTATATAGTCGGTAAAAATATATAGTAGTTGATGTACCATCGTGCCTATAAACGTACGCATGTCAAAGATAATTAATTGATTGGAATTTACTAAAAATAAGAAAAAAAAATTGACTGAGATCGATACAAGTATACATTACGATCTGTCAACATTGACTACATGCCCTTTTCTTACGGTATCTTTCAGAAAAACGAGTATTTGACTCCATTAATGGCATAGAATTCGATCGATTTTAATAATTTTAATTAAAATAAATGACACAAAAGTACACGTGAGTATCAATGTATGATTTGAGTAAAAGGACGTAGATGACAAAGGGATATTGCCTGATTATATCGAACCATGTGATATTCTGGAGTATTTCTAATGTGCAACCAGAAACCTAAAATAGTCATCTGAGTTTTGTACAAGAATTGAATTAGTCAGTTTAGAGTCTTACTTCGTGCAACGGTTGATCAAAAACATTAATTCTAGTCACACTTTTTCTAATCATCAAATATAATTTCTAGTATAGCTTATTTAAAACTACAGCATGTACTCTGACAATTAATAGTATGGCTGATCACCTTAATGGGTAATTAAATCCAGTTGTAAGATTTCATAAATCAAATAATAGACGGCAATAATTTCAATGGTATACATAATGTGTCTCAAACTGTCGAGGTTTTTTTTGAACCCATTATTTCTCGTAGTGATTTCGGAGAAGTTGAAAAATGTGTGGCAAGTTTTTTTTATTTATCCCCTTTGTTTTTATCAGTAGCAGCAGGATTGCTATTCGTGCGAAGCATGTTTTTCAATCTTGTAACAGGGCGCGATGGACTGACTCATGGAACAGCTTTGTTTACGGTTAAAATTTTTACATATTATACAAGGTTTTAAGCGTAACTATATATAAATGTTGATAAATTCAAAGTGTCATCTATTGCCATGATACTTGAACTTTATTCCAGTACCATTTTTTAAAATGTGATTTATATATACAGTTATCTTTAAAGACTTTTTTAATATTTAAAAGGCACGAAAAATTTTATCAAGTTGCAAAAAAACTTTTACCATCACTCGATCTATCGCTCCATGTTATAAAATTCAAAAAAACACGCTTCGCGTAAATACAAATTCTACCGCTTATAATGGAAAAATTCCGTACGCATTGTTTAACCTTCCCAAAATCACTACAATAAATAGTGACTTCAAAAATAAATAAAATAAATAAAAATCTCCATATATTTTAACAACACCATGTAGCTCTGAATAAAAACAGCTTGTATGAAGAATCTGCATACATTCACAGTAGAATAGGTAAGGATTTATCGAAATCTATCAAAGAATGCTTTCAGTATACATGTAAAAAAATGTATTGATATTTATAAATAATATATTTAAGACCACGATATAAAATGAAATGGAATATTTTTACAAAATATACAACATGTACAATGAGAAAAAGAGCAAAATTGAATAAATATAAAATAACATATTTGTATTATTTAACGTTTTTAAATATTATATTGGCGAGGAACAGACTTCAATTTATATTTCTTTGATCTTTATGCATCTTTTAAAACTTTCTAAAACAAGTTCTTATTTTACATGTTTTATATACAAAAATTACTATACCCAAAATACTAAGAAAATAGTAAGCCAAAATAAAAACGTTGTAATATTAATTATTTTTTTTACTATGATTTAATGTATAATTTATTATTTTTTAACACCTAATTTGATTTTGATAATTCAACTTATTATGTTTTAATTATTCTTGGTAAAATATTAATTCTGTCCATTTTCTACAGAAAATTTAGCATTTTAGATAAATGTAAAATAATAAAATAATAAATTAAAAGATATAATAACGTAATAGAGGTATTTTTTGAAGAAGGTAAAAATCTGTAAATAGTATAGTGATGTAATTAATCATTTATGCTCATTTTTAACTGTAATATTAAATAATTAAAAACTTTTTATTATTTAGATACATACCTTTCAGATTTTTCTCTACATGATTTAAAAAATGTATAAACATTTATTCAAGTGTACATGTGTACATTATTAATTTTGCATGATATTGACATTACTTTATAATGATATCAAGAATTGTTAGGTATATTAATTGTAGATTATTTTAAATATTTACAGGTATGTTACACTTCTACCTGAATTAATTAAAATATATAAAAATAAAATTTTATCTAGTGAGCTTAAATTAAAAGAAGTAAAGATATCATGAAATAATTTTTAACGACAAATGTCTTAATATATAATTTTATAAATTATACATGATAATTTATTAATATATCATAAAATTAAATGCTTCAATGCAATTTGTCCATTAAATGTTTTAGGAGCTATAATTTAAACATTAATTATCTTATTGTAGTTATCTTAGCACTTGCATATCAATTTTTGTTTGTTTGTTGAATTCTTTATATACATGAAAATTTATTTTAACTTAATTTTACAATATATAAAACAAGAAAACATAATAATTTTGGCATTATATAACTTTTAGTACGATTATAATAAATTTACTTAAACAATTTTTTTTATAATAATTTTTAGTTATATGTCTTGTTTAAATTTTTAATTTATAAAAATATAATAACAGAGTATATAATAATTTTGCAATGGCATGGCTACACGCCGTCGCTAAATTTCCGAGAAGCGGTGACCGCATGCGTTCACGGCGGGAAAGCAGCTGAACACCGCGCGACACCAGCGCTTCCCGCGGCCGCTGCAACGAACTTCCGTGTTAAATACGGGAATAAATGAACGTGCGGCAAAACTCGCACACATTACCGCCGCCACGGCTTCCGCAGGTATAAAAAACCGAGCTTGCGACTGTAACGGAGAAATCAGCCTCCCTCTTTCGCTCGAGCCGCACCTTACTTCTTTCGCAGGGAGGTCCGACGCGAGTTTGCCGACACCGCCGCCGTCATTTTACGAAACTGTAAGACCCAGCCTATACTGGGACCGCTATCGTTACGCCGTCTATCGACGCGCTAATCGCCGTTCCTCCCGTCCACAGAATTTCACCGTTCCCCGAGTGGCGACATCTGTCGCTCCCGGATGAAACCACTGCCGCCCCTCCTCCGACCTTCCGAAGAGGAAAAATTCCCGCAATTTATCTGGAAAAGAAAATACTACATAATTGACACGAATAAATTAATAATTGGTGCAAAATAATTGCAAATAAAAGAGAATTAATAATCATTACCGACAATAATTAAAATTAACCGAAATAAATATTCTTGAAAACACATATTTGAATACTTACCGTATGAATCCCGTAGAAACCCGCTTTCCTGAAAATCCCGAATATTTCCATGTCTTCACCAAATCCCTAACTACACACTCCCGTTCACCCCCATCAACGAATCCTGGTACCCGACGACCAGCTACCTCAGATGGGGGATACAAGGGGGCGAGCCCCCTTTGCACACCGCGCGCAAACGGGCAACTCGTCTCTCCACCACGAGTCCCGACGATCTGAACTGCTGTCCAAGGCTCACTCGTTACAATTTATTAAAAAATATATTAGAATTATTAAATTAATAAATTATAATTAATATAAATTATTCAAGAGTATTTCAATGATAATGTTGATGAGCGAATCTTCTGTTGTTGCTTCCTCTGGATTGGCCTTTATTTTAAAATATTAGAAAATAAAAAGTTGTAAATAATAAATTATTAACATAAAAATATTATGCAGTTTATAAATCTATTTTTAATCAACACGTTACAAGTTATCTTGTTCGCGTACAAATCAAAAGTGAATGTCGATCGTTTTCTTCTCGCCTCATCACCTCCCTCACTTCGCTTATTTTTTCTTAAAATTATTCTAACGGACTTTATCGCTTGTTTTTCGCGAACGCACTTCTACGTCGGTTTTCGCAGAAAACCTCGGGCCTTGGCAGAAAAAACCTCCTTCCTGCTAAAGGAGGAAAAAGCCAACACATATTAAACTAAATTTTTTCGCTGTCCATCTGCATTTATTAAATTATTATTTCTCCCGCGTCTGACTTTCTATTTGGGATGCTGGATGGTACGATGTCCCACCAGCATCCAGTTTCCGTTTTGCATTGCACGTCTGCAATTTTTTCATGGCTCGATACTTTCATATCGAGCCGAGATTTGTCTAACAAATCCCACCAACGCGTCTCGCACGTCGTCCCAATGCGCTGGTTTTCTTCGGGAAACCTCACTTTGATTCCAAAGTCAGCCCTTTCATATTCATTCATTTTGTTCGGTGATATTAATTTGCCTATGGACATCGATTTTCAAAAAATAATTGCAGAAATATAGCAGCGATAATAGATTCGAAAATGAGCGCGAGAGCACGAAATAGTAGGAGAGAGAGAGAGTGTGTGTGAGAAAGAGAGTGAGTGTGAGAGAGAGAAAGAGAGAACTTTAATATGCATGAATTAGAGAGAGAAAGCGAGAGAAAGAATGAGAGAAAATGTTTTATCGTGTATGAATTAGGGAGAGAGAGTGAGACAGAATAAATGCTTTGGCTTGCATGAATTAGAGAGAGAAAGAGAGAGAATGAGAGAGAATGAGAGAGAGAATGCTTTGGCGTGCATTAATTAGAGAAAGAAAGAAAGAGATTAATATATAAGTGCGAGAGAGAAAAATAGATGTGTGAATACGTGAGTGCGAGAGAGAGAGAAGTAGTTGGATAAATACATGAGTGTGAAAGAGAGAAATAGATGTATGACTATATGAGTGCGAGAGAGAAAAAAAGATGTGTGAATACATGAGTGCGAGAGAGAAAAATAGATTCGCATGCAAATATTTTAGCAATTTTACAATGATTTTAATTTCACATTTTTATATATTATTTTAAATAGCGCTGTTTTACTCAAGGTTCGACTCCTTAGTTGCGTACAATTATCGGGATATTAGAAGTCAAAGAAGGTTGTACTTAAATTTTGAGTAGGCCCGGTTGGCCGTCCTGTCTACTTCATTGCAGTTGTCTTTGTCTTCCAACCTTTCAACTGCTGTTCGTTATGAACCGTAATTATACAACACTTCCTTTTTCTCCAATATCCCTAATTACTCACTCGACTTGCTTATCATCTTTATAAGCCTTTTTCGCATTTCTCGTTTACAGATAATTATAGATAAATTATTTCAGAAATACTTCTACTACTGAAAAAAGTGACAAAATATCAATGCCTTCTCTACGTGTTACTAAAATAATGGTTCGCATTTTTCATCATAGAAATACCCATAAATATCTGTAATAAAAATTTATGAAATAGTTCTCTTACAATTATTGATTTTATTGTACCATTTGTATAAATATTTATGCAAGAAATTTCATTTCAAATTTTTTTATGATTGTTTGAAAATGATATTGCATTAAATTTATAAAACAAAATATACTGATAATATAATATAATTTATATATTATTTATTAGTAAATTATAAAAGTCTAACATATGTACATTTTTAATAATTACTAGGGATGTAATCGATGAATTCAATTTATTATTATTTTATATCTTGTTAAATGTTAAATTCTAGATAAATGTTCAATTTATTTGAATGATTCATTAAGAATATAGAAAAACAAAAATAATGTAGTACCAAAAAATATTATTTAGTTAAGTGGTTTTTTTTATATATCTCAACATTAACGTAACTTGACGATAAAATCACTCGTTTAATTTCATAGTTTCTAAATTTTCATAGTGCAATAAAGATAAAAAATATGCTTCTTTATTGAAAATTTATATTTAAAAATATTGTTTATTCATTAAAGTAAAAACATTTTGTATCATCAAATATACTGCTTTATTCAATTTAGATAGAAAATGTAGGTAAATATACGTCAATTTTAATTATACATTATGTGTGATATGTACTTCTTTATCATTTTAAATTTATAAACTTTTACTGTACAAGATGAAAATATCACTTGAAAATTAACAGGTATTTTTTTATATCAAATATATGAAAATAAATATTGTCAAAACACGATTTGGAAGTTACATTCTTCAAGAATATCATAAATATATTAAAAACATAAAAAAACGTGAAAAATATATGAAATAAAATGAAAGATATGGAATGGTAATATTAAAGATAACATATAATTTTAATTTACAATAACTTAATCCTTTTAAAGCGTTATTAATGGGGTATAATTATTTTAATTATAGGTTAAATTTTCATTAAAAAAATATTTTTTTATTTTAACTTATTAATTTATTTCCACGTATAATTAGAAACTTTGTTAATATTAATGTTTTCATGTTTTAAAATATTATTTAAATTAGGAATGCTATTATAGGAATGAAAAAATTAAATAAAAATCCAAAGTTTAAAAAAAAAAGTATTTAAAAGTGTTATATTTGGTAAAGTTTAACCAATTTCTAAAATAATTTATTAAAAACTTGACTTAGTATATTATAACCAATCGTTATTTTAGACTCCGTTACTAATTCAAATATAAAAGATATATAAAATAATGAATAATTGTAATTTAAAAAATGTAAAACTAATGAAATTATATTATTAAAATAACAAATAATTATTTCCTTTAAAAATTATAAGTTTTGTATTAAGAATATTTTATGTGTTCGATAATATCCAAGATCTTTTTTACGAACTGGTGATCAATTAATATTAAATATATAATATTAAATTTAATATTTTAAATAAATATATAAAATATTATCTATAAAATATTTGTAATTTATATTTTGAAAATTATTTATATTTTAAATTATAATAATATAAATTTTATTTTGAACTACTTACTAAATATAAAACACATGTTTTATAAGTACAAATAATGAATTTTATTATCATTAACTTTTTCACGTTACCAAATTATTTGATACCTTTATTTCATTATTTACAAATGAATAATGTCTAATAGATAACCGTAAATTGATACAATTTTTTTAACTTTTGTGATTAATACGCTTAAAATAATAATGTATACATAATTAATATAATAAATAATAAAAAAATAATTAGTATGAGTTTTCGTTTGAAAAGGATTTTTCAAGAATAAATGTTCCGTTGAAAAAAGGCACAATTGACATTTTTTCATCCAAAGGATAAATTTTCAAAGAATATTGTAAATACGAATAAACGGAGACTGTTTATTTAATTCATTTAAATTAATTTAAATAAATGTTTTAAAAATTATATAGATAATAATTCGCGCAAACGATGAAGTACACCTAATTGTTACATAAAGAGGATCGAGTGTGAGTAGCTGCGTGTGACACACTTCGAGGTTATCAGCACAGATTTGTATTTGTGGAGTTGTTCTGTAAAAATGTTGGATTGAGCTCTCATATTTTTGTGTTAAACACACTGTGGTGATGAGTTCCATAAACGATCTCGAATTCCGTGATTGCAATTTTTATCATGGTGACGATCACAAAGGATGATTTGCTCAGGAACTTGGAACGCGGTGTCAAGCCCAGAAAAAGATGTCGGAACGTTTTAGAAGCTAGAAATCTTTTCTTTTTTTTATCGAAAATGAAATGTAAAATTGCCTCCTAAGTCCTAGACTTATGGAAATTTTTAAAATCTCTTTCAGTAATTGAATTTTAAATACTAAAAAGATGTTTAAATATTTGAATACTAAAATTTAGATATTATTAATGATGAATCTTGCTCGTAAATTCGTTCGTATAATAAAGGTTTTGCTGAATAGAGCAACAAATATTTTAGAATATATAATACTATATTTAATATATAATAAATATATCCTAGTTTCATTTACCTTATCCATATAAAAGTGGGAACGACGTTTTCGTAATTATTATTTAAATAAATGAAAATTGAATATTCAATAATACTTTAAAATTATAAAACACTAATATAAAATACTTTTTAACACTATATATATGTTTAACATTAAAAATATTATTTATTGAGTATTTATAAATCAATTAATATTGTCGATTCATTTAATCATAATATGTAGTCACATCTTTTTTTAATTAATATATTAAATAACAATTATAAAATAATCTAGCATATATTTACTCAATTTTACAAATATAATTTTTCTTTTAAACTCTAATTAAACAAAAAATATCGTTCTGATTCACTTCTAAAAATACATAACTTGATGAAAGTTTAGATCACACAAATTGCAGTTTTTAATAGCAAAGAAAAAAAAATCATGCACACCTTTTCCAATTGCAGTAGCTTCTCAATAATAAATTTGTACATTTTAGTTTATGACCATAACTTTTAAAAATTAATCTAATTAAATTAAATTCAACAATATATTAAAAATTTTTGTTGTATTAGACCAAAGAAATAATTTAACTAAATATAAATTAATCGAGTTTAAAATTAAATTTTGTAACATATATTTCAGATTTATTATATATATTAAGGTTTTTATGTATGCATTTAATTATATTGACTGATTTTCTTTTATCCTAAAAATACACTGTTTTATATATACAATTATAATAACGAAGTAAAAATAAAATACAAAGATAAATTATTAAAACATAAAAGTAACAAAATAGCATCTACATTCTCTCTAGAATTATCTTACAATGTTTATCGATCATATCAATCCATCAATCGATATAATTGTCGCTATTAAAGTCAACTTTGCCTATTTAGAGAGAGAACACGTACATTTACGACAAATATCTACGACAGATACCAGAAACTAAGCAAAACTTCATCAATTTATAATTAAACTAAATATTCTCCTACAAATACTGTCCTGCAATTTGCTCTATGAAACACTATAATAGAGTTTGAGTTTTTTAATTCTTGTAACTTTTTTTA
This sequence comes from Eupristina koningsbergeri, assembly GCA_018907245.1. Taxonomy (NCBI): domain Eukaryota; kingdom Metazoa; phylum Arthropoda; class Insecta; order Hymenoptera; family Agaonidae; genus Eupristina; species Eupristina koningsbergeri. The sequence continues at coordinate 254,605 of JACCHV010000157.1, forward strand.
TCGAGTAGTTCAATTTGAGAAATCGTTTTACACATAAAATTTAGCATGTCTGCATTTTTTGAACAAGTTTAGTATTTTTAATAAAATTTTATATCTGTATATATATACTAAATTGTTTTACGATGGAGCAATAACAAATGTACCAGTATTACAAAAGATACTTAGTAAAATGTTGTTTTTTGTATTAAAATATGATAATTTTTTTTTTTATTTCGTTAAATTAATATGCTTTTGTTTACAAGATGCTTGGTTTATTTTTCTTGAAAATCTATTTAGTGTTTGTAATTAAAAATATCATATTCAAGAAAATGATCTACATCATTCAATATGAATCATGATAATTGAAAAAAGTTTTAAATTTATTGTTTAAAAAATGAAATGATATTATTTTAATAATGTAACAATTACAATTAAGAGGATTTAAATTTATTATATATAAAGATGATAAAATCATCACAAGTTGGTTTCTTAAATTTTTTATTGTCGTACATATTTTATTCGTGATTAATTAATAATAATTAATTAGTACTACAACATTATTATTTTTTAAATTATTATATGATAGATCCCTACGTTAATATTATAATATTATACCATTCAATAGAGCTTGTAAAAAAATTAGATTCTTATTTTCTAAAATGCCACTAAAAATATTCAGAAGCTTTTTTGTTAACAATTTTAACGATAAAAATGCATTTTTCCCCTTTTTTTATCATAAAGTAAAAAATGATACTTTTAACATTATAATCTCAATGAATATATTATAGCCTATAAAATTATAAAAAAAATTTATTTTTATATAAACCGATTGGAAAATTAAAAGCAAAGACATTTTTAAAAATCAAAAAAATTTTCAAATTAATTAAAAGTTTGAAATTTTATTATTTTTAAATATATTAAATTCCAATTTATTGAAAATTAAATTGATTAATATACACTTTATTTTATTAATATTTTATTAACAATTTAATTATATTGTAAATTTACTCTTTTTTTATTTTGTTTATTTAAGTGTAAATTCCAAAAAACGAGAAGAATAAATTTCTAAAGTTCTTTATTTTTAATTTATTTGAACTTCTTTTTTAATAACATTTTCAAATCTGCTCAAAAGCCTCTATTATTCCACTGATTTCTATTCAATGATGTATATATATTCATGATCCTATTAGACGAGCTTATTATTTTTATATTTATATACATGAGATTTATATTAACTCATTATTCCAGATAGTCTATAAAAAAAAGTATAAAAAGAAAATAGAAAATTTAAGAGCATGCAACAGAATTCAGTTTTCATATGCTTTCATGAATTCATTATATATTAATAAAATTTCTGTTCACACGATTCTTACAACGTTTAGTAATTTTTATATAGTCAAATATTAAAAAACAAAAGTAAAACCTATGTTTGAACATTGTTATAAATTGTGTAAATATAATAAAACTATTAATTACTATAAATAATATTCAAGCTTTTAATGAAGATTTTAAAAATATGTTGTGCAATTAAAATATGTATACACTGTACATGAATATTTCTGTAAAAATATTTAATATTGAATATTTCCTATTTTAAAAAATAATAATTATTATGAATGCTAATTTTATGAATATTCATAATCAATAACATTTTTTACTTATAAACTAATATTTTAAGATACATCTTAATAATTTAATAATTTAAAGTTTTATAAGGTAAAATATATACATTTATTGTATTAAAACGTGTTAGAAAAAAATCTCAGTAAGAATAGTCTTTTATTTAATATTATTTTATATTGTCTGCTAGCTAACTGCTTTTATTTTTGCTAATATTAAATAAAATATATTAAACGAAGGATAACAGTATTCTCATTTCTAATGAAAATAATATCTTATATATAATAATATTTTAATATATATAATAATAATTAAATAATATAATATTTTTGTTTAAAAGTATTATATTATTTATTTTCAAAAATATTATGATATATATATGTATAAGAAATTTAACTGATTTATATACTGAGTCAATTAAAAATAGTAGTGGCATAAATATTCTTATATTTACGAAAAATTGTTACAACGCAAATATATATATGTGTGTGTTATTATTAACCTTATGCTCAACTACAACCTAATTATTATAATTATTGGGTTATTGTGTTATAGCATAAACACAAAGATCAGTGAATTAAAAATGTAAAAACTACTTTTCTATTTGCAAAAATTATTAAAAGTATGTATAAATTGTTCACTATTTAATTAATTGAAACTAAAAAAGCCAAACTTATATCTCTATTAGTAAGGAAGAAGATCAGAAATTAGAGACAAAAATATAAATAAAAGCTTACTAATAATTATTATTCGGGGCCAGACTAAATGCAAAAATATTTTCAGACTTTTTGGTGCTAAAAAAAAACCCTCGATCATACCTCGATAGAGTCAATTTGTCTTGTAACAATGTTGCGTAAACGCGACATCTAAAATTGAGTTTCAGAATACGTTGACAAATGATGAATTTAACCTCTCGGTGACTTTTCCGACTGAGAAAGTCAATTTACTATTTTTCTAAGTAACAGATTTACTGAAGTTACAATTGTTTATAGAGAAGTATGTCATCAAAAATACTGCAAACGTTCATGACTATTATAAATTATTTGATTTTTTTGTAACTTTTCAACAATGTTATTTGAACTCAAGAAAATACAGAGAAAGTTTATTTACACGTAGACGTACGGACTATAGGTAAATTTTTAATAAATATCAGTCAAATAAGCAACTTTAATTAATTCAACAATGCGTACATATACGTATGGCAAAAACTCATCTTTCCCTATTCTTAAATTGTAAGTTTTGACTTTATTCGTATGTAAATATTTTGATTATTTTCGAAAATATTTCTTAGATTTATGTTTAAATATATTCAAAATTTTACTTTAAAAATATGATTACACGTCGAACAATCCTCATACTCACATTATTTATTATTGTCGTTTCTTACCAGTTACTTTTAGATATTTTACTTTATTTATCATTTAAATTAAACTAAAAAATATTTGTATATGTATAAAAATAATTAATTATTCGTACAATAATATAAATGAAAAACAGAAAAGGCATTTCACCAAGACAAATTTATTTCTTTAAATTAAAGAAATTTTATAATAGAAATGCACAATTTTACTTACATTGGTATTTAGTATATCATATTGACCTATTTTTTACAAAAATTCTTAAAGAAGTAAATCTGTACCCTTTCTTATTATTTTGTACTCACGTTGTGTAATTCTTGATGAGAGTAATGGTGTAAAGGAGTACGGAAAAAATGCTGAGGGTTGACAATTGTATCACCTTTTATTATTATTTTATATTGTTTATTTTTGGCCCAAGTACAAAGATTGATTAGAGCCAAAAGAGAGAAGAAGCGGTGTCTTTTATTTTTAGGATAAGCGAGTCGACTTCCCGATAAGCAAAAGCTATCGAACCTCTTGATTTACTTGTAACCTTCTTCTCACTTTTTCCCCTCTCCTTCTCTCCTTTTTCTCATTACATTGATTTCAATTTTCCTTAACCTACGTCCTGTTCCATTGGTGGTGACCAGCGTGGGCCAGACGGGGAAAACTCGGTCCGACCGGCACGCCCCTAGCGGTCAGACGTGCTTAGGTCACTTTTCGACCGCACGTCAATTAGAGTCATCCGCGAACCTTAAACCATTAATCCCCTGGTATAAAAAACCTCTCTTGGGCTCCAGAGGGGAAAAAGCCGTACATGATAAAAACATAAATCTTTAACTAATTCTAAAAAATTTTAGAGACTACAAATACAAATCTTATTTCTTAAATTTTCGGCACGTTCGGCTACGTTGTAATTTTTCCGTCGTAAATAAATCTCGAGCAGCCCGGTCGTCTTACGCTGGCTGTCGTCATCACCCATAAACGGCCAATTTTATCTATTTATTACTATTACTGTATTTATTATTATTACTGTACTATTACACTTTTCCAAAATGCACAAGAGCGCCCTTCGGAATCGGGTTGTTGGTAATTACCCTGATCGCGCTGGGTTTGCTACGCGTGACGAATCCGTGAAACCCAGGTTTCACAGCAGATTACTGCTCTTCGTTGTACGGGTGGTGGGTGGCACACTACCGCGGCCTTCCCCTGATCTATTCCTCGACACTTATTGACTTTCGAATTTTAACTTCATATGTTTGTATTTATTGATGCCTATTAGTCCGCAATTTATTTATATATAATTTGTTATACTTTCTGCTTAATGGAAAGCTTACATATGATATCTGCGTTTTTTTTTCAACTTTCACAGAAACATTAATTTCTCAGCATAAAACATCACGTGCTTGTTTTTAGGCATAAATAGTCATTGTATATACCTTAAATTGATCCTAAAATATATAAAATCTTTCTGGTTTTCAATACATTTTTCTTATATTTTCCCTCAGCTCCTTACCTCTAATAAATTTATCTAGAACGCTTTTAAGATGAAATTTTTTTGAGCCGCTACAAAGATCTTAACTCTGCATGGTCAAATTGTGGTTAATTTAAATATTTAAATTAATATTAAGCCTTGATAAGGACGATAACTAAATCGTTGAAGGTATCAAAGCAAACAATTTGTTATCTTATTTAACTAACCACAAAGGATATTTTCGATATAATAATTTTAAGATGAAAGTTACACTTTACAGAAACTATTATTAACGATATAGCGTGAAACTCCTTATTTTGCAAATTTTTTACTTATTAATATTTTTACCGGTGAGCGAAAATTAAAATGGCTGTATACATAAGCGTAAAAGTGAGGGAGAGGGAAATAGAATAGGTATTTTGTAATAGGTATTTTTGAGAAAAATTAATTTAAAATTTTGAGTTATGATATTTAGATTAAAAAATTAAATTTTATTAATTTCTGTTTCATAAATATAACTGATTTGAGTCTAATATTTCAAAATAATACATTATTGTTGAATAGCATACTATCAAAATACAAAAAAAAATTAATTTTATATAAGTGATAATGTTAAGAAGTATCTTAAATTTTTTTCTATTTTATTTCTAAAATTCAATTCTATAAAATCAATATAATAATATCAATATAATCATAATTTTTTAAATTATAAAGATTGATTAGAATTAAAATTTATGGAGAAGGTTAATTTTATAAAAATTCTAATTACTTAATAATATACTGGATGAAGCGCCTATTGTGTTGCGACGATGTTGCACCTCGTCGCGACATCACTTTGAGGGTAATGGTTTATTAACCTCATGACCGGCCGGTTCACTCACCTCACAGGTGATGGAAGTTTGGGTTTACAGTGGGACGTAACAAACAGCAAGTAACACGCGAAATCGCGCAAATCACACGCGTACGGCATGCCTTCCCCACGGAAACTAACACCGATTACCCCTCCACAGGAAGGAGAAAAGACGAAACCACGGTAAATCGCGGATATATAAACGGGTGAATTGAGACCGAAGGGGACCTTTTATTTTAGATAATTAAACAAGGCGATCGTGTTTACACGAGTGCTTAGTACAGATCTAATAGAATAAAAACAACTATTGTATTTTTTTGTTTTATTCTCTTTGATTACACCGAGATAATTTAAAAATACAATAATAATAAATAAATTATCATACTCTGTTTGTTGCGTCGTAACAGCAGAAACAATCGTATTCAAAAGTAATATACGACGTCATTTGCGTCATAACAACAAGGACGCCGTATATCGATTAGGATCAAATGTAAATAACGACGTGTCTTGTGTCATAACTACAAGCACGATCGTTTGTTTAATATTTACATGTTAGTAAGGTGAATAAACCTTGTTTCAGACTGCAACTGAGGGACCACCGGCGAGAAGCGAAGTAAACCACGCCACCAAAATTTAAAGACTCATATTTTATTCAAAATACAATAAAATAAGAGTAATAAAAAAAATGTAAATATACAGAGTTTTATTTGTGTTGCCCATCCTCCGACTAAGCAAGTCCCTGCCCCGATCTATAGAGAGATCGTGGTACTGCAGTGTATTTAAAAAAATACTTTTATTTGTATAATACCCATACATGAAATTAATAAATTAAAAGTTATATACTGTATGATATTATAATATAATTATTTTTAATAAATTAATTAGTATTATTGATAGTATATTTATATTTATTACTATGATAATATATATACTATACTAAGATTGGTTTTTCTCACTAAAGTATCTAAATTTTTTTTATTTGGTATTTTTGGTATGTGTTTTTATATTAACATGTATAAATGTGAGAATTCATATAGAGAAAGGAAATTTTCGTATACAATTTTCCTGTGAATTTTGATTTTCTTAGTAATTTAATAATATATTATTGAGTGATTTATATTATATTTAAAATTTTTTTAATATTAATAGAAGAATATTATAATAATATTTATTATTATTAATTTTGAATAAAAGTTTATTCATTATTTCGATGCATACAAATCTTGAACATAACGTTTCTTTTATATTGAATATGGAATGTATATAATATATATTATTTTTAATATAAATATAAATATAAATATCAACTTACATTTAAATCAAAGAAGTTCATTCAATACGAAAATATTAACGGTAGTATTTCTAACATTAAAAAAATCAATTTGTTTTATAGAAAATGATTGATCTACTCAATCAAAAGAATCACTGAATTATTCAGTTAAATTATTAAACACTACATATTTGAAATTATTGGAAAATATATATATGATATTTATGTTTCGAATTTAGAATAAAATTTTTCACAACTAATAGAATAAATTTGTTTTTAGTACTCTTTACTTAGAAAATTTTAACATTTTTTAATTTTCAGTAGTATTTTATATAACTAAAAATGATGTTTAACTCTATAAAAGCTTTTTGCTGTTTTTATATTATCATAATATGAAATTAATAAAAATGAATATAGTTTAATCATAAAACGCATGAAGCTTAGAATGAATTATTGTATGATCCTTTTTGCAATCTTATAACATTAATATATAAAATCATTAAATGAAACTTCTGGTTTATGGTTGAGTTAGTATAGCACATGTAAACTGTGCCGACTAATAGAATTAAAATAAGAAAGACGGAAAGTAGTGGAGAGCGTAAGGAAGTAGAACAATAATATATGAAAAAAAAGTCGAACAATACACACTAGTAAGTGTAAGGCGTGGAAGTGGTAATGAGAAAAAATGCAGTGAAAAAGTGAGAAATGGAACTGGGAAATAATACATAGTAGAGTAAAAACGTGATGACAACGAGAGGCATCTGTAGAAGGAATGATAGAAGGAAAGAAAGAGAGGAAGGAAAACCCAAGAATTCAACCGATAGACACACACTAAAGGAGGGGTAAAAATAAGGGAAAAGATCCACTAAGCTTATAAAAAAGGAAGAGATGAAAAGAACTAGGAAGAAAATGAAGAAATGAAAAAGAAATAGAAAGGTGAATAGAAAGGTGTTCATCTGGGACGAAAGGTTGGAATAGGATGGAGGAGGAAGGGACGGAACAGAGAACGAACTATCTAGAAAAGATAGAGGCACTGGAAAAAGAAATATAAGAATTCAGAGAGGAAAAGAAAAGTGGGGACAACCGAGGAACAGAGCTTAAGCGGAAAGACGAGTATAAGCAAAAGATCAAGAAAAGAAAAGAGTGTGGTATCGAATATGTGGGGATCGGGGGGATCTGGTTTAACAGAATGAGAAGTAATGAGCATAAGAAGGCTTCTCATAGACTCGAGACGAAAGAGAGGGAAAATAATATCTTAGTGAAAGGGGCAGAAAAGTAGAAGATAAAGAGAAAATGTAAAAAGGAATGAATGGGCATGTTGTTGAAGGAGAGATTGAAAGTGAATCCAGAACCTATAGACGCATAGACGTATAGACATATAGACAATATAGAGCACAAGAATTTTCATAGAGATGTGGATTTCAAGAAGAGACACATTTAGTAAATGATAAACACATGGGCAAGAAGGGTAGGTACAGGTGAGAATTATGAGAGGAAGAGTATGCCACAATGGGGTATAGATACACTGGATGAATGAGGAAAGGGTGGGTGAGATAATAAAAGAAAGGGGAAATAGTAAAGAAAGAGAAGAAAACGAAAGAAAAGAGATGAAAGAATGAAAAAGGGAGAAAAAAAAGTTAATGAAATAAAGTTCAAAGGAGGAAACTAAATAAAAGAATAGGGTAGGGAAAAAAGAAAGGGAGAAAGAAGAGAGAATGATGGGGGAAAAGAAAGAAAATTTATGTACTGAAATGTGGCAAGGATTTGGAACAAAGACAGTGGTTTCTGGAAAGGCTTGGAGGATATTGATTATATCTGTCTAGTCGAGATCTGGATCGAGGAAAAAGAAACGGAAGAAAGTGTCGAGAAGATGCCAGATGGCAATGGGAGTGCATAAGAGCGAAAAGAAAAAAAGAGGAAGAGCGAAAGCAGGTTTTATGATAGGGACAAAGAAGAAGGAAAATGGTTAGTGGAAAAAAATTAATAGAAAGGAAAGGAGCAGAAGGAGAGGGGTGGTATATACTAAACGGATTTGGGAGAACAGACAAGAAAGAAGAATTCACACTTATAGTGATAAGAGGGGTAAGAGTGTTAGATATCACGATAGTAAACGAAGAAGCATGGAAAAAAGTAAAGAGATTCGAGTTTCAGAATATGATAAATTCAGATTATTAGTCAATTCGCATTACGCTAAAAGGAAGAAAAGATACGAAAAAAAGAACAAGGGAAAAATGAGAGAGAAAACGATCAATATAGAGGATTACACAGAGGAAAAAAAATAATTCAAAAGAAGAACATAGAGTAAAAAAATAAGGAGGACAAAGAAAAGAGCAAGAACAAAGTATGGAATTACAATGAAAGAGACTAAAAAAGATAGAAAAGAAGGCAATATCGAAGAAAAAAAAATAAGAAAGAGGAAAAGAGGTCACAAGGAGTGGTAAGATAGAGAGTATAATAAGGGAAAGAGAAAAGTAAAGAAAATACTAATAGAATTAAGAAAAGTAAAAGGAGACAAAGAAAAATACTGGAAGGAAGTAGAAAGCAATATGTGAAAGAAAAAGGAAAGAAAAATAGGAGGAAGGACTGAAACTGTAGAAAATGAAGAAGAAGGACACATAAAACTATCTAAATAGAGGCAGTCAAAAAAGAAATTCAAAGAAAATAATATCAAAAAAGAAAGATGGAAAGAAAATTTGCAAAAGCTATTAGGAGAACTGAGGAAAAAAATGAAAAGAACCAAGAGCTTGAGTAGAAAGAAAAGGGTAGAAAAATCAAGCAATCAAGAAATCGTATAGGTATGAAGAATGTTTAAGAAAGGAATGGCAGCAGGGGATATAAAATCTCACATGAGGCATTCTGTAGATTTATGATAAATGGAAATAAAGGAAGAGCTAATAACAATCATGAGAAGAATATGGAAAGAGACGAGATGTCGGAAGATTGGAGGACAGTGATAGCGCGATAATCTATAAGGAAAGAGACCCAGAAGATACCGGGAATTAAAGAGGGATATTGATTTTGTCGGAACGATATAAGATATAAGCAGAAATATTGAAGAGCAGACTAGAGCAAGAGATGAAAGGAAAAGATATAGTTCCAAAAAATTAAGGTTGTAGAAAAAGGAGATCAGCAATGGAGAATATATATACGCTGAATTACCTAATAAAAAGGTCGCTGAGGAAGTAGAAAGGATAGATGAATACCTAACAGGGAGAATACAGAATACTTATAAGAAAACAAAAATAAAAATAAGGACAAAGAAGGAGTTTTGAACAAACAAAGACTTAAGACAAGGATGTGGACCGAGTCGAATCTTGATCAACATCTACATAGCAGGTCTGAAAAACGAACTGGAGAAACGAAGAATAGGCAAGATAAGGATAGATAGGAAAAGGATATGGACGCTGGCATATGTAGATGACATCGCGATGATAAGTGAAGAAAGAGAGACACTACAGGATATAATGGGTGCCCTGATGAAATTCTTAAGAGACAAGAGATTAGAATTAACATAACAAGGCAATGATAATGATAATAAACAGAGGAAGGAAAGGAAATGTAAAAAATGACTATGGGATAAAAAGAATTAGATGTAAAGAAATCATGCAGATATTTGGGTATCATCTTCCATGCGAGAGGAGGCCATAAGAGCTACATTATGAAAAGAAATATGAAAGAGATCATAGCTGCGAAGAAAATGTGGGGTCTAAGTAAGTCTAAGAAAGGAAGTGTAAGAATAATTTCAAAAGGAGAAAAACACTTTTCGAGAGAAATGTATTGGAGTATGGGGTACAAATATGGGAATGAATAGGATGGAAATTATTAAAAAAAGTAAAAACAAACTACTATAGATGACTGCTATGATTAGATTTTTGTAGATTCAGATATATATAAGGAAATAGTTAGTCCAAGGATGAGTGGTCTATAGAAAATAAGAGCAGGGAAATTCGAGGAGAAATTGAGAAACATAGAAAAGGGAAGGATTGCGAAGAGATGCTGGGAAGAAAACAGAAAGGAAAAGAGAGGAAAGAAAGAAAGGAGAAAACGAAAAATAGGTGAATAGTCTAGGTTGAAAAGAGGAACAGGTCACGAGGAGGAGAAAGAGAAAAAATAAAATAATGGAAGAACTGAGAAGGAAAGAACAAGAGTTAGAATATCAGAGAATAGACAAAAGGATTAGGGAAGCGAAGTGTAATGCAAAATACAAGGAATTGATGATAGAAGGGATCCCAAACTATCTTAAAGAAGGAATGGAAAAGATAAAAATAAAAGAAATAACAAGAAGAAAATGTAGAAACATAACGGAGGAAGGGAAATGTTGGCTAAAAAAGAGGATAGGAATTGAAAAATTTACCGGAAGGATTGGGGTTCGTGGTCACATCTGTTGGAAGAGTATGAGGAAACTATGGAGGAAATGGGAGAACTGAGCAAAAGAAGAATGGGGAAACATAAAGTTTGTAGGAAACAATAAAAAAAGAAACGAAGGAACCATGAGCTCATAACGGCATATAGAAAAATAAACAAAATGCTAAGTAAGCACGAAAGAAAAAAGGAAGAGGTGAAAGTCGGACACAAAGGACAGAAAGAGTGTGAAAAGAAGGAAGGGAAGTGAGGAGATTGTGTAACGTGCATAAGGTAACGAGACAGTGTGAGCAAAAAGTGTTAACAGAAAAAAAAGACAGCGAAATCACAGTCCATCTCCAAACCGTAAGGCGAGTATTATATCTAACTTATAAAATCATTAAATTCTTTAATATATTCAACAATAGCTCACGATATATGTTGAAAAAAGAGTTATGCCATAAACTGCTATCACATATAAAGACTCTAAGGGCCGATTGTAATCAATACATAATTATGGTTAGATGATTTTAGTACCATTGATGTGTATTAATTACAGCGTAGAGAATTCACACAATATATATCCTATATATATATATATATACAAAAAATAATGATGACTTTTGCAGTCTTTTACTTATAACATCTAACAGGTTTTTCTTGCTTAGTCCTCTAGCGAACAACTTTGTAATTAACGCCTTTTGTACGTGTCTTTACAATAAAGTGTTGACTATATGCTTTAACAATATAGAATGATAATGAAAGTGTACTGATTTAGAACAATGCTTGTATGCATTTATATGATTAAGAATACATTGTTGAACATAAAGAACTGAATAAAGTAAGCACTTGATTATGTTAATGATTTAAATGTAAAATAAAATAAAAAAATTAGTACAATATAATTTCTAGTAGATGTTAATTTAAGTATATTTACACGAAAATTACGTTTGATGTTGCCCCATTAATCCAGAACCTTTACGTTCTTGTGATTTCAGGGATATTTTCACATGTGCGAAATGAACTTTAATGTTGCAACGCATCAGCCACATTCCAGTGCATCATTAAAGAACAAAGAAGAAGAGAAAATCTCGAAAGGGGCCAATAAAAAACAGATTTTCATTTCATTGAATAACCTCAAACACTGATTTATCTTAGTCGATACCGATTTCCACTGTATTCGACCAATTTTTTTTCTGAAAATTTAAAGGTATATTCATTGCCTCGGGAGGGATAGTGATTAATCATATATCAACGAATTGAGAAAAAAGCACAACCGCATAATATGGCGACTATACCCGAAGTAGGCTATACCTCGGTCAAGGACTTCTATCGAGATCGCTCAATTTTTATCACCGGTGGCACTGGCTTCATGGGGAAGGTACTTGTAGAGAAACTCCTGAGGTCTTGTCCTGGAATTAAGAATATATATTTACTCATGAGGCCAAAGAGAGGACAGAACGTAAAGCAGAGACTCCAAGAACTACTCAATGCACCGGTATAAATGCTTAATTACTTACTTACATGGATTTATAGTATTCTTTTTTATATTTGATCCTGATCTTTCAGTTTCGTAAAATTTAATGCTCAGTTTTTTTTTAATTTGAATTAAAGTAAAATACTAATTTAGTGTATAAATATAACAAATTATTCAAATATTTTCTAAAAATTATTCATTTTATCATTATTCATCTCGAATGAGTATGTATAAATTTATTCTTGCATTATTGGCATGAAAGTTAATCATTTTTAAACATAAATAAGATTCTAAATTAAGATTATCTGTGAGTATTTTGTGCACAATACTTTGAAATTATATTTAAAAACTATTCGCGTGTACTTTATGCATGTATTTATAAATCATATTATACAAGTTATTATTTAAAGATGTTATTATAAAAATTTATATCATACAATATATTAAAAAAATGAATACAGCTGATAAGTAATTCGAATGATAAATATTTATAATATTTTGTATGCTCACAATGTACATGATGTAAAATGGTTAAATTTCAATAAATAATAATTATTTTTATTTTTGAAAATTTAAATTTCTTATTTTTAATAATCAAATAAACCACAAAATTGTTATATTAATAATATCGTCAGAATATTTATGTATATTACAATAAAATATTCATAAAAAACAGAATTATTTTATATTTTTATATTTTTAATACCTTTTTCTCAAATCGTATTTCATCGATTTACAAAATGTTTTAAATATACTTTTAGTAATTAATAAGATTTTTGTTGTGAATTAATTACACATATAAATAATGATATTAATCTACATTTAGTAATTTTAAAAAATTACTAAATCTCAGTTTCAATCAAAGTTTCGACTACGACACATGTTGTGGATAGACTAACTTTTTTATTTATTTATCTTTTATTTCTTATTTAATTATTATTAATTAATTATTCTTATTAATTATTTACGTTTGATTCTAATTTTCATTTTAATTTTTAAATTTGTCGTTGGGCGTAATATTTTATTTATTTATTTATTATTTATTATTTAATTATTATGAATTTATTATTATTATAAATTTTTATTAATTATTTGCATTTGACTTTGATGCAATATCGACGTCCTTAAAAAATTTTAATGCCAAAAATCATCTTTTTTGATACAGAACTATATTTTAAAACATTGCTAGTATCGTTAAAAAATAGGTTTTTTTGTTTATTTTACACATTATGCCAAAACAAAAAGTATTTATTCTCTAACAAAAGAAATTTTCCTTTTTTATATTTTATTTTAATTATATAAAAAATATTCGTTAATCCAATTTTTAATAAAGTCTACTTTTACAGTAAACGCTAAATATCAATTAAGCATGAGTAGATTAACAAATGTTGTTATAATAAGAATATATAGTTAAACTATAAATAATTATATATTCTATATTTGTAAAAATAAATCAAAAAATTTAACGAAATATTTTTAATTTTTAACATTTTCCAGAATTTTGATGTTATTAATTTTCATTAAATAATTTAATAAATTTAACAATGTACATAATATTTTTAGTTTGTCTCATCTACAAATAAATTATCTCTAAAACTCTTTATATTCAGTAAATCTTTTTTAATGTCTTATTATATTCATATAGTATCGTATATACAACATATTATTTAAAATGAATAATAACTATTGTTAATTGTATCCGATTTATAATTAATGAAGAAATATTGAAAATACTATATTTAAAGATAAAATTAAAAAAAAACATATTTTATTAACATTGTGACGAGAAGGCTCCGTTTACCCTTCACGGGTGAACGGCATGTCGAGCTCTCGTCGAAGAAAAGATATAGATCTCGCCGAGATAAGCGACAGCCGGTCTGCCAGGGATTCGGAACGTTGCTCACAAGGTGTCATAAATAAAAAATACGTTTTAAATAAATAAATATCACCGGGAAGGTGTCGTTTAATAACAACCATTCACAAAAATAAATACAATTTCAACGACACGTTGAATAAATATGATTACAATAAAATATAATGATATTTAGAATTTCGTTTATTCATCTTAATGACCGCAATAAGGGGTCATGTACATAAACAATAAAAAGATCGACTCGGATAAACAAAATCTCGCGGATTATCTGAAATCCGAGTTATTATCTTAAAATAACTACTTTACAAACTTTATATACGCGCGGATATTTCGGATAGATTATTGATTTCGATTTATAACTTATGTTTTTGATTGAGCAAATTAAAGTAAATTAATTATATTACATGACGGGCATTTATTATCATGGCATAACGACCACGTTCGGCAAATATTTTTTTATCTACTACGCGAGAGAAATAATAAATAATAATAATAATAAATAACGTGACGAGCAATCTAATAGGATTGCTTAGTAATGTTGTTAACGGATATATTAACCCGCAACACAAGGAGCAGTCCCAGTGATTGATTGCTCCGTTGGTTTCATGAAATGCGAAACCCGGAACTAAGTTAAACAACTAGAAAATAAATGCTTGACAATTTTTAGATAACGAACGATAAGGAAAAAGACAGATTTCGAGATTTGTTTACAGATGACTGTTACGAATGGTAAATTTGCAACGGACACAAATTTACACATTTGCTATAAAATATTAAGCCAAATTAATATTTTTGTCAAAAATGCAGAACGGACGGGATGGGAACGGATTTCGGGTTTAATAGCAATATTGCGTAACTGCAATATTGCTTTTAGGACGAAACGCAGAACCTTTTCGACTTCTTGGAGAGAAATAAATAAGGAATAGTCGACACGATAGCGTAAACGACCAAAGGGTTTTTATTGTCAAGATAGCGTGACGATAGGATAGGGGTTGCTGACACAACAGCGTGAAGAGCGGGAGTATACGAGGAGAGGAGTGGAGTCTGAAAGAGCCGGAGCGGTTCTGCTGCCGAGTCGAGCGGTCCGAGGTGCTACATCACCTCAGTTACTCAGCGCTGGAGATGCGCAGCCGCTGCTGCGCGGTAATCGAGAGCGCTGATTCGTCGTGACGCGGTGATCCGCGAGGGGCCTTAACCGTTGAAGTCTCGAGAGGGGGCACGGAACCTTCTCGAAATTTCTAGCAACGAGGAGTCTCGTTGCAACATTATTCATTTTAATTTCATAAAATGTATTTTACATAATTTATTTAATATCAGATCTTAAAGAATTGTTAAAAATTGTTCTTTTAATTAGGATTAAATCTGGATAAAAAATTTTTCAAAGTAAATAATTTTTCTTTTCTGCATTTTAATTCAATGGATTGATGAAAATTTAGAAGAAATATAATTTATGCGTGATTCATACTCATTGAATACATTCAGCTAATCATTTTAAATAATAATAATGTTTAAATAATAATAAGTAGTAAATTTAAACTAAACGAAAATATCAAGATAATTTTAAACTCATTTAACAAACTACCTAATATATAAAATATTTGAACTATTATTAATATAACAATAACCAACTTATTATACATACATAATAGTGTATAAGATTAATTAATGTTTTTACAATGTTCTACTATATTATAACATATACAGATGTGAAATATTGATGTCGTCAATAACCACACGATTAATGCGGTAATAAATAAATAAATAATAATAAAAAACAATAATTTTTTAATGTAATAAAATTAAGTTAAATTTGTTAATAACGTCATAACTTAATATATTTATTATACATTCCAATAATATACATGCAGTTGGAAATCAAAAAAACAACGACTGATAGAATACTGATACTCGTTAATCTATGAGAAAAGAAAATATTTACACATCAATATTTAAGCATTCATATTATTCTCACATACTAATATAATATTTATGTACACAATGATATAATATTAAATATGTACTATATTTCTAACATAGAGATTCATTATGATTCAACAAATTTTTGTATTTTGATCAAAAAATTAATAACTATAACTTGAGAAATTGCAGCTCTTTGAGAAACTTCGACAGAACTACCCGGATGAGTTGATGAAAATAGTCCCAGTGTCCGGAGATGTAACTGAAGAGGAATTGGGTATTTCGGAATCCGACCAGGAACTCCTGATCCGCTGTGTTTCTGTGGTTTTTCACTCAGCCGCTACCGTAAAGTTCGATGAAGCCCTCAAACTCTCGGTAACTATCAACATGGTTGGCACCAAACGGCTCGTTCAACTTTGTCATCGAATGTACAATCTCGTGGTAAAAATTGAATCACATACTTATTCTTTTTTAAATCGACAAACAAATATATTTTAGGAGTAGGAAGATTAAGAGCAGGGAATTATAATATATAGTAATAGAAGTGAAACTTGTGCTAATTAACCTCTAATCTTTTCTTCTGCCTTCTCCCTATCAAACTGTGATCGTTCGGTCGTTTTTGATAAACTTTATCCTTATATTTAAAAAAATATGAAATATTTAAGAATATATAAGATTCAGGATTTTTTATACAATTATATTCTTTTAAATCGTTAAAAAAACTAAAATCTTCCGGTAGATGGACCTGGAAATACCTTTAAATTAATCAACATTAATATTACTCAAAAACCAATATTTTTATTTATTTATTTACATAATACACCCCAGCTCTCGGCCCAGGGGCGGGTTCCGATACATTATCTTTGTCTTTTTATATTTCCATTATACATTTTAATATATATTATTCATTATCTGTTATTTACAAATTTTATCGTATTTACATCTATTCACTATTTATCTATTTTAGTTCATTATTCCTTTGTATTTGTCTCGTTCTCACTTCCTTTAATTTCGCGTTCACTTACACTTTTCAATTTTTCTGTCTTTCTATCTCACCTATGTTTTACCTCCCTGTGCTACTTTCCAATCTTTTTGTCAATTCTTTGATTCCGATTAGGATCTGTCTGATTAGGATTGTTTTTAATCTTGCCTTTGAAATTCATGATCATCATTTGTTAGTCCACCTTCTATTGTTTTTCTCCCTTTCTTTCTTGTATATGTCAGCAGTCATCTCACATTCCGTAACCCAGTGTCTCCAGTTTCCTTCACCATTTATTTTTGCACAGTCGGCATCTTTTTTCTTCCGTATTCATCCAATATTTATTACTTGTAAAGTTTCCGCACCTGATTTTTGCTATAATTTTCATTTCTTCTGCGTTTCTTGTATCTCTGAGGTAGCTAGGCAGTCCTGTTGTTTTGATGTCAACATATGTTTTATTTTATCTAGCCTCTGTTATTTTTTTCATTCTCAGTTGTCTCTGTATGTCATTGTTCCTACTTTTTATTTCTCTGTATATCTGTCTCCCTAATATCCACCAATGTTCGATCAGTTCTTTGCTCAGTCCTAATTGATTTATCCATTTATCTCTGTATTCTATTTTTCCTTCCAAGTACCTTCTGTCTTCTTTCTCTATGCACTTCTTAGTTATTCTCTGTTATCCCATCTCTCTGACTTTGTCTTCGTATTTCATCGCTCTCAATTTCCAATCTATCCCCATTTTATACTCGTTCATTTCTTCGTATACGATGTATCATGACGTACAGAAGTCGAGTTGTAGGGTCCACCTGTAATAATATAATATAACTTTTTCCATTTCCTCTGTATCCCCTCTTTCCCAAACTTCTAACCCATACGCCATCGCCCCTCTGACTAGGTAGTTGAAGAGTGTTCTTCTTATTGGAATGTCTCCCGCGCACCTCCTTTTCGTTAATCCCCATGTTTTCTTCACTGTAACCCTGCCTTTTTGTATCCATTCTCTCATGTAGTTATCATGTTTTTCGTCACTTCTGAACAGGAACCCGAGGTACTTAAATTTATCCACAGTTTCTATGCTTCTTCCTTTCCATGTTCATACTTCCGGTTTTCATTTCTTCCCCTGTTTAACCACCATTATTTTTGTCTTCTCCGTGTTCAGGAGCATATCCCTCTATTCTAGAGAATTACTCAAAGACCTCATCATGTTTTGCATGGCTTCCCTGCTTTCTCCTATTATGGCTAAGTCGTCCGTGTAAGCTAGACTCCATATCCTTTTGTCATTAATTTTCGTCCTTCCTATGTTATTTTTCTCCATTTCCTGTTCTATTTCTGTAATATATATGTTAGAAAGAAGAGGGCTGAGGGCACACCCTTACCTCAATCTTTTGTTCGTCCAAAATTCCTCTGTTAAGCCTTGTTTTGTTTTCATCCTGCATCTTGTTTCTTCATATATTTTGCGTATCCTATTTATCAGTGCTTTCTTGTCTCTGATGGTTCTTTTTATTAAATGATCTATTACATATATATTGTCTGTGGTCGACCTTCTCTTTCGGAATTCAGCTTGTCCCTCCAGTAAGATGTTTCTTTCCTCTGTTTCTTCCTCTAGCTTGTTCTTCAGTATTCCCGTGTAGATCTTATATGCTGATGCTAGCATATATAATCCGCTGTAGCTCTGTGGTTCGCTGTAATCACCCTTTTTTATATTAGAACAATGATCGCTGTCTTCCATTCCTGCGGTATATTTCCCTGTTCCCACACCCTCGTGATAATCTCTGTCATTCTTGCCATGATCTCTGTTCCACCGTACATCCAGGCCTCGTTCGGGATTTCGTCCATCCTTTCTTTTCTTTAATTTTTTCCATACGACCCATATATCTTTCCTATCAATTCTTATCTTGTCCTGGCATTGTGGTTTCTCTGTTTTATCCACCCTGCTATTGTTGTCTGTGCCATTCAGTAATTTCATGAAGTGTGTTTTCCATTCTTCCATTTTTATGTTCTCGTTGCCCTTGTCTCTTCTCTTTCTACCTTTGTTTATGTATTCCCAGATCTGCCCTTCATTCTTGATTATCTTTAATTCTGCTTCTTCCTTTTCTTTTAGCCTCTGTTTTTTTTCACATAATGTTTTCCATTTTTTCCTTTGCATCAGATACTCTTCCTTTGCAGCCTTAGCTTTCTCCCATCTTTTTTAACCTCATTCATTTCCCTCTTATATTTTTAATCATATCACCTGTTTTCTCCGGTTTTTGACACTTTCTTTTTTATTTCGTTTCTGTTTATATTTTCGTGAATTTTGTCCATAGCTTATTTCCATAGTTTATCTGTGTCTATTCTCTTGCCAATTTCTTCATATATGCCGTTCATTTTTTCTTTTTGATGTTGTCCTCATCCCATATTATTATTATACTACACTCGTCTCCCTGTTTGCTCTCTTCCTTTCTTTCTTTATTCTCTGGTTGTATTTCGTAATCAAGTTTCTCATTCTCTCTCTAGTCTATTATAGTTAGATCGATTACCCTGTTTCCTCTGGCTCCTATGTAAGTATATTCACGTTCTTCGTCCCCTCTGAATACTCCATTTAATACGCTGTATCCTTCTTTCATTAGCTTGTCAATTAATTTCCTCTCTTGTTTGTCAACTTTCTAATCCCTGCTTTTTCTATGACCTAGATTTTTCCCCTCTGCACCTGTATCTTTCACGTAGCTGCCTCTCTCTCTAGTTTGCACGTTGAAATCTCCCATTATTAGTGTTTCTATCTCTCCACTGTAGCTTTCTTCGTTGATTGTTTTTCATCTCTTATCCACGTCCGTGCCGTCACTGTAGATCCCCAATATATCTAGTTTCTCCATTTTCAATTTAAATTCTTGTTCTAACTGTCCCCTCTCCTTTGTTCCTTCCCAGCTCTTCTTCTTTCATACTCCATTTTTTATTCATTCCTATTATAAACCCTCCTTTCGCTCTGTCTTTCCTTTTCTCTCTTTTCGCACCTATGATTTTCCATGTCATTTATTTTGGGAGCCTTGCTTTGCAGCTTTCCATGTATCTTTCCTCTACCCATCTCTCCGTCTTGCATCTGCGCGATATATTTCCAGAACTCCTCATCCTTGTTCCAGATCCCTGCCACGTTCCAGAAGAGCATCTTCATTTCCTCTGTTTTATTCTCTCCTTTGTTTTCCTTCTTCTGTGTCTCCTTCCTTTGCTTAATCTTTCTTACTGTTGTGCTCTTTCTTCTTTCCCCTGTCCAATTTCCGTTTCTCTTTTCCTGTCTTTCATTTCTACGTTTGCTTTGCCATTTGTGTTCTTCGTTGTCTTTCTCCGATGTCTGTACTTTTCTCCTTGCCTTTCCCTTCTATTACCTCCGTTCCTGTTTTTGCCTTACTTTCTTTTTTCTTGATTCTATTTTCCCTGTGTTTTCCATTCTCTGCTTGTAACTTCGGTTCCCCTCCCTTGTCTATTCTAAATTTTCTTCTTCGTTTCTATTCCTTTCTTTATCTTTCCCTTTTTCTTCCTTTGTCCCTGTGTCTTTCTCTTTCGTTTGTTTTTTTCTGTCTATTATTACTTTCCGTACACTTCCCTTCTTTCACTTCCCTGCATTTCTTGTTGTTATCTATTATTCCTCTAAGTTTATTGTCCATCCATTCGGTGCCCTACCATCTTTTCCATTTTTTATCCACAAATATTTTCTACAATCCCACCTTGACTATAATTCCATTCGCGCTTGCCCTCTTCATTAACCCCTGATATCATTCTGTGTTCTCCTTTTTTCATATGTGAGATCGAAGTCAAGGTAAATTTTGGTGTCTATTAATTTTTTCCTGGCATCCCATATTCTGTCATATTCTGTCGCTGTTTCAAGTCGGTCTTTATTACCACCATCTGACTGCTCCACCATGCACTGCTGACCTCTTCTTGTAGGCCCAGTTTCTTCTCTATGAAGTCTTTTGCCCATTCCTGTACATTCTCCTTACTTCTTCCCTGTTCATCCCCTTCACCACCATATTCCCCTCCCTGTCTCTTCTCTCTCTTTCCTACATCATTTTCCTCAACCCATCCATTTCTCTGTCTGAAATGTATTTCCCTGTGCCTCCACTTCCTATGCTTCCACTACTCCATCTGGAGTTCCGTCTTCCCACTTGCTCTGCTGTTGGGCCGAGTAGATTTTCTTCCTGATCCTTCCGTCTCATCTTCACTGTTTTCCATTCTGTCCTTCTGCATTTCGTTAACCATTTCCTCTATTTTCTTTGTTTCCGTTTCTATTTTCCTGGCCCATTCTTTCACCTTCCCTTCATTTTTCCTGATTTCATTTCTTATCATTGCGTATCCCTTTTCCAGGCTCTCAATCCTTTGCCTTATCTCCTTTCTCTCTTTCCATTTTCTCTTCCCTGTTTTTCTTTTCCTCATTTCTCAGCCTCTGTGTTTCCTCCCAGATGTCTTCCTCTTCAAATGTGTCTTTTTTCTTTTCTATGCTAGTCTCCATTTTGCTTCCATCGAGTGTCAGTTGCACACCGTCTTTTTTTCCTATGGCTCCTCTTCCCCTGATTGTCATACTCTTTTCTTTTTTCTCATTTTCACCGAATTCTATTATTATTATTGTTGCTTCTATTGTATTATTTTATTTTTAATTTTTATTTTAATTTTATTTTTATATTACGCCAGTATTGGCTTGTTTTAGTTATTTATTATTTAATTGATTGTTATCCGTTGTTGTTGTTGTTTATTTCTATTATTTATTAATTTTATATTTATTGTCGGTTCGATTATTTTATATTTATATTTAATTTAATTTGTGTTTATTTAATTGTGTGTTTTCCATTCATTCCGGGTGAAAATGATTAATTTCTATTTTTTACCTCTCCTCAATCCCTGTTGCTGGATCTGTGGTTCCTATCGGTCTCACGGCGCTGTCCGCGCTTTGTCTGTCACTGACCGAAAATGGCCGTCGGGAGCGCCCGTCTTTTAATGCGTTCTCCTAGCCTCTTCTCGCTTTCCAACTAACCTCACTTTATCACTGGTTTTTTCTGTCTTCGGATTTATGCACCTTTCACTCGATGATACCCGATTTTTTTACGCTGTTTTAGTCTCCACTTTTCACTACACTTTTTCCTAACACAATTTTCTCTCTTTGCCACTTAATTCTCAATATGCCTATGTAAAACCGTTTAGCCTCGTGTTCGCAATGCGGCACCTAAGACGTCCGGTAACGGAATCCTACTCAAAAACTAATAATCTGATCTAAAATTTTGTAGAAATAAATTGCATATTAATCAGTTAAATTTTCTAAAACTAGAGTTCTAAATATTGAAAAATTACAAAGTTACAAATTTTTTAATCAATTTAAAAATTTTCCGTTTTTTGAAAATTTCTCTACTTCAAATTTTCCGACCGATTTATAAAAAATAAATTGTTTTTCTCTTTTTTATTATTATTCCTTTTTCTTTTTTCTCTATTTCTTCATATAGTCCATTGGAGTAGTCTTTTATCTTTCCTTACTAATGCCATTTTCTTTGTATTTTTTTTCGTGTTTCCCCTATTTAGAAGTTTCAATATCCCCTTCTCCTTCATTTTCCGTAATTTTGCTTTTTTCTTTAACACATAGATTTCCATTCCCTTCTTTCCCTTCAATATTGTTTTTAAGCTCGTTTACCCTTTTTCCAGTCTCTTAGCCTTTTTCTGATCTTTTCTGCCTTTGTTACATTCTCTGTTCCACCAGTCCTTCTTTCTTCTTTTTCTTTCCCTTATTTTTATTTCTCTCCACGGTGTTGCTTCCGTTATTTTTCGTTTTAGTCCTATCCATTGTTGCTTCACCTGCTCATCTGGAACCAAAATATGAACCTACTTAATAAAATACGTACTGAAGTTTAAAAGATTACCACAGTATGTAAAATAAACTTAATTTTATTGTACATGTTGCTAACCTCCCAGCAACATCAGGGAGGTTAACCCATGATGTGGCCGCGCTCAATGCACGTTCATGTTGCACTAACCCCGAGTGATGCCAGCGACCTTGCCGGTTGGAAAGAGAGACTAATTTCTCCATTGCAGACATAAACGACAGCGGAGAAGCGACAAGCATACCGCCGTCATCACTGGAGCCATCACTTCTCTCGTGGCTATAAAAGGTCACGAGAAGATACGTCTTTTTTCCGATTAGAAATTAAATGGAAGGATCTCTCTTCTAACCATTCTCCGCAGTAGGACCAGCCAAAGCTTAGTAAACCAACTGATTTTTTCGAGGCAGCATCAGTTCTATCATGTGCAGGCCATTTTCCGTGAAAGCATATCCGCCTCCCTCGGGATAGACCATTTTCCGTGGTAGCACACCCACCCCGATTCATTAAATAGTATTTCATAATCATTTTTGCCGTTTCACGCTGTTCCACCTGTTTACGCTATACCACCGCTTTTACTCGTTCTATTCTACCACCGTCTACCGCCAATTACACATTTCCAACCCGTAAACGAGAACCGTTTTTATTGGATACACACACATATACCTGTCACCCTCCCCATACGAACCCTATATCTCGAACCATATGGACTGGGAAGTAATACCGTTACGAGATACATACGTTTTTTTCATGCGTCCTTTTTTTAATCATGAAAATTGATGATAAATATGCTTCTCAAAATGAAAGATTTTGAGAAGCATATTTATCATACAAAAAAAAAAATTTTTTTAAAATTAAAAAAAAAAAGATTCTTGATGGACAAACATAAACTTGAATCACTATCTCAAAGTTAATATTCATAAAAGTCATAATCTTACTACCTCCAGCTAATCCTCCAATTTTCGAAAATTATTTCAAATAAACAAAATTTAAAATATCTTATCGAGTCTTTTAAATTGTACTCAAACTATTTGAATTTGGAAAAACTTCAACCTTTAAAAGAATTTCTCAAGGAAGTAACTATAAATACTAGAGTGGAACGATTTATTCCTGTGAGAGTGATAGCTATTAATTAAACAATATGATATTAAAAATTCAGACTTGATACTCAAAATGATAGTCAAAAAGTTGACCATTTAATTCAAATGAAAACTTGAAAAATAAGAACACTGATAAAATAGTGTTATATAATATAGAAAAACAATTTTATCATTAAAAATTCTTAAAGTCAATTCTAAGATTTTTACTCACCATCGAGAGAATGATTAACAAGAACTCACAATAATACTGAAAAATAATAGTTAACAAATCAGTAAATGTGCTTTGAATTTTTAAATTTCTAAATATATGAAGTTTTTTAATTATAAATATGATGTAATGTTAAATCTCTAGAGTTAAATTTAAAATACTTGTGCAAAATGTCCTTAAAAATTAAATATGAATACTTCATTTGTAACACATCGTATTATTGTATATTAATAAAATTAACATTATAAAATTTTTGTTCGAATTTTTATCTAATAAAGAATTATTAGGTATTTATATGTTGTTTATTTATCTCTTATTCTTAAGATACTTATTAAAAATCTCAAAATTATCGTATTTATTTTTGAATATAAAAAATACTTTTTTTATAAAAAATAGTAACTGTTAGAATTTAATAAGTAACTGAGCTATTCTAATAATTATAAAGATAAAAATTAATTTTCATTTAAAAATAAAAAATATATGCATGTATGTGTTTAATATTATTATATAAATTTGTATCTAAAAATATTTTTTATACTAGAAAAAGATAATAATGACATTTTTAATAAACAATAAATTTTTCCTCTATGAGTACGCAAATTTATACATACAAAATTTTCTTATAACTTTCAGCGAATTTTTATTTTTTAATAATTAATATGTTCGTATTATTTGTAAATTTTTAATACATTTGTGTGAAGAGATTTCATTAGCATACGTCAAGAGTCATTTTGATAAATAGAAAGACCAAGTGAGAAATAAAGTAACCAAAATTTAAAATATCAGAAAATACTCATCGAATACATATATTAGATCCATTAATCTTACTGAATGCATTTCAGGAAATCTCGATAGATCATTTACAGCAATATGTTATACGGTAAACACACCACCATAACTGTTTGAATCATACAAATCGAGTAGATAGATTAAAGTGAATTATATACAAACTAGACTTAATTTATGATTTTTTGATACATATAGAAAAATCATATGAACAAAGGACATCTCTAATACTATTATTGTAATACTTTAATGTAACTTTTTGAGATTTAATACACAACGTAAGTAATTGTGTAATCAAGAAACTTAAGAGCAGCACAACAACCACATTTTCTAATAATATTATTGAATGGTAATTCAACCATTACACTATAATTTATAAGTATTGTACAAAAGAAACTCAATTAGATATTATCTTAAAAAGACTGTCTAAAAAACAAAATTTTCTTTTGAAAAATTAAACACTCAACTTGGTCAAATTGAAGAAATTATTGATTGAAGATTATTGAAACTATTGAATGACAATGGTAAAAGTCTATTGATATTAACTGATGACTATTTTCTCACAAATTACGTTATAACTGTCTTGGCAGATATTTCCTTACTAGAGTTATATTTTACTTGTCACAATGGAGAACAATTCGTTTAATATTTAATTAAGAATTTTTTTAAATAATAGTTAACTCAATACCTACCCAGACAAATCTATTTATAATGGTAGCATGCATTAATATTCAAATAAGTATTGATTCACTTATTAAATTAGAAACCGGTTCTTAACATGCGACACATGGTCAGAGTACGCAAAATCACTTTTTGTAAAAATGGTTAATCAGAATAGTATCATTCGAAATTACTAGATTCATCTTCATGAGATCAATCCCAAAATCTACAATTCTCCTATTATAATATTAAACCAAATTTATTATCAAAATCATTAATAATCGTAGGATATTTATGAATTAAAAGTACGTGCATCAATTTAGATGAAACTCATAATTGAGTAATTCAATACTGTCTATCACTAAATAATTATGAAATTTTTTAAATCTTGAATAAAAAGTCTAAGCTATAGATATAAGTAGTTCAAGACTATATTAGATTTTTTAATTCATTGTTATTATATTTATTACATTACTTACTGAACTAATGAATAACAGTTTCACTACTACTTATTATCATATATTCTCTATAGTAGTACAAATATAATAAAGTTTTTAATATAACTAATATTTTTTATTAAATTAATACATTTGTTGATTATGAAATTATGAAATATTAATTAAATTAAATAATTTAAAATACTTTACAGCTTATCTAAAAAAATAAATTTAATGATAACTTTAAAATCGTTTACTCTTATTGTATATTTACAATATAATTTCGATTATTCAATTTTTATGACTGAAAATCTGTCTCTATAGATACAATTATAATTAAACTTTATTTTAATGTAAGAATTAAATGTTAGTTTTTAGAATTATAAAACTTAATTGATATGTAATAATCATAATAGAAACATATATGGTAAAAATGATAGTGTAATGCAAAAGTTATAAAAATGAAACAAGTGAACATTAAATAACTGGATTATTAAATTCATTGCATTGATAAGTAAGAATTTTAATTTCTCACATCTTTAGGCATTAATCCATGTATCAACGGCATATTGCAACTGCAATCGAATGGACGTAGATGAGTTAATTTATCCAGCACCTCACTGCCCTGAAAAAATAATCTCATGCACCTCTTGGATGGAGGACAGCCTCGTAGAAGAACTTACACCAAAACTGATAGCTAATAGACCTAATACTTACACTTTTACCAAAGCCCTGGCGGAAAGTATGCTCCTGATGGAGAGCCGTAATCTGCCGGTTGCTATTGTTAGGCCATCTATCGTGTTGTCGTCATTTCGAGAACCAGTGGCTGGATGGGTGGACAACTGGAATGGACCAACAGGAATCATTGCTGCGGCTGGAAAAGGTTTTTTTAGGTATGTTTTTCCACATTTTATACTTTCCCGTCGATCCTCGATATTCTATGAGAAGTACTTAACATTATAGATATATAAAATTGTTTTGAATACATTGCATTTAAAATTTAAAAAAATTTATTAATTATTTCTTAAAATATTCGAATCCATACTATTATTGTAGCTCGGTCAATGACATTACACTAAATTGTTGAATCTTACGATTCTAGTTGAGCTCTTTTTAATTGAAATAAAAAGATTAAAATCACGACACATTTCATCAAGCAATATGAAAGAAATCGAATCTTTCTTTCTGAACAAGCAGTTTACTTTTTATTCTTATCACATCGATTTCTAATTTTATTTGACATTTCTAAGTCATCAAACAAACTCCTGTTAAACATAATTAATGTTGCTAATACAATAAAGCGAAATTTGTTAATAAGATCATATATTTATTATTATATATTCAAATAATATGCACGCTGTCATTAATATAGAAAAACAATGACTGGTAAAATTTTGGTACTTGTTAATCTCCTAAGATATAAATATTTACACTTTAATTTTTAAGAATTCATATTTCTCACACATACACATATAATATTTACTTATACAATTATAAATATTACAAATATATTATACTTCTAATAGTTATGAGTAATCTTAAAGGAGATTTCTTATTTTATAGGACGATGCTTTGTCACGAGGACAAGATTGCTGACCTTGTGCCCGTGGATATTGTAATAAATCTTATGATAGTGGCTGCATGGCGAACAGCGACTCATCACACAGACTCCATTACCGTGTACAATTGCAGTACTGGTCAACAAAATCCCATAACTTGGAAGCATTTTGTAGACTTGTCGTTTAAGTACAGCCGCATGCATCCTACGAACGGAGCAATCTGGTATCCTGGTGGACGTTGTCGCAATTCGTACTTTCTCAACCGAATTTGCGTGGCTTTCCAGCATGTAGTGCCCGCGTACACACTTGATTTACTTGCAAACTTACGGGGCCGTAAGCCAATAATGGTGCGTGTCCAAGCGAAACTAGATAAGGCAGCCAAGTGCCTTGAGTACTTCAGTACACAACAATGGAACTTTAAAGATGAAAACGTTAAACTGTTGGGACAAGTTTTGAGTGTGGAAGATCGGAACACCTTTATGTTTGATGTGCAGCAAATAGATTGGCCCTCTTATCTGG
Organism: Eupristina koningsbergeri; assembly: GCA_018907245.1. Classification (NCBI taxonomy): domain Eukaryota; kingdom Metazoa; phylum Arthropoda; class Insecta; order Hymenoptera; family Agaonidae; genus Eupristina; species Eupristina koningsbergeri. Next base: position 282,816 of record JACCHV010000157.1, read on the forward strand.
AAAATTATATTCTCGGTATAAGACAGTTCATATTAAAAGAAAATCCTGAAACATTGCCTGCAGCTCGTACACACATTACGAGGTGAGGCGTTGTTATTTTAAATATGATTACTCCGAGCTGAACAGCTATTTATTGGGCCTTTATTAAGGTTAATTTTATTTTTTTATACAAAACAATGTAAATGTTTATTTGATATTTCATCTCTCATTTCAACTACTGCTCTGTGTGCTAACATATTTTATTAAAATTGTTAATTTATCAAAACGTTATGGAAGATGCTTAATAATAGTATTTATATTCTAAAAAATTTTACAAAATTTTGCAAAAAGTATAAAGAAAAATGCATAAATAGAATTAAACTTAATACTACATCATTTAATAAAGTAGGTATAAATGAAAATATTAATTTTTTTAATTTAATAATTTAAAAATGTCAAATTTAAAATATTTGAGTTCTAGACAAAATAATCTATATGATACTTAAAATTGTTATTTTATTATCATTGTTTTACAAATAGTGAAATATATGTAAATGTTATAATTATTAAGTTTATTTAAAATTAACACAAATGCTGTTATTTTTATAAATAATGAATATTTTTTCAGATAATGTAAATAGAATATTTAGTATAATTATAAACAGTATATACATTCATTAATATTATACAAATTCTATTAAAAAGTTGACAATGTTTTTAAAATATGACTTCAGTAATCCTTGTGATAATTTCATTTTACAAATTTACAATAAGTATAATTATTTTCGTTACAGATTGTATTGGTTGCACAAAGCTGTTGAAGTGGGCACAATTTTTATTGTGGTACGAATCCTCCTATCTCACAGCACTTGGGCTCGAACCGCATGGTTCTCTCTCCTATCATTTGTGTTGCGAATGTGTCGTATGATTGTTTGACGACTCAGCAATAGTGCGAAACCCATAGAGGTACCGCAAAGAATCATCAACAATAATATTAATAACAACATTAACATCATTAACAACTTTGAACAGGCGATGAATATTGATGAAGGTGATATCATAAATAGGATGCCAAACGATGATGGACATCACCATAAAAAGCATAATAAACATAATAGTAGAAATAGTACGAATAATTTAATACTAACGGTGAGTATCCTTGTTAATGCTTCAATTCCGCATTGCCATTGGTTCAGTTTTCACGGTTGGATGCTTTCAATAATGAGGTTGTGCACATTTGTCCTCACAACTTGAGATACTAGCAGTGTTTGAAGTGAAGACGAATTTTGACGTAGCAGACTTAAAATTTACAAAAGAACAATAGCAGCAGCAGTTATAGAAAAAAAATATGCGAAATTTTTTGTGACTACAAATGAAATGTTGATGCTCAAATAAAAACAGAGTAATGAGGTTAAAGTTGAATACTAATTATTTGAAAATTATACATGTAATAAAATATAAACATGAAACCGGATTGTTTCTTCCTGATACTTACAGAATAATGAATTAACATGTAATGCGGAATTTTGAACCCGTGTGTGTGATGGTGAAATAACGATGTCAAAGAGATATAAAAAACATGAAAATAGAAAAGTACATGTGCGTGCATGGTATTATATATAAGTAAACGAATTAATAAGAAGTGTAAGAAATAAATAAAAAAAATTCATAAAAATCATACCCTGTATGATAAAAAGTAACTTCTAGTTCCAAAAATACATAAATAAAAATGATTAAAAAATGTATTTAATAACTCAACAAGCTTTGTAGTGCATTTTTGTAGTATATTGGCGTTAAAGAAAAAATAAAATAAAAATGGAATAGATGTGAAATCTTTAATACGATTTATTCTTTTGAAAATTTAAAAATTTACAGGATTTAAAAAATTAAATGAGAAATAAAAAAAACGAGAAGAAAGAGATGAAAAAAAAAATTATTGATGATTCCAAGAAGCCAGACTTTATGCTTCCGAAACATTTATATGCACCGTGTTATAAGCTTATTATATGTCTTATATTTTTTTTTAATTCTTAAAACCAATAAACAACACAGAAAAGAAACATGAAAAGAATAAACAGATAATAGTAAATTATGTGTTGCACCCGAATAATTTTTTATATTGATTATTATAAAATGCGAGACTGATGCAAACCATGTGAAACATACATGTGTATACAGAAAATAAAGAATTAAAAAGAAAAAACACTTTTGATCAAGCGCATACACAATGCTAGGTTTTACATAAAAAATGTTGTGCTTCCTCGGTTATCGATGATGGCCAATATTCTCCTAAAACTTATACATCACGACGCAAGATACGTAGGTGGATATTTTTTGCTACGTCCAATTTCATAAAATTATAAAAGTGACAAAGTAGGCGATAATGAACAAAATTAAAATTTAATAAATGTAAGGTATATAATTATTGAGGTTGATTAACTATCGTTGTCACATTTAGTATTTAAGAAGCGGAAGTTGAGATGACTTTTTCTTTGAGGCTAGTAATAGTTTACTAATACTAATTAGTTTATTGGTATTAATAGTTCACTAATATTAATAGTATTAATATTAGTACTAGTAATAACCTAATACTAATAAACTATGCCCACTTTTTTTTATCGCCATAGCCATTGAAATTCCATTATAAATAATCAGACCGAAAAAATGAATAATTATTAAATTTTTTAAGTTTAAAATGTTTTTAAAAGTTTATTAAATAAAAGTAAGATTATTATTTAAACAAAATTATTAAATTATTTAATTCGTTGAAAAAAAATAGATTATTACTTGTTTTAAGACAGCAACATATTAAATTTTACATCTTTAAATATTTATATATTATCTACGTCACAGAGGATACTGCATGATTTGTGATAATATTAAGTTGAAAAATAAATATAAAGTGTAGATGATATTCTTTATATTATATTAAATGCAAAAAATTAATTTTGCGTAATCTTTTAAAAAATTAATTATGCGTAATGTTTTAAAAATTTTATATTTATAATTTGTGAAATATTAATAATTTTTTAATCTTATTTTACAACAATAATGTTTGTTTAATATAATTGAACCATTCTAATTAAAAATATAATTAATGTAAATATTAAAAAAAAAAAAAAAACTAAATTATTTTAAAATGTACTTTACATTAAACATGGTGAATTATAGAGATTATGTAAATAATATGCATACATTTTTATAAGTTAATGATTTTTAATAAAAATTTTATTTTTGATTAATTAACTATAAATAGAAAAAAGATGTTAAGGAATAAATTTGATGTAGTCGATATATAAATAAAAATAATGTACCTTTTAAAAGGAAATTGAAGTGGAATATATACATGATCTGTTCGGAAAGTTAATCCAATTTATTATTTTCGAAGTCACCATTTATAGTAGCGATGTAGGAGAAATCTTAAAATGTGATAAAAAATTTTTTTTACCATTAGAAACGGCAGGATTTGTCTTCGTGCAAAAGATGTTTTTCAGTTTTGTACACGGCGTAAAGAAGCGACTGTTGGAATAGATTTACACGTTAAAACTTTATTCGTGACTTAATAAAATACTATAATGACTTTTAAATATTAAATAAGCTTTAAAAATAAAATTCCATGTAAATAGTAATTAAAAAAATCGTATAAGGTGTTCAAGAAGGTTACCGATAACTTTCATTTTCAGTACCAAAAAATAGCCCGAACCTATTCTAATGCATAGCGCGTGTACAAAATTTTAAGTTCAAATCATCATTTAAAGATCAGGATAATTAGTAATACCTTTAATTCATCAAAATTTTGATTCAATTACCTTTAAAAGCCTTTTTTAACATTTAACCTTTTTTTAAAAATCTGCACAGTATTTCCTTTCAAATCACACACCAAATTTTATCGTATAACAGTATTTCACTAGACGGTTCATCACGCCGTATTAGAAAACTGAAAAACAACCTTTACACAAATGTAAATATTGCCGCAACTAATGATTAGAAAAAGAAAGAAAAAAAACTCCGCCGCACATTTTAAGACCTCTCCCAAATTATTATTACAAATGCTCGCTTCAAAAATGGTAAATTGAATTTACTTTCCGGACAGACTATGCATTTAATAAATATAGAAAGTTATTCTCAAATATTTAATTAATATATCACCTTTTTAAAAAGTATAAGTAAAAAACTTAACAGAGAATTATTGATGTATTTAACTCCTAAATACTTACATGCAAGCGTACATATTTTTGAATGTATGTGTGCGTAAGTGCGCGCACGTATGTATGAATGTGTAACATAAAAATATGTCTAATAATAAATAAAGCAGAAATTATCTCATAACTTAATATAATAAAATTATATTATTTATTTTCACCGTAAAATATCTATATGTATCTTTGAAATTGTTTAAAACATTGCTGAAATTTTTATAATAGTCCATAATAATAATTTCATTCAGTTTTTAAATTTTAAAGGTATTGGTAATTTAAAAATAGTTACTATATTCGTTATTGTATATTTTCAAACAAATATTATCTAATCTCACAATTTTACTTTTAATCAACACATATAATCACATCCAGTAGCTGTTTGCATGAACAAATTATTGAGTTAAAATTAAGACTTTACAATTAATTAAAATGTAAAAAAAAATATCAAGCATAAAAATGTGAACTGAACACTAGATTAATTAGACACATGTTTAATGTAAATATTATTTTAGAAAAAAATCATTAATATACCTAAAAATCAGTTTGAAAAAAATATCATTAACATTACTGCAATAGTTCAATTAAAATAATTAAAAATATAGAAAAATAATTAAAAAGAAAAAAATTTGAAAAATATATCTTCCATAACATTAATAGTAACTAGTCAAATATATATTTAATAATACAAAAATAGCCTTAACATAATTTACGGTAAATAAAATTTAAAAAACATAAATTCAAATAAGGTAAAAAATAAAATTTCATAAACATTAATAAAAAAAGTTACATACATTTTCTTCTTCAAAATATTTATACGCTTCCTAACTTTATCTTAATAATTTGATTCGTTCCACAATCAAGAACATAATATAAATATAGGGAAAAAATATATACTAAATCCAGCTTTTAATACAAATTCATATGATTTATATTCCAATTTATCATAACAAATTCGTATTTCATAATATGTGCAAAAATCAAAACAAAAGCAAATATATAATTAAAAGACTATCTCGTTGCAACTCTTAAGCGAATATCAATTAGTCTGAAACGAAAAAATAATTATTAAAATTTGAAATGATGTAAAGAAGCAAAGTTTATATGCAATTTTGTAATACAAAAAATCAACTCTAAACTTAAACTAAAAAATTGAGAAATACAAATGTCTCTGTAATATTAGTATTATTAATCTTAATCTTCATATTACTAATTAATATAATTTTTTTTTAACAAATAATTTTTAGTTCACACGGAAAAAATTTTATAGAGAGAATATTATAATCATTATTATAAATATAATTTGATGTGTATATAATAATATGTCATTATATTTGAAATTTTATAAAAATATCGAGATATAAATAATCAAATACAATAAATATAAAATTTTTTAAACTATAATTTTTTTTACTTAAAATATAATTCAAATAAATAAACATCGAAAACGTGCATATCGAAGTATAAAAATTAAATCCGAATATTCTATTTAAACCAGAGTTCTTGATTTGGTATAAAAAATTATTTTAGGCTTATTCCAGATTTTATTTCTTTTATGTGTATTCTACTAATCATATCTGCAAATGTTAAATGCATTTTTAATATCTTATTATTATTATTATTATTATTATTATTATTATTATTATTATTATTATCATTATTATTATTTTTATTATCAAATATATAAGACGTGAGGTGGCATTTAGAATCATATTTAAAAATAGAAGTATACAATACTATAAATATTTAATTACACTTAGAAAATAACTTCGAAAAATATATAAAAATAAAAACACATTTTGATGATTCTTATTTCAAAAGAATTTATTACTTTATTTGTTTTTATAAAGTTTGATATAATTACATTAATTTAAATCGAGAAAAAATTATTTATCAGCATCCAAAAAATGTTAAAAAAGAAATGTATAACTATTGTAAGTATAACAATACAAGTCCAAAAAGTAAATTTTAAATTTATAAAACAAGGTTTGACCTTTGTATTATCAGTTAATAAAACAATGAGCACGATTTATAATAATTATAACATGTATACATCATATACGTACACAAACATTAAATGAGTGTGGTTTTCTTATTTAACAAATAGATTTCAAAGAGTTTTATTATCAAATTTTTTAATATTTGCGTGCTAAAACAAAATGTATAAAATAAATAAATAAAATAAAAAAAAGTATATTATATATTAAGTACCAATTATTGCCTGTGCCTTTAAAATAAACAAAAGTTACAAAAATTTATTACTATTAGCATAAATATTCATGTTCTACTTTTCTTTTTTTTATATATAATTTTCTTATACTCATGATATTTCATGAATGAAAAATCAAAATTACAAATGAAATAAGTGTGTAGGATAATTTTTATTTATATTAAAGTGTAGAATTATTTTTAATTCTTTCCCTCCACTTGATTGCTCAATGTTTGATAAAAAAATATTTAAAATTTATGGTTTTAATTTTCGAAGAATTGAATAGTTAACATATATTTAAAAAAAATATTGAATGAAATAATATTTAGTATCGTCAAACAAAACTATTTTTATTTATTATTAAATAATTTACTTAGTAGAAATGAATACAATTAAACAAACGGGTTAAAAGATAGAAAAATACAAATTCGATGGATAATGATCCTTTATCGCACCACATTAGGAGGGGGGAAGTGACCATCCTCGCACGATTATCGTGGGTCTTGGATCTCGAACACAAGCCTACATAATCCTATATTGAAAGGTACTCATGCTACGTCGGTACCACTTTACCGAGTAGAACGTATTGCTCTGCTTCATAAAATCCTCCGTGCACACGGGGCTGCCAGATCGAACCTGCAACCTTTAAATTGGTGAGACAAACCCTTCAACATCCTCCACACAGAGCAGATGCGTCCTTAATAGCTCTTGATAATTTCGCAACAACTTGGGTGACCCCGCAGCAGATCCTGTTGGCCACTTAGGATATTCACGTGTTACAACCTTGAGCACTATCTGCGAATTATACAAGGGCGACAATCCGCACTCACAATTACTTTTCCAAAAACGTAGTCTAGGAGAGATGCGAAAAAATGCGCAAAAAGACGACGGTGCGTCAAGTACAGGATCGGCTGCTCGCGAAATAGTCCGAATTCCAATATTTTTCAAAATTTTTTGACTTTTCCGCATTCACTTATTTACTGCAACTACAATGTTCCAAGTTGCACGCGTTACAAGACGTAATAAGATATCACAATATAATAGTGTTATAATAATGTAATAAAAGTAAACAATAATAATGTACAGAATTGCAATAAATTTTTATCAATAAACATTTTATCAATTTCTTAAATCAAAGAAAATTTATTTAACAAAGACTATACGAAGTGTATGAAAAAAATATAAGTGGTAATTAGTAATAATAGTAAAAGATTAGTAGTAATCATCTGCAAAATCATCAACTGAACTATTAAAATTTCATTATTATTAATTTAATTATTAGTAATAATCTGCAAAATCATTAACTAGTTTTGACTGTAACTTATTCGGTCGCACAATGAATACAACAAAATATTATTTATTATTAATAAATTTATTAATACCATAATTTATTGTTACGATTTATTAAAGAAAATTAAAAAATTTATATGAATTTTTAGTTCACAGCTTAATTTATTTATACCTTTTTAGTGAATCGGCTCCGTTTACCTTTCACGGGTAAAGGAAAGAGTTGAGCACTCGTTGAAAAAAGAGAAATCGTCGGGATAAGTGGTAGCCGGTCTGCCAGGGATTTGAAGCGTAATCATTAAAAATAAGCAATAAATTTTTAAATAAATAAACGTCACCGGGAAGGTGTCCTTTAATTGACTGTTTTATTTAACATACAAAAATACAGTGAAATCGATAAATTATTAGTGAAAATTATGAAATAATAATAAATTAAAATTTTTTATATTTGATTATATTTTCATCCTTGAAAATTACGACGAACTTATTATTCACGATAAATTTATAAACGGCCAACGTCTACTCGCTGTATGACCGCCGGGTAAATCACGAACAATAACAATGTCATCGGACGTAAAAACACGCGCCAGTTATCCGAAGTTCGTGTAATTATTTCGAATAATTACTTTACAAATATTTTATATACATGCGAAAGAATTTCGGATAAATATTTTTTTTTTTCAATGAAGCATGGAAAAAAAATTTTTATTTGAAATTTTACCGAACGCTGATTTTTCTTAAACTTACGATTTCACTGCAAAAAAAACAGAAAGAAATAAATAGAACGCAAAGCCATGGAAAACGACTGAAACAGCCGGTATATTTAGTGAAAGCACAAATAACTGCAATAATGATAAAGATAAAAAAAAGTACTCTAGGAGACTCGAGTTGAGTCAAGGATCGGATGGTGGAACCGTCTTACAATTGCAGTGGACACAATTGCAAGAAGGCCGTAGAACTCTTGACACAAGTGAATAGGAAAATGAAGTTACAAGTGACTTCACTCGAGGAGAACAAAAGAACGCCCTCTAGCCTATCACAGGTACAGTTGGGTCTGCTAGTGAAGGTGCTGCTGGTTCCGGTGCAGCAACTGATGGTGATGGTGATAGTATTGTAAGTGTCTGAGCTGGCGGTGGTCATGAGGTTAACTCCCGGGTATTCGATCCTTTGGGTGTTGCGGCTGGTGGCGACGTAGTTGCGTCGACAGGCGGACATGGCGGGTGGCACTGGTCGCTGGTTGTGATGTCGCTCCACCTAGCGGATGAGCCGGTTTGGTCTCCTGACTGGGACATTCATTCGGTGTGGCGATAACGTGATGCGACGTGAGAGTATTTCGTCTTTGAAATCATGACCTAGAAAGAAAATGTAATACATAAAAAAAATTAATATACTTTTTTATATATGTAATGAATACCCATTGTTAAAGAATAAAAAGGAAGGATCATTTGTGATTAAATTTTTAAAGTTATTTAGATTGATTACCACAATAAGAAAGTTGATTTTATTTGATTGTTTGGACTTTCATTATTAGCCAATAATACTTTCTATACTTTTTCTGACTAAGTATTATCCCAGTTTCGATCTCTCACGGTCATGACATTACATTATATGAACAATATGTTGTCTTAACTAAGAATTTAGCTCATTTTGTGCCAATAGAATTAAATAGACTAGCACGGGATGAGATTCATTAACTACAATAATTTAATGTATGCATAGTATTCAGTACCGAGATTAGGGAAGGAAGATCAACTCAATGGATGAATTGTCGATTAACATGACTGATAGGTCACAGAAGTTTTGTGTTAAAAATTAATGCTCTTGATAATTTGAGAATTCTTAAATATTATAATAATTATATATAATTATATTCCATATATTTCTATCTAATTAAAAAACTAATTTACCTTAGATAATAGTAAAAATTTAAAACAAATTTAATATGATAAGATCACCACACTCTTTGTTATGGTAAAAAAGCTAGTTTAATGACAGCCGCAGCTCACATCGTATATGATAACTTTGAGAGTTCACCTAGAGAGGTGACTCCCCATATGAAAGATTGCAGTTCTAGAGGTTAGAGTGAATTCCAGGTTATGATAAGAACTCCCATCAAATTTTGTGGTACAGGTCTAACACTAGTTCAATCAGCAAGAAAGTATTGATATTTGTAATTACCCTAGTCACAATTGAAATTGGAAGATCATATGTAGACTGGAGAGTCTCCCATGAAATCTCCATGTCTGATTGTAACTATATCTTTTTCGAGCTTAGGAGTAAAGGCCAAGGAAAGGAAATGACAATAAATACTAGGAGGCTGACTGCATAACAGACAATTCACCTATCAGAAGGGAAAGTTTATTGACACAGCTCTAGCTTAGACCATTAGATTTGTGTAACAGTGAATAAACAATAATGGAATGATGCTGGCTACATTGATGAATATAGAAAGTGTAGGATGAGATCACTGGGCACATAAATAAGTATACCTTTTTACTAAAGTCTTATGGCTTTATTTTTTCCACGTCTTTGTTACAATATATTCTCGCCAACTCTCTCTATTTCTAGCTGTTTACCCAAACTCAATTCTCACGTTATCAAATCCCCCGAATAAGAGAAAACCCTTATACCTTCCCAGTATCATTCGAAATTTCCGCAACCGGGCTTTCTCAATGCATGACTCGTACGTACTCGCATAGTGCTCTCTAGCTACCTATAAAGGTATATTTGATCACACCCCTCAGGAGACTATACGCAAGGCTACATAAACTGGGAAAGTTTCTCCTACGATTAGGAATTAGATTTATAACATTTTTAGCTCTAGTTAAAATCATCATAGTTAAAAACAATACCACCATCCGAGGTAGAATTAGTAAGGGCTATCCATAAGGAAGTATCCCTTCGTCAATATTATGGTGTATGATCATAGATAACTTGTTTAGAATGCTTGAAAAGCATGGAATATATACTCAAGACAACGCAGATAACGTTGTAAACGTGTCAGAGAAGATGATTATAACATAATCATTGAAATCATGCAATATGCTATTGGTATGGTCACTAAGTGAACAAAATCGGTAAACATGTCAGTTAACTCCGAGAATATGAATATTCACAACTAAGTAAAACATTAATAAAATTAATAGATTAAAACTTAATGACTGTCTTTTAAAACTAGTGGACAAGTCCAAGTGATATGGGATAGAAAAATAAATGGGAACGCTCATATTACCATGAAGTATCGACCTCCAATAAATGCACATTAGGCCTACAAAGATGATAAAAACGAAGATGAAGTCGGATTGGGGACTTGAGAGATGGGCACATTGAAATAAATTATCTGTAAGCTAGAAAAATATGCACCCAAGCAGAAATTACGTTGCGATATAAGTTGCGTATCTGTTGAGCATGCAAATCAGAAATAAATTTGTTACTATCTGCTCAGATAGCTCTACTTGCCATTGATAGTACAAAAACTAGGTCCAGAGAAGTTCTCCAATGCAAGAATTTACTGGAAAATCTAGTGAAGGGTTATAAAGTCACTCTAACTTGGATCCCTGGTCACCAGTGCCATCTGGGTAACGGAATCGCTGGTAGACTGGATAAAAGAAAGGTTTTCAACCTTAGATCAGCAAAATATGAGGTATACATTGATTTAAAATAAATTAACAGAATAGTCTCTGAATATCTAAATCGATAAATTATTGAGAGAGGAGAAAGAAAATCGTAGACAATCGAAAAGGCTTATTGGGCCAACTCTACCCACCATTTGGTAGCCTGATTCCAAATTCAGAGAATGAATAGGCTTCCTATTATGTTGATAGGCTAGCCTGAAGATCACTGAACTGCTACCATCTCAGCAAAATTGACATAAAGGAAAATAACACATATAGCTGACGAAACCACTGAACATTTGCTTTGAAAATGCTCAGCTTTCATGACTGCTAGGCACAACTATTTTGAAATCCATTTCATTGAATATATGTACTTCATTGAAGAACCTCAGGCTAAGCTCTATCTTAGACCTTACCAGAAAAATAGATTCCTTGCAGATAATTAAAGATAAAAATAAGCGTTCGTTAGTAACTAGCTGTATGGTTAAGGATTTGATACGGTGAGTTGAGGAATTAAGAAATTAACAATTAACTTTCCTTTGTACTGAACTAGGGACTAGTATTAGAGTTATGCCCAAGCGCCCTTAGGGACGACACGTTCTTCAATGGAAGCCACTGTTATTCTCTTTTTCTACTATAATATTTACTATGTACTAAGATCACTTCATATGATCCTTTTCGATGATTGGTATATGTGTTTATATTATTGTTCTTCAAACGTATGTATAAAAGTAGTTTAAAACATTCTTTTAAGAAAACTCTACAAAGCTTATTTACATTACCGTTTAAAGTGTCTATATATTTCAAATTTCTAAGAAATTTTAAGAACAACTGTCAATTATATAGTGAGTGTATATGTAGATTAAAAATTTAATAATAAATTTAAAAATAAAAAATTTAAATTAAAAATTTTTATTCATATATTTTATGTAGCGAATATTTTCTTTCTCTTCCGCACATATAGATACACTAACGATTGCATCGTTAAAAAAAATTTTATAAGTGCTTTAAACCATTATAAAATTAATTTTATAAATGTTTTAAAGAAAAAGTTTCAATTAGAAAATATTATACTATCAACAAATTATTACTAGTAAGTACAAAATAATATAATGAATATAAGGCAATTTGGTAAATCAAGCGTTATGGTTAAGTTCATTTAATCTACATAATAATCCTAATAATTATAAAATAGCATAGAGGGGAAAAGTAAACACGATATAAAGAGCGGGGTAAAATACAAAAGAACGCTTTAGCTTTTCTGCTTTTGGCTTTTTACTTTTATCATGGACATCCTCTAACAAGTATACTTTAAAACCAAGTTATTATGTCAAGTATTGGCAATTGATTTTTTAGGTGTAAAAGAAATGTTGAGTGGTGACAATCTGCTGCTAAGATAGAATTTACTCTTATCGTTCTTTTAGATAGCAAAATATTTCAAAAATTGTAATTAATTTTTTATAAATATTAAAGACCTGATGAAGACTAAGTAATTAGTTGAAACGTTGCCGACGAAAAATTAAGACTATCGTTTTTTATTTATACATCCATATGGAACCAATTCATAATATTCTATAACTATGTATGAAGTAAAAATCATAGAAATGTCATTCAAATTTTTTTTCATTAAAAACAGCATTAAAATATCTTTCTTATACTTTTTCAGAATGTAAATATCTTTATAATATTTTTTATTATTAACAAAATAAGTTTTTCAAGATTGGAAGAAAAAATAATCTACAAAAATGAATTATATAAAGTTCAACAGAAGGCTGACTAAATTTACTCTATAAATATATATATATATATATATATATTTTTACATATGATTTATTAAGTATTCATTTATGTGGATTGAACATAAAAAATTTATTACATTTTAGTGTTTAGACAAGTGGAACTCTCCCCCCCCCCTGCTATTTCATCTGTGCGGAGAACCACTGGAGAGATTTTTCAAAGCGTTATTAGGCCCCTTAAATTTATTAAAAAAAAATTAATGTTAATTTCTCATGGTCCATTGAAGCGATTTATATGATTTTTTCTTTTTTTAATTTTATATAGAACATCGAAACCAGTACATCTGTAAGATTAGATTTTTAAAAAAATTTTTATTTTTTTATTATTAACAAAGTTATTTTATGTTTTTTGCTAAATTATTTGTATTTCAAATAAAAAATACTAATATATTTAGTAATTGAGGAAACTCATCTGGCTTTACGAATATATTTATTTTTACAAATTCTTCTTTATTGGTGAAGCATTTAAGAGTTATAAAATACCAAAAAAAAATTTTTTCTTATATAAATAAACAGCTAACTTTTAACAACTGTTTTAAAAATTTTTTTTTATTTGTACGATATAAAATTTATTTTGATCTCAAATTAATATATTTATTTTAAATTTTGTAAAATACAGATATTAAATACTAAATATATTTTTAAATTCTCAAAAAATTTATTCTTTTTTGTTTTTTTTTATTAGTAGTGAAATAAATTGACTAAAATCCCGTAAATTATAATTTTACTGACGTTTCAAGAATTTGTTTATTATTCTCTTTAAGGTAGTTATGTATAAAAATATAAATTAATGCAATAAATTTGTATATTTTATTTGAAAATAATTATACCTATAATTTATATTTGACAAATAATACCTTTCAATTACTATTTATAATATAATAATTATAATATTTATTATTATTTCTACCCAATTTATAAAATTTAATCAGACCCTTTTTCAAATATTTTATTGAAAATTTGACGGGAACATTATAGTAAAACATGTTTTATAAATTTTAAAAAATTATTTTTCCATTTTATTGTAAATCAAAGTTTATTTCTTTATAATTTCTTCCACATACTTTTAATTATAATTATAAAATGGAAATAAAGGGAAAAATGATATTTTAACGTTCTAATTATATTTAAAAAAATTTTTTTTTATGTACCTTCTTTTTTGTATATTATTTCATTTACCGAAATAATATATTTCTAAAACAAAATTTGTAAACCAATCGTTGTATTAATGTATATTTATACATTGTATTACATGTATATACTTACCTAAAATTAAACTTATTTATATATGACTAAATATAAACATACATAAATAATATAATATAAAATATAAATAAAAAAAATATAAATAAAAACTGAATACAATTCTTATACTTCTTATATCTCATTATTCGGTAAAGATGATAATAATACAAATTGTGAATGTGAATAAATTAAAAATAATATTAAATAATATTAATGTAAATAATATTTAAAAAATAGTAAATAAATAAAGTAAAATAAAGTGGATAAATTGTAATTTTTTAAAGCACCTAATGAATATAAATGTTTATTTGGAAAGCTTTGATGAAAATTTCATTTGGAAGCATTAAAATACTGTACCTAATACTTTTCACAATAATGAATTATGCTTTTGTAAAAATAACGTAGTTTATTATATATATATCGAGTAAATTAAAATATTTTATATATGAGTATTAAAAAATTAAGTATAAGTGAATAAATTGCAAGAAATGTTTCAATTTTATATTCTTAATGTAGAAAATTAAATACGTATAATAACCCTTTTGCTGTATTGTTAAACAAATAATTTTATTTTTAAAGTAATCGTTTATATATCAATACAATCTATTGATTATAAACATTTTTTATTCAATGCCCAAGTAAATAAACATTTCAACAGAATTATTCGTATTAAAATATTGTATTTGAAATAGAACATAAAAATAATTTTTTTTACAGATATAAATTTAATAATAGATAGAAAAATACTAAAACATGTTATATATATAACGTTACATTTCTTATATTGAAACTTTTTTATTAAATTACAGAATTAAATTAATTTAATTAAAATATTACTTATTAATTTTTACATAATTATTTATATAAGTTACATAATTTATATATTTTATAATTAAATATTAATTAAATTTTATTAAATTAATTTTTTAAATAAAATTATAAATAGAAGCAGATATTTTTAAAGATACTTTTGAAAATACATTATTAAAAATAATAAGAAATATTTTATTTTTTCGCAATTACAAATCAATGAATAAATTTTTTTTGTAGAATGAAATAAAAATCATATAATTATTATTCAATAAAAAATTTTTCTTTTTAATATTTCTTTATTATTTTAATACATATGCCGTTTAATAAATTACTTTTTAAATAATTTAAAAACTATAAAACTTATAACTTCAGTAGGTTGTTTACAAATTTAATTTATATTTCCTATAGTCTCTTAATTTTTTATTATTATATATATTTTGTTATTTGATCAAACGTCATTCACTTTCTCAAAATATTAAAACATCCGTTCAACAGAAATAATAACTATAAATCATTTAGTGAATTTTTTTTTCAAATGACGTTTCAACCAAAATAATAGACAGAAATTTAATAGACTTTTATATTTTGTATTTTTTAATTAAATTAATGCTAAAATTGCTAGTTGTAATTGTTTATTTAGTTGAGTACATTTAATGAGCGTATATAATGAAAGTGAGTGCGAAAGAGGGGGGTGGTCTAATTTAAAAAGTATAATTTGAAAAAAGATGAGAATTTATAGTAAAGATTTCCTATCTTGTCAAAATTTCTATAACAAAATTTCTTCATTAATTTTTTAACGAATTTCATTGCAAAAAAGAAAGGTAACAGAAAATTAAAAAGGATGGTTGTCGGATAACCCGCGGAAGAGCATGAAAACCAATTTGGAAGGTGAATTAATGAGCGAAGAATATTTTAAAAAGATGCGTTCGAGCGAGTTAGCGATCGGAAGGGTAAGCGAGAAAAACGAGTCATAAGTATCAAGCCTGTCGAACATTTGGGATAAGATAATTCTGGGGTTGTCGTCAAAAACGATTCTAAGAGTTTTGGTCCGGCAGAGAGGGAAGGAAGCCCGCAACCCGTCAATGAAGACCCGCGACGACTGGAAAGCCATTGTTATGCGTCTGTGTGCACGCGTGGGTAGCTGCGCACATGCGCGCCAGGGCTTCTGCACTCCATCGAGATCATGTCGCTCGGAGCTCGACCGCCACCGATTTCGATTTTAGTCGTGGCCGGGTCCGGGTTGGGGGAAGAAATCGCATGTCGCGTTGACGTGGTTTGATTCTAAGTCCTGAATTTCAAATTGCATCTCGATGGGACACACGTTTGCTCGAGTAGTAAACCAGCTTCAAATACAGAACGTACGTATGTGTTAAGTTAGATGAGTTAGATTTGAGTACATTCGATCAGATCAACAGCATCTCATAAGATAATTAGTATAATAAACTATGTGAGTTCGCTTATCACGTGTGTGCCTGAAGAAAAAGAGAGAAAGAGAAAGAGAGAGTGTGACTGAATGTGAATGTTAGACCTACTCGTAGATCCATTCATCTGGAAAAGATTACCAGAGATTAAAAGTAACCGCTAATTTTAACTTTGCAACTTTTTGGCCGGTTATTGTCTCGTTCTCTGGTACATACTGACTGCCGATATTCGAGTTCCGATATAAAATAAAAAACTGCGTGTGAAAGTAGAAAAATAGAGAAGAAGCTCAGAGAGAGACGGAGATGGGAATAAAAAGAAAGAACACCTGGTGAATAATCGATCGCACCACTGCTCTTGGGCGCAACGGTTGTTCGTTTCCCGGACGGAACGTGCCACACTTCGAAAGTTCGTAGTATATGTGCGCGCGTGTGTATGTGTGAAAATAAAGGAAGTGGGGCGCGAGTCGTCGTGCGTCTCGTTCCGATCGGTCAATACACACGCGAGACGCACGCGTATAAGCACGTCAATAAACTAGAAAATTTAGTTCTTGCGCACGTATCGCTGACTTCCGGGTCAGGTCTCTCACATCATCCCCGAGTTCTGAATCACCAAAAGAATAGGCACGATTCTGTTGTGGCTGAAGCCAACGAGGATAACAGAGTTAGCCTTTGATCATGTTCCGGTAGTCGTTTGATGATATAAAGCATTGGCGTGTCAACGCTGCAAGATAAAGAATCGGTATCGCGTTGTCTTTGTCACAGAAAAGTGAAAAGAGGGGGTGCGCGCCTTTTTTTTGTCGATAACGACTATACACCCCTTTGTTGTGGGCGTTTTTATGTATATTTTGGATAAATGCAATATTTTTCCCAACGAGTATGAACCCCAGGATTTAATTTCCATCCGTAAATCAGATATCGATTGGAAGTTTTTATTATATACATTAATCTTGCCTCTTTTAAATAAAAAAAAATTACTGTGCAGATGCTTTTCGCGTTTTATTTGATTGATCTGACACAATATTATTGCACAATTATTGTTTTTCTGTTTAAAATTACAAATTGTTGTATGTCACTAGTGTTGATATTACGTGTAAGTCTGAATACGATTCATAAATAGGTTTTTACCCATCTAAATTCATTTTGTAATTTAAAACTCGTTTGTCATACATTTTTTTATTTTCAAATTCACACAACATTACCACCAAAAACAATCCACGATTCTCTTTAAATAACAACATAAATTTTACTGAATTAATTAGACAAGAAACACATTCTTGACGAATTATTATTTTCATATACATGTATACACATGAACTTATAACTTATGCAAACATAAGCGAGCGCACTTTTCGACACACACGACATTAATATATATATGTATTCACACAAATTATTAATGCTACAGAACCAAGAAAGAAGAATGAATTAAATGACACAAAAAATACAATTTTATTTAATATTACATTTAAATATAGGTTCACAAAATTTTAATATTATACAAACGTCACAGGTACATTTTTACTTTTTAAAACTTTCTGTAACTCCTGATTAGTAGAAATTCAATACCACTGTAATACATTTTGCTGATTGATTAAGTCAATTGGATTATCCAAAATATTTCACATCTCGTAAATCATTTTAAAATAAGAAGTTAATTAATATTTTAAATAAATTTTCATGTTTATTTTTTTCGAAATCTAAAAGTAATTACCTAATAATCAGTTAACTTAAATTCGATATTATTAACAATAAAATCTACTTATTAAATTCTATGAAAAAATTTTTATAATAGTTGTTATTTCCATATGCTATACCTTATTTTAAATTTTATAAAATATTCTTTGATGGAGTTTAAATTTAAACTAAATGTAAAAAATTTACTTATTTATCTTGAATAAAATTATTATTCCATTAAATGTATATATTTTTTATTAAATAATTTGCAAAATATTTTTAAATATTTAAAAATGCAACGTTAAAAATATAAGTACATTTATATAAATAAATATTCATTATTTTTGCAAAAAAAAATAATTTCTCTTATACTATACGTTATATTTATAATTGTCTATTGAATTCTCAAAATTAATCAGTCAAATTACAGGCTTTTATGACTTAAAATGAGATAAGCAATATAAATTTAGATTAAATTTTAATATCTCAAATAAATTAAAAAATTAATGATGTTATGCGATCTTTAAGGTAATTAAACCAAATAAAATTTAATTTTGAGTTTACGTATATTTTGCATACTTATAAATTCATGAACCTGTGTTTCCCCTTAAAACATCAACTTTATCTTCTAGAGTTCACAGTATCCTGATATAAAGTAAAGGGTTACAAAATTAAAAAATAAATTTTAATCGTTAAAAAATCTATGTAAATGAATTAAAAGCTAACGGCTTTGAAAAGTTGATTCGAGAAAATGATAGAGAAGTTTGTTGTGCATGTTATTTTTTTAAAGAATTTGTTTTTATGTGGTAGATATTGTATTAGTATGTAAACATTTCAGGCATAATAAGCTTTACGAATAGATCATTGTTAGGCAATAAAAATTAAGTTTAATTCAAAAGATTTCAAGTTAGAAAAAATCTTGTGTTTAATTTAATTTCGCAAAATCAATTCGTGCTTTTTATTATAACTATTTTCTATTTTTTCTTTTTTTTAACTAAACATTTTTATTTAATCAAATAAAGCACTTTAAAGAATTTAAATTTTAAAAGAGTTTAAAGGAAAGTTTAATATGCTCATATCAATTTTTATTTATTCAGGTTTTGTTGGTGGGACTTGTGATTATAATTAATTATAGTCATGTGTAAAAGATAACTTTTTCCTTTCTTATTAATTACGATGAAATGTACATACTTTACAAATTGTTATAATATCAATTAGATTGGTACCTTATTTAATATATTATTGCGATTAATAAATTTATATTACTAATATTTTAATATTATCAACATACTAATTGCTTTTGCAATTTATGTTTCTATATAATTTTAAATTGAATATTCAAATTTATTTACTAGTGTAAATTTGTTTAAAACTTTATTGTTGCATCTCTAATGGAAATGTTTATGTCAATTTATTGCAAAATAAAGTAATTAATAATGAAAAATTGTTAAAAAAACAAACGAAGAATTATTAGTGAATATAAATGGGTAATAAAAAATAATGTAATGTTTATTAAAATAAATAAATAAATAAAACGAATGGGACGTAAACAAATATTCACGACTAGCTTATACTTAAACTGACTACAAGATATGTTTTTCACAAAATTTATTCTCGATTACATTTTATAGCAAATGTTTAATGTTTAATATTAACAAATTAATAAAAAAAAAATTTTAATTATTTGTGTTCTATAGGGGGTTCTAAAATTTGAAGAAAGTAATCCTTTCTAAAATTGTGTTTCTTGCACACTTGGCGTCATTTACCTATAAATTAAGTAAACATTACATCAATATCATCAATAATTACATATTTTTTCTATTTCTAGGAAAACTTGGTTCATTCAATTATTCGATTATACCAAAGTCAATAATTTATAATATAACAATGAATAGAAGTTATGAAAAACAAAGGTAAACAGTAATTATTTTTGTTTATTGTATATAACTGTTTTTTTTTAATTTTTTAGAATAATTTGATCAATTATAGTATTTTATTTTACTATGTTAATATGTAAAATGGCAAAGAAAATTACTATCACTACAGTGATTACTAAAATTTTAATAATGGAATTTTATTGTATAGCTCATTTGTCATCATTCTTGTCAATTAATGAGCATTATTCAAAATATTCATATATACACAAATAATATTTTGTAATCATTTATTAAAAATGAATATAGAATATAATAAATGAGAATAGTATTCCAAATTAAAAAAGTTGGTTTTTTCTAAAGTATTCTTAAAATATTAACACAATATTTATCACAACGAAATAGTCATAGAATACTTAAAATTATCTTTTTTATTAAATATAAAAATTGTTTTTTGATAAAACTATGATACGACTACTAAAGAAAGTAAAAGTTATTTTAAAAATTAAAATTAATGTTCAAGGAAACTTAGTGTTAGTAAAAATTAGCAACAACTTAGTAAAAAGAAGCAATGGTTTCACTTCAAAGGAATTCTCTGTTTTTTCTGTTTTTTTTTGCGAAATAAATGATAACCAAGTTTGTTTTTCTAGACATAAAAATTTATTTCCATTGTTTTATTATTTATTATTTTATTATTTATGAAAAGGTTGTTTATAAAAATTATAAGCAAGGTAATAATCATAAAATAAAGTAACATTATTAATCGTATAAACATATTTAAAATTATCATATCCAAAAATAAATACAAGATAGGATTGTTTTGAACGTAATTAACCTAAAATGGGGTCAGAGAAATCCTTAGAAATGAAACAATTGCAAAACAAGAAACCATAGACGCGCATAGACTTTGGCAATTTGAAAGGAGCCAAGGATTCATTCTCTGTGACCTTATCGGAACGATCTTTACCGCAGGATGACGACGAAAGGCAGTGGTCGTACTCTCGTGTCCTCAGACTCCAAACGTGCTGCCAAAAGTATTTCGAGCATGCGTAATGGGAAGTTTGGATTTGCTGGATCGAGTACCGTCGATCCTATTGCTAAGCAGGCTGAGATCACCGAAAAAGATGAGGACGAAAGCCAAACAATCTTTGACTTAAAGCAGGAACCCGAGGATGAAGACAGCTACTACGAGAACAAGATTCAGCAGTCGCTCTCCCCGACTGACTCGCGCTCACCTGGATCCACAGCCTGCTCCTATCCTATGCTCACCCGGGTGCGTTCGCACTCACGCAGTCTCCGAGCCATGGCGAATCCGAGCGCGGTGTGGGCGCACTTTGACCTCTGCTCCAATGACCCCTTGAGAGCTCAATGTCGAATATGTGGGGCTGTGGTGGTAAGGGGTGGAGCCAACCCCCGCCAGTGCGGGACTACTAACCTCCATCGACATTTGCGGGTGCACCATGGAGGTAGACTCATCGGCAGAAGATACCAGGGTAAACATGGCATTTGTAGTCATTACCTAGGATTTTCAATAATTAAAAAATTATTGAAAATCCTATATAGTGACTACAATTATTATTTAATTACTTTTGAATAATCGTTCGTAGATCTTCGATAATTTTTAAATTATTTATTACTGAAAGAAACTGCTTTTTTTAGATTTTATACGTAAGAAACATTTTCGAAACAAGTGTCTTACTGATTATTATTGTTGTTTTGAATTTTATATAAATGTTATACATATATTTTAAATTCAAATAATTAATTTTGTAATGTACATATCTCAATAATGAACAATGTTGCTTGTACATGTAAAAATACTTACGATTAGATATAATAGATTAAAATAAATGATTTTTTTATTATAATGAAGAAATTTAAAGATAAATACTAAAACTAAAACACATTATGTGATTAAATATTAAACGCATTGTCATTCATTTAATTTATGTCATTTATCCATCAATTTTTAACTTTTGTATTTTCAATAATTAATCATTTTTTTAAAAAATTTATATAAAATTTTAAGATTTCATCATTAGCAAAAATCGTTAAGAATAATAATAATAATATTTAGAAATATTCTTAATAACTAAAGAGTATTTGTTTGATAAAGAAATAATGTAATTAACAAAATAAAAGACAATACTAAATTTAATACTCAAATTAATTTAGTTTTTAGTTATTCTACTGACATTCTAATGTATCAAGAAAATTATAAAAATAAAAGTACTATGTATTCTGGGAGTCATATTAAAAAAATAAGAGACGGTATATTTTCTTAGAGATTCTTTAATAATTTATACGTTTAACGTGTAAGATAATTAATGTATAAATTTTTTAAAATGTGTAAACAACACTTGTATAAACATTTTTTAATTGAGTATGTAAAAATACAACATAAAAATGATAAAACATAATAATTAAAGAAATAATTACAATTTACAGAAATTAAAATTATAATTGTATAAATTTTTAGTGTACAATGATTAATTTAACACATTTTTGAGTATTTAAAAGACATTAAATGTATTTCTATGATTTTATTATTTAATTTTTATATTGGTAATCAAAAAAATATTTTCATCAACTAGAATTTCTGAAGAAAAAAAAGTATTTTTATTTCACATCCAATTCATTGATTAAAGGTATTATATTAAAAATTGAGAATATAAAAAATAGTAGCAGATATAGTTTTGTTGATTAATTTACATTTATCTTATTAACTTATTCTTTTAATTGTAACATAGATATTTTAACGGAGAATAGATTTAACTAATGACAGTAAATTTGCTCAATTTAATAAAATGTTATTTATTTATTTAAAAATCTGATACTTATTCTAATTTAAAAATCAATATTATGAAAAATACCAATACATTAATAGTTCAATGGATTCGCTAATATTTTAAACAAAAGATAAATATAGCAATGAAAATACTTATTAATACTTATTGTTGAATAAATGTAAGTTAATGCATAATCAATTTTATATTATAAACAGTGAAATACTTATTAAATAGTAAAAGCACTTTTGATAGAATTAAAATTTCTAATAATAGATTAAAATTGAAAGAAATACGAAAATGCTCCTTTATATTTTAGAAATGTTTGTCCAGCGTAAAGTCGGAAATGTTTTTATCGTTACATAGAGGTTTCCAATATATAGATATATGAAGAATATTGTGTGTGTGTGTGTGTGTGTGTTATAATGTAACGTTACATGAACGTACGGTTGAGTTATAGTGATGAGCGACTTTGGGAAACGAGATCAGGAGCAATCGTACTCAGCCAAAGCCATAAGGCTTGCCACACAGAACCTGGTCCGGCAAATGCGGAATATCGCGCCTGCTCCTCTCGCTGAACAACAGCAAAGGCCCGCCAAAGCACTCGTACTGAAGACCATACCACTCAAGGTCAAACAGATTCCTCCGATGAGCATCAAGATTCCTGTTCACCAAACTGTGCAAAATGCCCCACAAGCACTACCTCAAACCGTCTTGCCCCAACAACCAACCGAAGTGAGTCGATTTTATCATTTTCAATTGTTGGGATATAAATACAACAGAGGTTTATTTTCAGTATATGCTTATTTAAAGTATACAAAAAGTTTTAAGAATAAAATACTAATAATTGAACTAACTTACTATTTAAAATTTTATAAAATACGTATCTTCATATGCAGTCACAGGTATGTACAACAAACTACCTGATACCATAAGCTACCTGATCGTTGTAAATATAGTTTATATAAATAATATTATAAATGAACAAAATAAAAATTTTTATTTTATTTCTACGCTTACACAAAAAGAAAACAGAAAGCATTCACTACACAGAAAAAGGATCTGCAACATACAATTTCTAAATATTTATTATTGTATTGTCACACTGGGAAGCACATACCTTTTGAACATGAAAGAGATTTGTAAACATGTATCAAAATAGTATCAATAAAATATTTATGTTGGATAAAATGTGTTTGAATAAATTGTATTCACTAATTGTTTTACAATGAAAATGACTTTATTGTTCTCTAATATAATTTTTTTCAATATTATTTATATTGGTCTTTTTCTAAAATTTGTTTAACTTTTATTTATTTTGAGAATTAGTTTCATATATTAAAAAAAAGTTAAATAAAATCATTTTAAATAGGTTTGCCTTAGGTGGAACAGTTATCACAGTAACATGCAACACAGTTTTCCATTTCTTCTGGACAGCGAGCAGTTCGTTGATGTGACTTTAGCTTGCGAAGGTCGTTCTCTTAAGTGCCATAAGATGATCTTATCCTCGTGTAGTGATTATTTAGCTCAGCTTTTACGTGAAAATCCTTGTCAACATCCAATAATTCTCATGAAGGATCTCAAATTTTGGGAAGTAGAAGCTCTAGTCAAATTTATGTATCGAGGCGAAGTCAATGTATCTCATGATAAGCTTCCACAATTGTTGAATGCCGCTGAAGCCTTGCAAATTAAAGGCTTAGCCGGTCCCAGCAATTCACAAGTAAAATTCTTTTATTTTTTTAATACTTTACACAATTGTTAAAAATAATTTACACATTTTAAAATGTTTGACGCTATAAATTTTAACAAGAAAATAATTTTTGAAAATTGTAAAAGTGGTTTAAAATATTATTAAAATATTGTATATATTTGATATAAAAAATACAGAAAAATGATATTTATTGAATTACATATTCGATTTTTTTATTTTTATCTTAATATATTAAAAAATTCAAATATTTTTTGTTACGATTAATCACATGTTTGTAAAAGCTATATTTATAAATCACATAATTTTTAAAAGAACTTAAATACTAATAATTATAATTGTAATAAGTTGAATAATTCTTTCAATGATTGCAAATTTTTATCATCTGAATCCTAAATAATAATATGAAAAATATCAATTCATTGAAATAAATATTCGTATATAATAAAATTATACATTAATTTAAATATTTATGCATGCTACAAATATTTACGTGACATTAATAAGAAATTATAAATGCAAAGCAGTTGTAATAATATAATTTAAAATTTCAGATACCAAAGCCACCTTTACTAATTCCTCAGACGAAAAATACACTTCCTCATCAATTCATAAATCATCCAACTAACGAAATTAAAGACAAACCATCCACTTCCACCAATAATACCAATACCTCAGCACCTGATCTTATTAGCGTAACACATAGACAAAAACGTCGAAATCTATCTTCTGAAGTACTGGAAGGTCGCACGTTTACTAAAATTCGCCTTCAGCGTCCTGTAACTCCTCAAAATCAACGTCACAGATCTTCGCCCAGCGTGAAACTTGAACCGCTCGACATTCCAGTTAGTCCCTCTACGACGCTTTACCACGAAGACAATAACGAAGAGGAGGACAGTTGCTTTAATCTGATGAATTTTAAAAATGCTATTGGAGATCGCGAAGAGGATGATCCAGGTGGACAAGATATTGAACTTACCGATGTCAATTCTGATTTGGGTAATCAAATTATAATATACAATGTTGTAGAAATATTAAGAAATAACAGGGTTGATAACTTAGAATTCAATTAGAATTCGAAATATCGTCTGCTTTTCTGTTTTTTCTTTATCTGAAAATTCAGTAGAGATAATTTGTATCGATTCGTTGGTCTTCTAGTCTACTTCATTTCTACAATAATCGTATTCAAATAATTCCACAGTATTTTTCATACCGGAATGCCCTGCTTCATGTATTTTCCTAATGTATTATTTCCGTGTATTGTCACATCTTCTTGCATATGGTTTAAAACAATTAGTTTCTCCTCTCTGGTTCAACTTTGAAGATAAGATCATTCCTCGACATATAATTTTAATATCACCTGTTTCTGACATATTTTTTCTTAAATGACTATAGTTTCTTTGTCGCGCTTTTGATTAGTCGTAAACCCTTTGGTAAACGTCTCTTTGATAATCTTTATTGAAAGCATATATATATACCTACTCCTCGTCCTTACATAATATTCTTTCACAAAAGCGAATCCTTCTATAAATATTATTCATTGGCCTATTCAAGGTATCAATTCTTTTTTTCCCATCTCCATTGAAAGGCCCCGCAATCCGTAATTATTTTTAATTATAGGACCAGCAGCTGCTGATTATCGGAGATGTGCCGTATAAGAATCGCCCCATAATCATCTATCGATGTAGAACTATCTTGATATTGATTGTAAAATTAGAAGACCAACTCTCTAATAAGCAGACACTTTAATGAATTGAAGGTATAACTTTCCATTTAATCAAAATAAAAATGCTTATCTTTATTTGGTACGTTGTTGAGAATCTAGTCAATTTTTGTGTAACTTAAGGTAAACTTGCGAAAATATTTTGTCAAGTCCAAGAAGCACCACAGCTACTTTACGGTTTTGCTTCATGGAAATTTATCAACTCGTCTATTTTAATTGATAATGGTACCATGTATAATACAAGTATAGTGGTTTTTTTCTTTTTTCCGTAAACCAATGATATCGTTCGCGAATTCAGAGCAACTTGGAGTGAATCTTCTGCAAAGCCAATCTTTTCGAATAAAAAAATATTGAAGCCTCATATTTCATTAAAAGATTCATTCTACCTAAATTTCTTCTTTTACTGAATCGACTTTTTAACTCTCAATTTTTTTTATAGTTCATGCTGGTTCCTAACATTTAGAGCACTAACATAATTACTCCTTCCAATATCATTTCCTTGTGACACTGTCTTTCAAAGTCAGTCACAACACTGTTGATTGTCTCCAGATCATTCGTTGGTATTTTAGTCCTCAACTATAATTTTGCAAACACCAATATTTGTTATAGTTGAATTTTATTCATCTGAATGTGGAATCTCGATCCACGTATTCTATTTCTTCGCAATATAATATTTCGTCATATAAGTCAGCTTTTTCAACAATTGATTGTTTGTATCGTCGGAATTAAAATTTTCGCAATGAACTGGCCTTTTTTACATACATGTATGTAATTTAAAATATTTTAAAATCATTCAAATATTATGTGGTTACAAATAAAAGTACACTATAAATATAATTATAAATATAGTGTCAATAAAAAAGTTATAAGTAGTCGTACTGTTTTCACTCATAAATATTTTGGTGCTTATCATTTAATTATAATTTTAACTACCAGGTATTAAAGAAAGTAAGTTCTCCTTTGACAACTAAATTACCTTCTTGTTATTTATTTTTTAATATATTTATTTATTATATTATTGTTATATTTATTTATTTATTATTATAATTTATGGTTATTCATATAGATGATACTCGGCAACAAACTAATCTTTTTTTGATAGTTCGATATATCATACATAGTCAACTTTAATCTAATAAAATCTTTCATCACATCTTAGTTTTATTATTTTTTTACTTTTATTATTTTGCATTAGTATTTCGATTAACCTGCAAACTCAAAATTGTACAATTTATATATACAACTAATTTTAGAAAACTATCATTTTCTCATAAGTCGACGGATAGATATTCTTTATAATATTTCCTTTTTAATAAAAATAAAAAAGATAAAATTATTGCAAAAATTTTATTTATAATAATAATCCAATAAATGAAAAAAAGCATCTGTCAAAAGATATCCTGATTAAATAAATTTATATAATTATTTATTTTTAAATTGTAAATATACTTAAATATCCAAAATTATATACACTACTTTGAATGAAAAATAAAAAAAAAACCATGATGAAATTTCAAAATTTTTTATTTATTTTTCATCAACCATTTCATTATTTTGAAAGTATTTAAATGTTGATATAAAAACTCACACTACTATTTTTTTTTTATTATTTAAAATAAGTCACTTTTGAAAAATGTGTTCTATACTTTTATTGTTTTTGTATCTCTTTTCTATCTCCCCATTAAGTCAAAACAGTATACTTCAAAATTCTTTTTGAATTTTGTTAATAATGAGAATTTCAATAGTTTTAAATCAGATAATTAAGGTACTTTTTGTCAAAAAAAAATGAGTATTTAGTAAGGGTTTTGTAAAAAAATAGTTTATATATCCAACGAACAAAGGTATTTTATTGCATTTATACGAATAAGAAGGAGTTAAAGAAAAGGAAAAAGATACATAAAATATGTTTTGCTTGTATTTAATTTATTTGCCTTGGATTATTATTAATACGTTTTATTATCGTACTATTTGCATTCACAAACTGTATATTGTAGTATATTGTAGTTGTAACAATTAGGTATAAGAAAAATGATTTATTAAGTGGAAATTATATTGTTACTTAATATAAAATTATTAAAATACAGTTTTAAAAAATCTCTTTATAAACTTGTTTGAAGAATTATGTAAATAATAGTATACCATATATACGTTGTAATTTACACCAAGCGACATAAATTTACAGTTATTTAAACCAATTTAAATTCATCCAGTTGACAACAATTTAGAAATTTTATATTATCACTTCTGGAAATTTTCACTTTGAATAATATTATCTACAACAAAGTTAACTCTGTGACCGAAGGTCACTTTGTTAACTTTTCGCTGATCATAATACTGCCAGGATAAGGTATTATTTCACAAATAAATTAAAAACATTATGCAAATAAATGATTTTTTAATGAGTTAGGATCAAATTTATTTTAGTAATAAAGTTGTAGAGTGATATTTGAAATGCTTCTTGAGCAGTTGTCTATGAAATAAAATGCACTAAAATTGTTTGCACTCAAACAACGTAATTACATATTTATTCAACAATCTGTCAAACTTTTAAAATCCATCAATGTCGTTTATCTTTGCAAAAATTATGGAAAAGATTCATGAGTTCATTACTCAAAGTTTAATAAATATATTAAAATTTTAAAAAGGTACAAAAGAAAAGTATTTCCACGTAATATTCAATTAAAAAAAAAAAAGATATTTCAACGTGGTTAATAATTTACATAAAATTTAATTTATTAATTGAAAGTGTTTTTCAAAAAATTCAACGGGTATTATAAATTTTTGATAATGCAATTTTTTGATAATAATTAATGTTATTAAGAGCTTTTATTTTACAAAAACTAAACATTTGCGATTTTAAAATTTTTCGTATTAACAATTACATCCTAAAAAAATGTTTACCGCAATAGCATATAAGCTTGTATTTTTCAGCGTAATAGCATTAAATATTATTAATAATTTCTTTATAAAAATTACGTTTAAAAAAAAAAATATTTTTTAACTTTTTGATTCTTCAAATTTTTCTTCATCTTCAATCAATTATATAAATAAAAAAAACATTAAATATACTTTATTAGACCATTATTAAAATATTTACAATTTGTATTTGTATAAAATATATAATATTAAATTAATATTCTATATCTTTTTAACTTGAACATTCTTTTTTTTAAATTAATTTTATAAAAAAATTTATATGAAACATGGCGTATAGAAAATTTTCTTTTTATAGGTCATGTTAAATTTTGAAAAATATCAGAAGATTTTCTGTTATAAAATAAAAGAAAATAAATTTTTTGAGCCAGTTACGTTTATTCAAATTTAGATATGTATCAATATAAAAGAAAATTGAACGGTTGACTAATTTATTTAAATTCATCTAAATTTTATCAATACCCCTTCTCTCATAGATTATTTTTTATTTATTTTAGAATTTTATTAATTGAAATGCAATTTTCGTTCGTTATGATTTATAACCACACTAGTTTACAAATTATTCGCATGTTCTAAATCCTAACATAAAAAAACTTTCAGCGCAACTTACTAGCGAGAGAACAAATCATCTAATTATAATTTTGTGCATACATACAATGCAATTACACCTGATCATAACCCATTTATTTAACATGTGTGACGTTTACACGCACATACACACATGTACATTTTATATTAATTTATCGCTATACAATATTTTATTCAATATTAATTGTATAAATAATAGAGATAATTAGTTATATTTGTAGTTCAAATTAAATAAAGTTTTAATGTCAGCAGTTTGTTTCATTGTTTTATATAAAATATTTATTCGAAATTTTTAGTAGAATTTAATTAATTTAGTTGATGTAATAATAAATAATAATATAAAAGCTTTATATACATGAATTTATTTATTAAATATAGAAAATTTATTTCAATTTATTATTTAGGTAACAACGACTTGGCAAATAATTTTATCGAAGAGCAAACAGAATTTGTCCCGACTGATTTCCTCGATCAAGAACAAGACATTGTTGAAGATCCCGAGGATCAAACAAATTGCAGTAGCATTCAATATACCGATGATGATTCCAAACACAACAATGATGAGGAGGATGAGGAGGAGGAAGAAAACGAACAG
Source organism: Eupristina koningsbergeri (assembly GCA_018907245.1). Classification (NCBI taxonomy): domain Eukaryota; kingdom Metazoa; phylum Arthropoda; class Insecta; order Hymenoptera; family Agaonidae; genus Eupristina; species Eupristina koningsbergeri. The sequence goes on from JACCHV010000157.1 coordinate 313,258, forward strand.
GAAGAAGAAGAAGAGGATGAAAATGATGAGGAAGAATATAAGAGTGTATATAAGAAAGTAAAACACGAGTCGAGAGATGGCACAAAGAACAGTAAAACATAATAAAAAATTATTTTAATCTTGTGATCATTACAGCTTAATAAATAAAAACCTATAAATAAAAACACTACACACACACACCTGTATGAAAATATATATAATGGTAGATATGTAGATTTCATGTAATTGTGTCACAAAAAATATAATTGACTTAAAAGTATTAAAAGTAGTAAATTTTTCTTTTATGCAAAATACTTTTTTTACATATTTTTATATTTTATTTCATATATAAAATGTGTTTTTGCGGATGATATTATTACATTACATAAATAAAACTGTTTTACTGAATACTTGACTTTTATGATTAAATTATGATTGGTATTTTTGAAATAAACCTTCGGTAAAAATTAAATTAATTATCGTAAACAATTTATCGTGTACGTTGAATTCTTATATTTCAATATTTTTAATTGATACAAATTTTTATTATTACTAAATGCACATATAAACGATGAATAAAATGCAAAAGTTTGTTTCTAAGTAACTCCATAGTTAAGTAATGTTAAGTACCTTCTTTTAATATAAATATTTTTTTTTATTATTATTTAATGTCGTTAATGTATGTTGTAAATATAAAGTTATGTAATTAAACTGTATAATATATTATACAGATGCCAAATCATAGATTTTATATATTTTCAACAATTCGTTTAAACATATTTTATGAGAATTCGATGTTTACTTTAATTAGTTTAAAGTAATGGCATTAAAGTATAAGTTTCTTATTTGTTCTTTTTCTTCATTTTTTACAAATGTAGCATGGAAAAAAAAATAAAAAAATTATTTAAATATATGAAATACATATTAACATCATTTAAACAATTAAATGACATATTTTACTTAATTAATATATATTTTAAATATTCTGAAGTTATTTTTTTATCATATCAACATAAAATGAATTATTTGAAATAAATTACTATATTTTGTATTGTGTTAGGTGATATATAATCAACATAGAATCATTTATCAATAATCATTTATTGCAGTATTATATTTTAGACACTGTGTAAACTCATCTATTTATATGCATATAATTTGTATAATCATATACTTGAGAGAATATCTACGAAAGCTTATTTTCCATGTTATACAATTTAATAAATAAATCTATTTTAAAATTATTATTAGATAATATAGTTTAAAATTTTTTTGCAAAATTAAAATTACATATAAATGAAAATTTTGAAATATAATATGAAAATTAAATAATAGTTCAGAATGTATGAAATCATTGAAAATTAAAAATATCATCATGTATGAAATGATATTTTATTAATAAAAAATTGAATAATATTAAGGATATGAAGTTTTTTCATATTTGTCAAAAATACGTTTTAAATCAATGAAAAAAATGAAATAGAATAAATGTATATTATAGTACAATTTAGTACGCTCGTTAAAAATCCATAATTTGTTTTTGATAGGTACAATAATTGATTGTGCAATTATAATTTAGTTTTAATAATAAAAATGAAAAAAAACTATGCATTTGGTTAAGAAATTATAACATTTTATGTGACATGTACAACTTATTACATTCAAAATTAAAATTCAAATATTTATGTATTTTATGTAAATTCATGTGATTCAATATATAGTACAAAATTTCGTAATTAATATATATTGATTATATAATATTAATTAATTTTTAAAAATAAAAATTTGAATTTAATCTATAAAATAATAAATGTCACTCGAAAAACTTTTTAGATTTAGATAAAATAATATTCTATGTCAAAAATACAAAATTATTAATACTAAATGATTAATACTTATATAATGGGAAATTAATGAATTATATGTAAATTATTATTTTATTTTTTTATTATTAAATTTATAATAATATGAGAATAATTGTATTTTGGAATATCAATAATATATTTAATAACGAATATATTTTTTTTTAAATAAATTATAGATATACATAATAAATAACATCAAAACAAATTTATATTTGTTTATTCATAGTTGATTATTAGACTATTTTGGAGAATTATTTTCGAAATAGATTACAATTTTATTATATAATTTGTTTTATTATATAATAACAAGTGCGATATCAAATACCCAGTATCTCAAGCTTAAAATATAAAGGATGATAAATTATGCGCATAATATATTGTACAAATTAAATGTAATCTATGAAAGTGTAGAATGAGTGGATGATTATAAATAAATTTTGAAATTATTCACAAATAACAAAAAAAAAGTTTTTATTTCTTATAATACAAAAATATTTTATCAACGTTGCAATGATTTTCTTAAGGTAATAATATTGGTTAAACTTATCTTAAAAATTAGTCAAACCAGATTGAAATAATAAACATTCTTACTTCTACTTTACAGTATTTAATCTTTACATGTAGTTGATGGGTTTTTTCAATACTCTAAAATCGGCAATTTGGATAAACAAATACCTTGAAAAGAAAAAATATGATAATTAAATTATCAGTAGAAAAAAAAGAATTATTAAAAGTAATTATTAAATAGTCACTTCCTAAAGTTTTTAATTTATGTAAGGTACTTTGCTTACAAGACAATTGATTTTATTTCTAAAGCAAGCGATAAAGTATTCTGGTTATTAACGTATTACGGTAAACTAAATATATAAAAAATCGAAAAAGTTTTTAATTTTTAATTTTTAAAATTTGATTCAAAAAAATTACGGATTAATTGTATATAAACAATTGAAATAGAAAATGCATTTTTTTACATTTTTTGTTATAAAATCAAATGTAATAATACAACAGTATTGTTAAATAAATTTCAAATAATAAAATTACGAATAAAATCAATTATTACATAATAGTCCAACTAATAGAGCTCTTTTTGTCCACAAAAAAACAGCTAGTGATGCATATCAAAATTCGTAAAAAAAATCAGTAGATTCTTATTTTCTAAAATGCCACTCATAAGATTCAGGGGTTTTTGGTTTATTAAAAATTTGAAGGGAAAAATGCATTTTTTTTACTTTTTTGTAATAAAATGAAAAGTTGTAACTTCAACACAATAGTGTTAAGGAATGATTTTTAGCTAATAAAATGATAAAGAAAATGTATTTTTATATAAACTAAACGGAAAATTGTCCAGAACCGGAAAATTTTGAAATTAATTAAACCATTAGTAACTTTTTTAATTTTCTATATTTATATAACTATAGTTTTGGGAAATTAAAGTGATTGATATGCATTTTATTTGTACAAAATTTTAACTTGATCGGATTATTAGTTTCTGACTAAACAGGCGCTCGATCGTTTTTGGTCATATTTATTCTCATATTTTATTTAATCTGAAATATTTAAACGAAATGTAAGATACAGGAATTGTTGTACAATAATTAAATTTTTTAAAACCGTCGAAAAATTAAAATCGTGTGGTGGATTAAGCTGGAAATAACTTTGTAAATGTTTGCACAATTTAATTAACATTAGTATTAATCAGAAACTAATAATCCGATCAAGTTAAAGTTTTGTAAAAATAAAGTGAATATCCATCAATTTAATTTTCTAAAACTATAGAGCTAAATAATGAAAAATAAAAAAGTTACAAATGTTTAATTAATTTAAAAATTTTTCAGTTTCTAATTTTCTGATTGGTTTATATAAAAATGCATTTTCTTTATTATTTTATTCGCTACAAATCATTCATTGACAGTATAGTACTAAAGTTACGACTTTTCATTTTTACAACAAAAAAAGTTTTAAAAAATGCATTTTTTCCTTAAAATTGTTAATAAACCAAAAATCCCTGAATATCATGAGTGATATTTTATAAAATAAGAATATACTGATTTTTTTACGAATTTTAATATGCATCACTACCTGCATTTTTCGTGACCTAAAATGTGCTCTATTGTTTGGTCTAATAACTTGATTAAAAAACTAGAAATTTATAAAAATAGAGAAAATATCAATGTTAATTAAAAATTTTGTGATTCCGATATTTTTTTACACTAAGATCTGGTTTTTACGAAATAAGAGTAATTTTTGAGTACTTTCTTTTTATCATATTTTTTCATATAAAAAATATATTCAAATATTTCAAAATTAAATTAATAGTGCTGAGCTCCTGTTTTTCCTACTACTCGTCTTTATGACTATTTTTTTATCGTCTTTGTCAACATTTTTGAACTAATCTAAAATATTTTAACAAACAATGAAATAAAGATTTTGTTGCATTACATAAATTGTTTTAAAAACTAAAATTGGATAAAGTATATTGTTTGCAATAAACATTAAATTAAATTTAATATGTATGAATATGCGTGAATCAAGGGAAGGGAGTTTGTAAAGATAGAGAGGAGCTTCAATTAATTTATGCTATTTGAATCACAACAATTATTTATTCGGCTCCACGATACAAAACGGCATAAAAAAAACCCCTAGCGTGTGAGGGGGAAAAGCCATTGAATCCTTAGAATCTACTTATTTTACGCTGAGATGTGTGGGAAAGGAAGCAGTCTGTAAATTTGCTTGGTTGACGTCCTCCCCGTCGCTTGGTGCCTGGTGGGTTTGACAGAAGACCTGCTGTTGGAGCCTGCATCGCTCCCGGGTGAAGCGGGAAGACGAGCTATGTGCTCGCTGCGTGGGCTGCCTACGTCCCGATAGCTTGATCACACTCACTTACACACACACGGATGATACGGCGTGATTCGCAGATCACGAGCACAAGAGACATCCGGAATTCAAAATCTGCCGCGAAGATAGAAATTGTACAAAACGCAAGAATCGGAAAATGCAGAAAAGTGCGTTGTTGCAAGGTTCCGGAAAGGAATGTAAAATTGAAAAATACAGTGATACTTTGAGGTCAATGCTAAAAAAAATTTTTCATTGCATGCCAACTTTTATGTGTCTTTTCTAGGAAAAGCAGGGACTAAATATTATTTTCCAATTGTGAATTTAGTCAAAATTGTACCAAAGTATATGTCTAGCTTAAAAAAATAAAAATATAATAAAATTTTTTCTTTTGATATAAATTTTTATATAAAAAATATTTAATACATTTTTTCTTTAATAAAAAGTTCTTTTTTATTTGAATGTGCATAAATGTAAAAATTTTCTTTTCTATTTATTTAAAATTATATTAAAGGTTCAATAAACTAAGGAAGTAATGTTTTGTAGAAAAAGAAATATATTTTCTGCATAGTAAGAAGGGTGATGGTTGAACTCCAGAAAGGTTGAACTCTAAATCTAAGAACTGGGAACAAACATAACCATCTTTCTCTGTACAGTATGTAAAATACAAATTAGCGCCCTCACATTGATTACTTGAGAATTTTTTAATATTTTAGTAATTACTCTTATTTGTATTTTAAATATTTCTATTTAATTTACAACCCATTTTTATTTAAAATCGGTAAAAATTTTAAAAAATTTAAATAGAATCACCTATTATATGTCCCTTATCGTGAGTCGATACTAATAATCTAGTGCACGTGTTTACGTTATCGTTTTTCAAGTTTATAAATCTGTTAAAAATTTTTTCACAAAGCCTCAATGAAATTCATTATTGCAAGTACAAAAACTACATTAAAAATAAAAATATTGAGAAAAAAAACAATTTCATGTATATATATTAATTAAAAGCAATAATAATTTCTATTTTTCAAATTCATGGCGGATGAAATAATTTTTTTTTATCATACAAAATTTACCTCTTCGTGATTTCGAGAATATTAAAAAAATAATAAATATGAATGTATGAACGACGGTAAAAAGAAAAGTATATATTAAAATACTCTGTGTGTTGTAATTAACTCAATTGAATAAAAAACATTTTTAATCATAATATTATATTTATTTTTTTTTACATTTTATATTCTTATATTTATATAAAAATATTTAATTATAAAAATATAAAATATAATAATATTATGATTTTTATTGCTATCTATTTTTCAAAAATAAAAATTATAATCATATTAAGATGAGATATGCTTTTTAGTTTTACAGAATTAAGTATAACAATCAAATTATTTTAACATATATCAAAAGGAATATTGCACTTCGTGGTTTAAAAGTACGTCCACAAGTTGATCACTACAAACCTAGTGAATTTTGAAAGTAAAAAAAACGTGCCCAACCAGGAAAGTCGAGAAAACGTAAAATTAATGAATGAAACGATAGGAATTTGCTTTACCTACTCCTCAAACTTCGTACCCCTAATCTGCTGCTTGGGTACGATTTTAGCTCGATCGTAAAAAACAGTGCGAAAATTTGGGACTATCGCTCCTATGCTGAAGAGTAGTCTTCCTTTTCATCGTTGCTAATAATAAAAAACATAACAATAAAACTAATAATAATAATAAAGCATCGTCATCAAATCTTTAATAACCACATAATAAAAAATTTTATAGTAATACTAGTATATAAACAATAGTTTACAATATTTTTTGATACTCAAACTTGACAGAAGAACAATATTGATGAACAAATGATAAGGAATTACAAATTTAAAAAAACATAATTTGTAAATGATACGGTTAATTATTACCATAAAATAAACAAAGGCACATTGAATTTTCCACCTAGGTATTTCATAGTCATGCAATTACTCAAATTATTCATAATTAATAGGTTAAGCAATTTTTAATTTCAATCCTTGGTTGTATAAAATATATTTTAAAAATTAAAAGCTCTTACTTGGAAATTTACGAACAATAGGTAAAGAAAGATATATAATAATATATTTTCATTTGTTTTTAATTTTAACGTAACATTACAGTAAAATTTTTATACACACAGTGACTGAGCAACACCGACAGATAACAAATATTATAATTAGAACAGATGAAAGTAATTATAAAATAATAATAAATAATAAATAATAAATAATAAGAAATAAGAAATAAAAAATAATAATAAAACCAATGAATCCCCTGTTATTTATCTAGCCATAGGTTTATATAGCCAATTCTTACTTTATGGAGCTTAAAATGTTGATCTAAAAAACGAGCTTCATTCTCCGATTTGTATCATTACAAAAGACAGTTATGTGCAAGAAAATAAAATAAAAGTTTTCCTTTTAAAATAGTTTCTTATATTTCAATTATAAAAATTGTTTTTAAAACAATTTATGTAATGCAACAAAATCTTTATTTCATTGTTTGTTAAAATATTTTAGATTAGTTCAAAAATGTTGACAAAGACGATAAAAAAATAGTCATAAAGACGAGTAGTAGGAAAAACAGGAGCTCAGCACTATTAATTTATGTTTTATAATAAAGTGTTTTTTTACATTATACACTACGATAAAAAAAAAAATTTAAATTAAAATCCTAATAACTTTTTAAATAAATGTAATAAGTGTGTAAGGACAAATTTTTGAGTTGAGAAAAAATGTATGTAAATAATGTTACGTCTCAGGATTAAAGAAAATATTTTATTTGTATAATAAAAAAAAATTTTAAAAATTCAGTTATTATTTATAAATTATAAAATTTTACAAAAATTTGAATTATAGTTTAACTGAGGCAAGTAAAAATAAATAATAAAATTACAATTTTTTAAAGTTCAAACGCTAACTTAAAAATAACGATTATAATAATTACAATTTACTTGAACAAAAATTTCGAGTTGTTTTCTGATGAGATAACCTTCAGAGTTCTCTAATGTCTGAAAGGCCGACTTGGGTGTAGAATTTTAGTAAAGAACGTGCTGTCACGCCTCCAAAGTTTGTGGGTATGGAGATCCCGGTTATTGTTTTGAATGAATGTATGCGTTGAAAAAGTAAGATTTGATTCTAGTACAAATTTTGTGAAAAATTAGTGCACTAATTATTTAAGCTGATTTTCAAAAGCCCAAAAGCTAATCTCCTCTTTTTTGCACGGTTTTTATAAAGTTATATACTATAAAGTATTTTAATTTTACTCCCATCATAGCTCTCTTCATGCTGATTTGGGTTAGGATGCCCTTTTTTTTCATTAATAATCTTTGCTATTGTTGCCTAGAAAATTTTATCAATTATCAGACTTCGGCGGAAGTCGAAGTTTCGGATGTCGTATTATAATGTGGCTAGGTCTAGATTTTCTTCGAATTGATCACTCGTTGCATTTTTTCTATTTATTTTTATTGAAGAGTAATTGAACTTCTGAAGATCTTCTTATGAGAGATACGTTGCATGTATTTGAGTTATCGGTGATATTATTGAGATTTTTCTATTTTTTTATAATAAAATGTAAAAAAAATTTTGAGATATAACAATAAATAACCAAACAAAAATAAATTTTTACAGTGATTATTATACCATACAATTTTACTCTGGAGAATCCTGTAGATATATAAATTATATAAATGAAATTCAAAAAATTACATAAAATAATAAGAATTTATTTATTTACTTTGTTCTAACTTCAGTTTCTTTAAGGAGATTATAAACAATATTATTGTATATTTCAATATATGTAACAAAAATGACATGTGAATAATCTGGATTAACAAAAACAGTCACAGAATCATTTACTTCTCTAGAAATTATTGCATTGCTATCGCAATCACTATCTGCTTTTCGATTAAAAATTTATAAAATCTTTTTTATTAATACGCTTTATAATATATAAACAAAATATTACATTAATAAATACATATAAAGTTCTAAAATTATTGATAATAGTTATTGCAAGTTTATTCATTGAGTCATAGATACCAATCGCTTTTATTATCTTTTGTATACTCTTTTTAGACTTACCCTTTTTATCATTAAATTTTATATTTTTTTAAAGAACAATCATAGAACTATTTTAGACAATTCATTATAGTTGTTAGCCTGTTGGAACTATTATTTAAGTTAAAATCCATCTTTGAGATGAACCGCTTAAATTATAAACAAAATTATTTATTTAATATTAATGATTGTGTATTGCGTTTAACAATAAATATTTACTATTTATTTAAATGTAAATATTTTTATTTACTTATACACCATTTTATATGAATTATGATAATAAATAATAAATTTGAAACATCGTGACAAAGTTTAAAATATATAAATTATTTAGAATAAAAATTACATTATATTTTATGCGATGAAAATCATCGTTAATAATTGTTAACTATGGTTGATAAACCTCATGTCGATGTGTATAAATGGATAATATAAATATAATAAAAAATCTTAAACTTTGCAATTCAGACCAGAAAAGAAAGGGAAATAAATATAGTAAGGTCGAAATAGAGGTTAAACTTAAAATATATAAATTATTTTGAATAAAAATTATATTACATTTTAGTCGATGGAAATCATTGTTAAACATTATTAACGTATATAAACCTTGAATTAATGTGTATAAATAAAAAATAAGTGCAGTCAAAACAAAATATCCTAATCTTTATAATTTGGACTATAAACGATCAAACAGGAAAGAAAAATAGAAATAAATAGTGAATTAGAGGTAATGTAAAATAAAAGAATTGACCGAAGGAGATACCAGGAGACAGAGGATGAAGTAGGATGGAGATAACGAGGATGGAATATGGAGTGACGACGGCGCAAGAACATAGCGGAGGCCGTTGGATCACCAGAGCCCGATAGAATTCAACAGTTCGTTCAAATCAAATCCTTGTACCGAAATCTTTATCGCGGTTTTAATCGCGATTCCTTGTTTTTGTATCTCTGGAAAAATAAATTCGAAAGTTATCGCTCAACTCTTTTTGAGTTTTACGTCCCGGTCCAATTTGCAATTTAATTTGGCACCCAAGGTGTGGCACATGAACGATTTAACCCGTAATACTTCAAACAGGTTAGAAATTATTGCCTATGTTAAATTTGTTTTTATTTCTTGAATTCGTTCTTTGATTCTAAACTTTGAATACTTTTTTTTATTAATCGATTAAAAAAGACTCCTTTTTCTCTCTCCCTCCCTCCTCTCTCTTTCACACCCCTCCACACAGCACATTAATGTCGTTCCTATGTTTGACTACGCAAATCGATCCTTTTAGTACAGCAAACTTTTTCAGTTCTCTAGTGTAAATTTTTGTTAACCTACACACTCCCTCATCGGTTATTTAAATTTTTACTTAAGAACTTTGTTTTAGGAGTTTTACGTACTTTTCCTTTGAGATGTGTTCATCCCATTTGTTTCATTATAATATATCATTTTATATTTTTAAGAGATGTCCAGTAAAATAATTTTCTCTTTCTCATATCTCATATAATATAACTAGAATTTTTTTTATTATTCTTTATTTAATAATAACTTTAATGATTCATTTTTTATAAAATTTTTATTAAGAATCAATTATCTAATATGTATTTATGTTTTATCAATAATTTTAATACACAATAAATAAATAGTCAAGGAAACTGCCCAAGAGCCCTTGACTCAATTATATAATAATTTTATTTGCTTAACTTAAAACTCATCATTTTTTAGGATGAATCATACTATGAGTGAGAAAGAAGAATTGGTAAAGAAATCATTATTCAGTTTTGTTAGGAAGCAAGTACCAACTGCCCAATTAAAGTAAATAATTTATTGATATTTTGTTTATGTAAATAGGATATTTTTTATTCAAATTTCAAATAATTTATTGAAATATACAATTAAAATTATTAAAAATTGATAATTTTCTGTTAATTCTTTAATTATTATTCAAAAGTACTGATAATTCTGTGTTGTTACAAAGTACAATAATATAATTGAAATATAATTTCTCTTTTTATAAAAGTATAATTTATATTTGCTAAAATATAATCTAATTTAATATTTTACATATTTTTCTATATGATTTTTCTTGAATCTTTAATATTAGTTGTAAATAGTAAAATATATTACCAAATAAACAATATATTTACTGGACATATTAGTTTATTAAATTCATAAATTTTATTTAATTTAAATTTTTTAAATAAATTGTATTTCATATTCTATTATTTTTCAAATTATATTATAATAAATAATATTATAATAAATAAGCTTTTTCATCAATCCTTTTAATACATAATAAAAATTCTTAAAAGATAGTGTATAAGTAAATATTGAGATTTGAATTGCACAATTTCTATTTTGACCTATATTAAATAAATATTTATTTTAAGTTTGATAGATGACATTGTTCTTGGGTATTTGGTGAGCATGGTAGAAGAATGTGCTTTAGAAGATGAATTAGATGTTGATGGAGTAAGTGAAATGGTATCTGCCTGTCTACCCGAATTTTCTACCATTGAAAAAGAAGCAGTTTCCCAATGGCTTTTTGATATTGAAAGCCAGTTACGTGAAGATAAAAAAGAAAACAATAGAAGTACACAGCAACATGATCCTCTAAGTTGTTTAAGCTTAGCTGCTTTGCTGCCACCTGAACCTCAAAGATCTACAAGAGTACATCATTTATCAGAAACGAGTGATGCTGGTAGTGATTCCAGTGGAGAATATTTTACCGAGGTAACCTTTTAATGTATCTGTCAAAAAAATTTATTAAAATATAATTAATATAATTAATAATACGTGTGCAAATATTCAAAATTATTGAATAAAATTATTTAATATATATTTTCTTACAATGTAAATTATTTAATACATTAAAACATTAGTATATTAATCAATACAAAATACCTTTTATTTCATGTATTGGTAAGTAGAAATTTGAAATTAGCCTTCTTCTTTTTTAATAATTTTAATATTTTTCACCCTAAGTAAATGCTTGTATTCATAACATTATTTTCAAATCAAATATTTAAATTATATTTATCATTTAATTTTATTTTTAATTGAATTAAAATACAATGAATTTTAATTGTAAATTGTAATATTTTATCTTTTAAATCATTAGCATTTTATTATTAGCATTCATTTTCTATGAAATTTTAAAACATTATTTATGTTTTGTATAGTAATACAAATATAAACAAATATATAAAATATTGTATTAGTTTTTATTATTATAAGTTTTATAAAAATATAAAATCTTTTAAATTTTTGGAGTTATGTGTATGTATATATATGAATGAAATTTTTTGAATGAATAGTAGAATTTGTTAAAAACAAGATATACACCATGAAATTAATATATTTATTTAAATGTTCATGATTCATATTACTGACTGCTTATTATAGGAATCTTCTTGGGATCAAGTAGCACTTCTTCAAGAAATGTTTCCTGGAGCAAGTTCTGCAGAAGCACGACATTGCCTTGCTGTTGCTGGAGGTGACATTGCAAAAGCAGCTCAACTTGCTCTTCATAGACAAGAGGCTGGGCAATGTATTGTTAGTAATCTTACTTTTCTCACAGTAAGTAGTTTACAGCTATTAAAATAATGTTTCATACATTTTATAAAATAAATATAAATAAATAGATAGATAAACATTTATTATACAACACATTACTAATATCGTTTTCGCTGTTATTCATATAGGTTGTTATTTATGTATGTACAGCTTTTAATCAATTTTTCGAATTTATTTCCAGAATGAAAAATTTAATTTTTTTTTTTTTATTGAACAATCGAGACTTTTAATCTATAACAGTTAACAATGTTTATTATAAATTATACATAATTAAAGAACTTAGAAATATATTTTGAACTTAGTAATAAACACCAAATAATTTTTTGCACGAAACAAAATTAATTCATACGAAATTTTGGTTTATTATCATTTATATCTTAATATTTTAAATTATAAATTTATTTAAAAAATATTTTTATAAAATATATTTAATATGTTAATATTGATATATTAAAGTATTTACATTATAATTTAGTTCTTGAAAAAAAAAACTTTATTTTTAATATATTTATGCAAATATGAAACAATGCAATTTGTAAAAATATGTTTACGAATTTTTTTTATAACAATTTTAAATAATAAGAAGCGTAATATATATATATATATATACATATATACCAATATTCATTTACACAAGCCCTATATTAAATTAAAAAAATATTGTAATAATCTTACAATATTTCTAAAATTGTTCTCATTCAAGTAAGAAAAATTTAAATTGATGATGTAAGACATATATTTAAAAGATGATCATATTTTTTTTTTATTATTTAATCCAACCTAAATCCACAGTATAATAATAGTGCTTTTAATTGTACAAATCTATTTTTTTTCTTGTTATTCATGACTCTATTGTGAATTTTTGTAAAGACACTTAGTAACAAATAATAAAACGTGACACTTTTGAAATCTACGAGAAACAAACTAAAAAGGTTGTAATATAGTATTTTATTTAAATAAATTCAAATAATGCCATATTATATTATTTCAATTAATATTAAATTTATCACTTCACTATTAATTATAAATAATACAAATTCATTTCACTATACAACGTTTTAAATTAAATCACTATATTTTAAATTATTTTAATACTACATAATTTAGATATTAATATAAATAATAAGTTTATAAATAAATATATATTAAAGCTTACCATAGTTTTGTAGAAATATTATTCAAATTATAGTATTAATATATTCTTCCATTTTATTTGTTATATATCACTACTAATCGATAAAAAATTAAATTATCACTAATAATTAACGGCGGTACATGTTATATAAACAAGCAAAATAATCGCGATTAATACTAATATTTTCAATAATACTAATAATAATTAATAGATAATAAATTAATTATAATAAATATAATAAAATATTATAAATCTGATGATTACCTTTTTCAAATTGCTATTTAAAGGAAGAAAATAGAAAAAAAATTTATACTAATAATCAAAAATAATTCATATATTACAAATATATAATAAATATTTATAAATATATATTATAAATACATAAATTTTACAATTAATTATAAATATAATATAAATAGAATTACAATATAATATAAATCAATAAAATATAATTATGAATATAAATTAATAAAATATAACAATAAATAAATATATAAAATAGTTTAAATATAATAAAATAAATTATTTTAATTTTAAAACAATATAGTATACAATTGTACAAATTTCATATATAAATTATTATTCACTGCACTGCACTCAAAATAATAGAAGATTTATTATATGATATTCTATCAAGATCTATTACAAGAACGATGAGACTTTCTTCTTCATCAAAAAAAGTTTCACCCTCTCACCTCACTACTTAATTTATCAACCAATAATTGAATTTATTTAGCTTTTTTTAAATTAAGTAAATCCTAATATTGGCCTCAACACCACTAAAAGTTCATATCCCATCGCGCATTTCACGATTTAAAATCCAAATGGTTATTATTAAAACAACCAATGAAAATACTCAATTCATGCTTAAGAGAAAATTATTACTTGGCCGATAAATATATAAACTACATTTATCGGCCATCTCATGGTGACATACCACAATTAATTTATTCTCCACTACCACAACTTCAACTATGCATTTATAAATATATATATATAATTCTCTCATAATTCTCTATCGCACTCCAATTCACTAACCTTCAGCACCGTCTATATCGAGAAGATTTCCGGTAATACATTAAATTAACATGGTGCCGACCGACCACATTTTTACAAACTGTCAACAAACTAAAAAAAATATTCATTTATTAATAGTCAATACTAATGCAGATACGTGAGATTATCATTTAATTTTAATTTATTATAATTTAATATTTATATTATAAGTCTCTTTAATATATATACACCTATTAATTATATTAATTTCAGGTTAATTATTTTCATTATTTATGATTGATTAATGATGATATACAAAAATTAATTTAAATCATCACAAAGTAAAATAGATAAATAATGCCGATGTTAACACCTAACGATGATTTAATTTAAAATTTATATATATATATATATGGTGCATCCACGAAGTATCGAGTTTTTTTTTCATTTTGCCCCTATTCGTCGTAGAAATTTGGGAAGGGTCTTAAAATGTTGACAAACTCATTCCTCATTTGTCCTTTTTTTTGTTTTGTTTTTTCGATAATTTGAAGCGGCAGGATGCTACTTCGCGCGAAGGATGTTTTTCAGTTTTTTTTACACGGCACGATGGAGCGACTACTCTAATAGCGTTACGCGATAAAATTTGTTTGTAATTAAAAAAAAAACAGTGTAGAAACGTATAAAATGTTGCAAGAAGCATATGAACATAATTGCATGTCAAAATCGCAATATGGAAAATGGCACAGAGCTTTTAAAGAGAGCCGAGAAAGAATCATCGAAGAGCCTTGATCTGGGTGCTCAAAAAGCTTTTGAATGGTTAGGAATGCCCGGCGCGTGTTAGAAATTTAAAATTTGGACTGTCGATTAACAGATTAAGCAATTCAGAAAAAACTGAATTTAATGCGATCTACAGTGTACAATATAGTACAAAAAAATTTATAAATATCTAAATTTTTGAAATCATCAAAGCTGAAGAGTTTGAAATGCATTTGAAATTTGCAAAACACTCCTTCAAGAATGTGTTGATACAGGAGGAAATTATTTTGAAGAATTAAAAATTTTTATTTTACCCTGTTTATAAGTCTATCAATAAATCATCTTTCAAAAGAAAAGGTAAGAATTTTTTTTTTATTATTATTTTTAAACGAAACATTCTCGCGTAGTGGTTTTCCGCTAATCGCTTCAGCGCGCCGTGTCAAAAATTTGAAAAACACCCTTAGCGCGAAGTTAAATCTTACCGCGCCTAATTATCGAAAAACAAAAAAAAGGACAAATGCGGAAAAAGTTTGTCGGCATTTTAAGACCTCTCCCGAATTTCTACGATGAATAGGCGCAAAATGAAAAAAAAAACTCGATACTATGATTATAAATATGAAGGGTTGCTTCTGCAGCTAAGACTCACATCGTCTTCGGTAAGCCGAAATCAATCATCAGACACCTTGTTTTCTTCTGCAGTGTCTGATTGAAACGTTCGGCTATTCCATTATGCTCCGGAGTATAGGGTGAAGATGGTTCCAATGCTATATTCTCTTTTATCAATTCTTGGAACTTTCCATCCTTCTACTCTGTGGCCTGATCTGACTTGATGTTGCAGACTTTCTCATTCTTGCCAAGAAAATTTCTTGCAGTTACAAGAAAACTTGTAAGTTTTTCTGCTGCTTCATCCTTTTTGCAGATCGCATAAACTTTGTCCCATCTTGAAAAGTCATCTATGAAGGTAATTATGTACTTTTTACCTCCAGGATACGACTTTGGTTGAATCGGTCCCACTATATCTGTATGAATTGTGTGAAGAGGTCTGCTTGCTCTAGTTCTGATCTCTTTAAATGGTAATTTATCCATTTTCGAGATCATGCAGACCTCACAGTCTCTTATATTCTCTTCGAATCGGATTCCTTTAAGAGGCTGTGATTCTCCACACAATATTCTTAAATAGTTGAGTGAGGTATGCCCTAAGCGATTATGCCAGAGCATTCCTTCACTCAATTCTTCGGTTTTTCTTCTAAACTCTTCGGTGATCAAATGCATCCGGTTCTCTAACTCTTTCTCTCTCTCCGAAGTGGATGTCATTTGATTTTTGTTCTCTTGATGATCTGGTGACCAATTCTCTTCGTTTAAGATTAATCTGGCTTTGCAGATTAAGTTGCTGATGGTATACTTTCTTTACTCTGAGGTTTATCTTCTTTGATTTGGAGTCTAATAATACAGTTGAAACTTTCATAAGACACTTCTAGAATTATTTTTAAAGATTCCTTATTGTATACCTGCAGCGACTGGTCATCTAGTTTGATTCCCAGTCCTGCATCCGTTAATTGCCTGAGTGATAGCAAATTATTGCTGATATCATCGGCAGCCATAACGTTGGTAAGTACGATACTCTCTTCAGTTTTAGGATTCGTGTAGACAGTAAGGTTGCCCTTACCATCTATTTTCATATCCGCGAATTTATTTTTATTCGCGCTCTGAATAAACTCTTCGGTACTCTTACTAAAATTTTCTAAAAGGATGGCTTTTTGAACAATGTGGTGTGTGGCACCCGAATCCGCGATAAATCTAATGACATTACCATTAAATGAATTAAAACTCTTACCTTTCAACGATTCGCCGTGTTTACTCTGCTTGTGCCTTCTTTCCCTCGTTTCTTGATTATGCGCTTCATTGTGTTAATCTTCGGTTTATGCTCTTTAGAGGATTTGGATAGACTCTGAGATTTACTCTTCGGTTTGGGCTGCTGCACCTTTAATCTATAAAAATCATTCCCCTTATGGTTCCTGATTGCGTGGCAATGGTAACAATACCATTTACCACTCGAGATTAATGAGCACTCTGACGCCCAGTGACCAACACAGTTACAGCGATGACACTTGCCTGTCTTCGCCGAACTAGTGCTAGCCACTTGTACCTGAACTGTTTCAGACACCTGAGAAGACGAGAGCTTGGACTCGTTTCTCTCTGCTTCGATTTGAAGGACTGTCTCCTTCATCTCTTCGTATGTGAACTCTCGTTTTTGGAACCTTTTCGAGAGATTCACATAATGCCGGACCTCAGGCATTTGCTCCTTGACGGCGTTGAAGAAAGCCGTCTTCTTCTCATCTTTGGAGAGTGGATGAGCATCCGGAAAGGCCTCATATTCTCTGATAAGAGCCTCGAATTTCTCAATAAATTCGGCGCTCTTATCAGATTTTTTCATACGCATGTCTTGCATACGATTGCGCACCGCAATGTGCGTAATGTTATTCTCAAGCCTTTTGGCTTCTCGAAGCCCTTCCAGTATGAGCCTGGGACAGTTCTCACGAAATACCATCTTGTGGTACTTCTCACTTATCCTCTTTATTATAAAGTTTCGTGTAAAGCGAAGATCTTGATACCTCTAAACTTCTGAGAGTTGGGCGGGAGGCGGGATATTAGAGCCCAAGATATATGCAACGTGCTTGCAGTCCATCTTGGCTCCCAAGAGATCCCTCCACAAATTGTAGTCAGATTTCTGACCCAACCTGTAGTCGTACTTAATAGCCCGACCTTCCGCCCTCCTCACCTCTGTTGATTTCTCTGCGGTGGTGGTCTCCATCTGGGGTGGGTCCTGGTCAGCTTCCACCATGCTGACATTCGAAGTCTCTGAGTCGGATAGCCCTTTATCCGACAACTCTAAATTTCCCAGAGATCTCTCCATCTCTTCTCCTCTAATACTCTGAGTGAACCGAGAATTGCGGCGCTCACGACTTAAAGCCTCATCTAGGCTCTTCAGTCGCTGAGCCTCCAACATATTCTGGCTCACGGTAACAAGCATACTTGCTGTCTCTCGAAGTTGACGAGCTAATGCGACATTGCTGTCGATTAGCTCTTTTACTAATTGGGTATTAATGCCCGTTGGTAGAGCACTCTGGGGCAGGCCGCTCTCTTGGGGAGTCTGGTTCTCTTCGTTGTTCATCTAGATAGA
Organism: Eupristina koningsbergeri; assembly: GCA_018907245.1. Taxonomy (NCBI): domain Eukaryota; kingdom Metazoa; phylum Arthropoda; class Insecta; order Hymenoptera; family Agaonidae; genus Eupristina; species Eupristina koningsbergeri. The sequence goes on from JACCHV010000157.1 coordinate 331,648, forward strand.
GAAACAAAAAAATGACCTCTTCGGTCGCTTTCTCAACTCATCTATCTATGCTGATGAACGTGCAAACTCTCACTACGACCTGTAACTACAAAAACATCTACCTCTACATGCATCTACTTCTACAACAACTCTCACAATAATTTAAAGCCAGCATACTATGAGATTTGGCCGACAGAGTTTTTCTTGAAAGGAGCTAGGCTCGTTTCACTGAAAGTGTTTCAGTTGAAACGCACCCTAGATCCCGAATCACGTGATTCAAGATCATTTCTCCCTCCGTTCTCTTGAAATAGTGCTAGTGTACACGTCTGCATACTGCACATAAACAAAAGATATAATTTATAAATTCACGTTCAAGCAACTCATCGATCCAGCTTCAAATGAGGGAGGTAACTCAACTGACATGAGAAACACACAGTGTGTGTATCCCCAGGCCAATCATGCATCTTATGTTTATTTAAACATACATATTTGTGACCATTCTCCAATGAGCATTTATTATTTAACTCTAAACATTTAAATTATGTGTGAATTTGTCATCTTCAGTATGAATTTCTTTTATATTTTTAAAGTTAAAATTCATCACTCTAAAATAAACTTCTGATTTCAGATCCAAAGTTTCATCTCTAAACTCTGAGCAATGTATACACTGCGCTCTAATGCAATTATATACATTTGTACTACTGTACGGTTCTGAATGTACAGATGTGCCTTCTACATTTTATTTTTAAAAATATCTGCAGATATATAAATTTTTAATCTGAAGTTATACAAAAAATTAATTTTTGTTTCCTTTTTCCACACATAAATTCTTTATAATTGGAAACCTTCTTAAAATGCTCATTAAAAACTTTCACAATTACCCTCTTGGAGTTGTATTATTAATAATAATATTCTAATTATAATACAATATATGTTTTTATAATAAAAATATATATTATATGCATTTACCTCTAAAACACGTGTGACATATTGCAAGCAATACTGTAGGATATTGCCAACATACATGTCAAATCTAATAAGCATATTCAGACATATACATATACATATAAATCAATACTCATGCATTTAAGTTTATTGTTACATCATCAAACAATAAACACAAAAACTCTATACATTCAGTGTTCAGCATTTGGAATTTTTATTCTATTTTGTGTACATGTAGTATGGTTTTCATACAGTGTGTACTTAAATTCATACACATGCACATGTTTACACACTTGCAGTATACCTACATATACCACTAGCAAGTATGCATTAAAAATAAAATTATTATTTATTATTATTCAAAACAATAGTATAATAATTTTCTTTTATTCTAAAAAAATCTAACTTTATAATCAAAAGAATTTACAATTTTTTAAAGAAATTGTAAAATTATACAAAAATTCCAAATATTTTTTTTTTTAATCTTAAATTCATTCTAAGCTGAACACTTGTATGAATGCATGTTTCAGCCAATCAAAGCCAGCCAATAGGTTAGTGCATGAAAGGTTAGGCTACCTTAGAGTAAGCCAGTCAGTCCCTTCTGCTGCACTATTTACAAAGCATTTGTATTGCACAATGCTTAACCTATAAGCTCACTATGGAATCAACATTTTTAAGGTCAGCATTGCGTGTGTGTTATTCTGTTTTATATTAAAATGTATTTTAATTACATAATCCAATTTCATGTGTTTTTTATAAGACAATCAAAACTAAGTTTTGATTGTCGCACATGAAAAATTCTGAGTTTACATCTAAGTGTTATTGCACACACATACTACACTCAAAAAAATTTACTCATATGCATAAGTGCTGTATATCGGACACATACCATTATAAATTTAAAATGATTGAAACTAAGTACAAAGTACTTTTTGTCTCACTCATTCTATATATATCACTAAGTTTGTCAACGAGGCTGCATTTGCAAGCATTATTTCTCATATACATGCATCTCGCAAACAAACACAACACAAGTTCACATATTAATATGTTGAACTTTGTGCGCAGCTTATATTTTTACAAAATATACACTCAAATACAAAACTCGCACATCACAGTTTTGTATAATTTTTCAATCTTTAAAATCTAAAGACTCAAAGTATATAGTTACACATTATTTGTACAACTTTACTTGTAATGAGTGTTTTTTAAAAATTACATGTGATGCGAATCCTTGCTGAGTAACTTTCTGTTTATGAAAAAAAAGAAAAATATAAAAAAAATATATAAAAAAAAATAAAATAAAAAAAGCATGTAACAGAATAATAACTATAAGAGCTCATCATGCACCACATATAATAGTCTTATAAATTACACACAATGTTGGCCTCGCATCTAATATTTCATGAATTTATTTTAATCTATATGATGTTCAATATACCATCATGTAAACAAATTCATGATTTTTCTCTTAAATAAAATACATGCATACAATACATGCACATGCAGTATTTTATTATACTTCTATTGTACTTTTTAATTTGTTATTAAAAAGTACTTACTTTTTTTGTTGATTCTTGTAGCTCTGACAAAATAAAACTCTAAAGAATACTCACTGCACTGTTTTTTTATTTAATTTTTATTTAAAGCACTACACTTTAAACACTCTGAGAAACTCTGGGGTCCAGCGCAGTTGAAGCGTGTCCTGGGCCAACAACCTTTTGGAAGGGTTGAAAAACTCACAGGATGCTGTGGCAACAGGTGGATGTCCTCCTGTGTCCGCTGCTGCAGGTTTTTCCTCTGAACTCTGGGAGTGGCTTCAGCTGCGTGTCTAATCTTAGCTGAGGGTTGACTTTGGTCTTCCCACCGCAACGAAATGAAGCGATTCAACTTTTTAAGCACTCTAAAAACTCGCGTAAAAGCTTAAAAACACGATAAACACGTTTTCAACTTTTCCGAGCACTTTCCAAGATGGCTGATCTCGCGATCAAGTCACTCGATATTCAATTGAATATAGACGGTATGTCGATGCGCAGATCGATCGTTATTGATTACTCCACATCTTCCACACCGCTAGGGAGAGCGTGATTGGCTCGTTCGGGCAGCAAGCAGTCGCCTAAGCTGCAAGCTACCCGACAAAAGAGTTTAAATTAAAATTTTACGTCTAAACAATAACTCTTTCTCCCTTTCATTTTAATAAATAAGTGATCCCAAAGCAGTTCCATTATTGTGATGATAATAATAATATAATTAAAAAGATGCTTGTGTAAAAATAAATTAAAAACAAAACAAAAGTCTTTCTTGTTAGTTTTATTACGTTATAAAAATCTTCCAAACTGCTAATCGCCGTTTAGTATTTATTATCGCAATTGAAGTGCGAGTAAAGTTTCATCAAGAGATCACAGATAAACCCAATAATGATTGTGCCAAGTTGTCGCTACCATCTCTAGCGATAAAACTAAAATAGTTGTGGAGCACTTGAGACGTACAAAAAATATAAATATTAGAATTCAAATAAAGAACCTGACTTCATTCTTTACATTAAACCAAGTGGGGAAGATATCTAATATCACTCCACGCCCCCTCTGATTCGCCTACAAGGATGACTAGTTTCTAAATTCTCAGTCGGTACAAAAGATTAACATTGACATCGACAAATTTCCATATTCATCTATGATGTCATTGATATTTCTTTAACGAACTTATAAATTAGGAGCTATAAGCTCTCCTGAGATATATTATTCGGATTATATTTATTATTATAATGATTATGTAATTTTTTATTAAATTTGGTTTATGTATAGATGCATTATTCAAATTGTGCAAAATCGTACGAAATCGTATCATCTAAACAACATTAAGTAGAATAATTTTTCGAGTCATCATTAGAATTTTTACCTAATTTAGTTCTTAGCTTTGTCAATAGCTATATGATTTTCAGAAACTTAGTCTTTACATCAATAAATTAAATAATATAATTTGTTTTTTATGGATTATGTTTATTTGTATTATTCATTTTGCCAACGATCTTCTTAATTACTTTATTATTCTATTTTGATTTATGATAATAATAATAAAAAATGATAATGATACGTCTAAACATTTTTAAGTTAATTATTTTAAATAAATTCTGATCGTATTGCAAAATGATAAATTAAAATAATATACCGATAAAGCGAAATCATGGAAGAAGTAAAACAGAAGTAGGAAATAAGATTACGAGTTTTAACTATATCGCAATATGAAATTGAATAAGATTACTGATGAAACAAAATTATAAAAAATCAAAACACGTCGAACTTAAAAAATGGCACTTCCAGTTATATCATCAGCGAAAATTATTAACCAGAGGGGAACCACCACCTTACTCTATTTTTTTACAAAAGATATCGTAATAGCAGAAAAAAGTTAAAAAGCTATAAAAAGTAGTCCCAAAAATGAAGAGCTTGTTTTTTGTCAATTCGACTGAACTTTTTTAATATTTAAAAGTCTACAGCATTTTAACAAGCGAATAAATTTTTACCATATTACAGGATTGAAAAACACGTTTCGTACGAATGCAAATCATGCCATTCTTAATGATCGAAAAGAGGTCAAATAAAAGAAAAAAAACCCTCTGCGTATTTTCCGACCTTCTAGAAATCGCTATGACAAATAGTGGTTTTAAAAAAATCTCGATCTTTTCAGAAACACCACGTATTTATTTCATTTTTATTTTATTATTCTTGTATTAATCTATTGCAATAAAGAGAAGAGAATCATTTTTTGTGTATGGACCAAGATAAAGTTAAAAGAATCAATACCTTTTTGAATAATATTTAAATTAAAAAATTAAATGTGCTTATACACTTCGCAGCCAAGTGGACGAAACAAAAAGCGAGTGAATGATGAGGAGTTGAAGGCTCGCATAATAAACCGCTACAGTTATGTCGACCGGGATGACGATTCACGCGAGCATAGGCCAGTCGCACCAAAAACCGAGCCCAAGAAGCTCGTGCGCTACCTAGACAACAAGATCGTCTCAGTGAAGGGCGAACGCTTTACAGAAGTGAAACGAGGTGGAGATGATGAAGATGGTGAGGAGACCTGCCGTAAGTCTCGGGGACATTGCCGTCCGTAACCAGTGACCCCGCCTCCAACATCTTGGAGGCGATTTTTCTTTTTTCTACTGGTGCTGTACAAGCGAGTATAAAACGAAACTTTAAAATATCAATATAAACTTCAGGGAGGATTTCTTGAATATCTCATTTAATTTTTTATTTATTTTTTTTTTTTTTGTCTACAATTGCTTCAGATTTAGGAATGCTTGAGTTACGAGGATTCTTGAACATTTTAAGTCAAATTTTCATATTACCTTTATGAAAGTATCCTGCAATATTAAATGTAGTAAATGTAAAGTTCTATCTTTATAGCATCAAGCATGAATTTGATTAATTGAGATGGAGTTAATTAAAGAAAAGTTTTATTGGACATAAGCAATCGAAATTATATTTTGCGATGATTAGTAGATTAATTCAACAATGATATTTCTACTTTAAAAATGCTAAATATAAAACAATAAGAAGAAACTAATTTCAATTTATAATTATAATAATATTTTATATTAATTTATCTTAACTTGACAATATAAATTTATTATATATTTTTAAACATTAAAAAAAGTTTTAGAAATTGAAACAGGCACTATTCTTTTTTAATTTAGAAAATCTAAAGAATTTTTAATGATGTTAAATGTGGTTATAAAAAAATTACTATTAATTCAAATGTAGACAATATTTCAATTGAGTATGCTACCTATATTTAAAAGGATTTTTTTATAAAACAAAATTGCAAAATTTAAAAAATAATATATAAAAATTTTATAAATAAACAACAGAATAAATAAAATAATAACGTATATAAATTAAACAATATAAACGTATACAAATAATTACTTGTTAAAAAAAAAATGTAAAGTATTAAATTTTAATTGAAAAATTTTTGCAACATTAAAACACAATAATAATATCGGAGGTTTCGCACTTATGTACATTTTTTAATCAAATACATATATTTTTCTTTATAATTTTAATTATTTATATATTTAACTTCTTAATAATAACTATTCGTTTGTATAATGTGTGTTAGTGTTCTCCTGTCATTTGATAATATTTTTATTAACTTGAATGTAAAGCATGTCTGATATGATTATTTTCTTATAATTTTTTATCTGATCTATAGCAATTAAATTTATTCAATCTATTTCGTGTTTTAAATTTTATGAATTTTTTAACTTTGTAAATATATATATTTTTATATTTTCTTATTTTCGTTGACTCTTTTCATAAAGTTATAATTAATTTCGTCAATATACTTGGATTACAAATGATATTGTAAATTATGTTATGCGTTTTTAATGTTCAAAATTTTTTCGTTATCTAATTGAATTACTTCATTAATTCTTTTATTAATTAAAGGCTTAATATTTTTACTATGCTTTTAAAAACTTTAAAACATTATAAAATAAAACTTATCAAAATAGGATTAACTTCCAGTTTTCTGGAAAATCATTTGGTAAGATAAAAAGAATTCCACTTTTGTCCTTATTCCGATGGTAATATATTTGTTAATAATATAGATAAAATAGTTATTTGTAAAAAAATTTTTACTTTTTAATTATTATATTCTTATTTTTACAGCATCAATAATTATTTGATAAAACAATAATTTTACTTAAAAAATAGGAAATTATATTTCTTTTTTTAAATATGGTAGAAGTAGATTTATAATATAATCGTATTTTATTAAATTGAAAGATTATAGCTTAAATTTTATTTTATAAAATATTTTAAAATAAAGCTTAAAAAGCAAAATAATATAATAATAGCTGAAATAATAAGAATTTTTCACTAACAAAATATATGTACCTTAAAACTATAATAAATACAGAGATTTTTGGTATATTTAAATCAATCAATTAAAAATGAAATTGTACCTTCTCTTTAGTTTAAAAAAATATAATATTTGTAATATATTAAAATTTACTTTAGACTCCAAATAATATTACTAATATTTTAAATACGAAACATTTTAAATTAAAGCACATTTATGTAAAAAATTTGTTTTCAACATTAATTTTATTAAAAACATCTTTTATACGATTAGGATATTCAGAACAATTTCTATATTGTTGGAAAGATGTATTATTCAAAAAAAAAATTAAAATTTATAATATATTATTATAAATTATTTAAATTTATGCGTATTTTTAATTAAAATGAATTAAGTTTCAATTAAATAAAGCTGTAGAATCTATTCCAATTCAATTTATACGTTAAAAATTAGTTTTACATCACAATTATAATTTAATAGGTTATTTAATTGCTGTATCATATACTTTATACATAAAGTAAATTATGTTATTTGTATAATTGTTAAGTGGACGAAGCAATTGAGCACTTTTCAAGTCATAAAAAAAGCAGTTAGTGATAGATATTAAAATTCGTAAAAAAATCAGTAGATTCTTATTTTTTAAGCTTCCACTCAATGTATTCAGGAGTTTTTTTTTATTAACAATATTTTTTTTTACTTTTTTTTTATAAAAGGGGAAGCCGTAATTTTAAAACTATACTGTCAATGGACGATTTATAGTTAATAAAATTGCAGAAAAAATTTATTTGTATATAAACCAATTATTAATTTAGAAGCGCCAAAATTTTCAAAAGACGAAAAATTTGTAACTTTGTCATTTTTTAATATTTAGAACTCTAGTTTTGAAAAATTAAATATGCACTTTATTTGTACAAAAAAAATATAATTATTGCAAAACAAATCCTGTATCTTATATTTTATTAACATCATTCTGATTACATATAATATGAGGATAAAGATTATTAAAAACAGCCAACAGAGCGAAATTGATGAGAAGTGGGAAGAAGAATAGATGAGGCGTTATTTGGTGCGAATTTAACTTCTATTACTATTTATTACAATTCTCCGATTCTAAATATCCCCACTCCTCCAGCGCTCGGCCGTTTTAGTCATATTTAAACGAAATATAAGATACAGGATTTATTGTATAACAATTATAACTTTTAAAACCGTTGAGTCAGTTAAAATCATCTGCTTGAGTGAGCTGTAAATAACTTCGTAAATTTTTGCATAATTTAATTAACATTAATATTCTTCAAAAATTAATAATCCGATGAAGCTAAAATTTTATACAAATAAAGTGCATATTTAATTTTTCAAAACTAGAGTTCTAAATATTGAAAAATGACAGTTACAACTTATTTAATCAATTTAAAAAATTTAAGTCTTTTGAAAATTTTTGCGCTTCTAAATTAATAATCGGTTTATATAAAAATGAATTTTTTTCGCAATTTTATTAACAATAAATCATCCATTGACAATATAGTGTTAAAATTATAACTTTCCATTTTATAACAGAAAAAGTAAAAAAATATTGTTAATCAAAAAAAAAACTCCTGAATACAATGAGTGGAAGATTAAAAAATAAGAATCTACTGATTTTTTTACGAATTTTAATATCTATCACTAACTGCTTTTTTGATGACCTAAAAAGAGCTCTACTACTTGGTGGTCTAAAAATAGTATTTATACAATAATATTTTAATTAACAATATTAATATTTTAAATAGCTTTAATTAGCTTGATTTTAGTAGAAATAATATTTATTCAATATCATAATTTTTATTGCTCATCTTAATTAAAAAATTAGATTAATAGTACTTATAATTAACATAAATAGCATATATTATATTATAAAATTCAATGTATATTATATATTCAATACACATTATATGTGTTGGATATCTTATTATCAAACATGATAAATATTCGAGAATCCTTGCCTACTGAGTCATTATTATTATATTATTTTATTAGAATATATTATTTTTTTAGTAAGGGTAATGCTTGGACTTTCAAAATAAGTTGTGCATATGTTTAAAAAACATGCTAATTTATGATATTTGTATAAATATAGTGATAATTATATTGGGTTAATTTCAACACTAATACAAATTGCTATTATTGAATGCTAATATTTTTGAGTCATCGAAGATATTTGATCTTAATTTATCAGTGCTATATACTGAACACAGAAATAAACATTTAAATTTTTTACTGTACTTTTAAAAATTTGATCAAACACGTTTATGATTCAATTTTTAATTTATATAAATAATAATGACATTTTAATATACATTTATATAATAAAATATATAAATTAAAAAGTATATTGTAATTAATTATAGTAAAAAAAATTTATAAACATGGAAAACTAAAGAATAGTAATTGTAAAATATAATTGCATTAATAAATAATTTTAAGATGAAATATTAAAAGTCAAAGAAATCTCCCCAATATTAATTTTCACACTCGATTCTATAATGTAAATATAAGGATGTATTCTATTATACTTTTTGCTCGAAAGTATAATAATCGTTATAGCTGTCAAATTGATTGCAATGTTTGTGTTTATACATATATATTATTAATCAAATTTCTGAATTAATTTCTTTTATAACTATATTATAATTTATTAAGACTGATATATGTAGTATACTTTGCATTTACTTTTTATATTTTTTTAAAATCTTTCTGCACACTTTACCAGGAAATTTTCAAATTATTGTATTAATAAACAAAAAAAATTTTCGTGATATATATACACTAATATAAAATAAAAAATGTAAAACTTTACAAATATGTATACAAAATTTTCTTTTAATATTTTAAAATACAATTAAAAAATTATTATAAGTAAATTATGTGCACTTTTTTAGATAATAAAAAAAAAAAATTATTTTTTTTGTTATATAGACTGAAAAAAGTAAGATAGTGATTTTTTTTTTGTATTCTACATTTCTTTACTTTGAAAACAAGAATTCTATTATAATTGTGGAATTATAAATACACGTGTGTGTAGTTTTACTTAATGAATTGAAAAAGTAAATTTGCCCGAAACATGAGTATTCGGAACTTAAATTGTAAATAAACCGTAAAGTGTTTAAAAAGAAAATAATAAAGTTTGTAATAAATGATAACTACGCTTCGTATCGAAGTGCTCATGAAGTATTCATGATGAAAGTTTCAAAAAAATTAAATAAATTAAAAATACGTACACATGGTTGATGGCTATACTAGAAAATAGAATAAAAAAATAATTTTGGAAGAGCGAATATAAAAATAAAAATAATACTTTATGAAACTTATATATGTAAATTAATAAATATTGTTACAAATATTTCAGAACGATCTTTCATAAATTAAGAATCAGTTTAATAAAATTAAATTAATCTTATTATACTCAACTAATTTTAAAAAAAAATGTTTGTGATAAATACTAATATTATTTTTTAGATAGCAAATTGTATAAATTATATAGTAAATGAATATATGATTAGAATTTGTAATGAAAAACCGAAATTATACTTTCATAAGTTTTAATGACATATGCATTGTTTAAATGATAAATTATCGTAGATAGATATTATAATTTTTCTTAATCCATATTAAAAATCAAGTAAACTATTTATGAACAAGAATATTAAATCAATGATAATTTGATATAATACATATTAAATTTCATAGTAATTTATTAATTAATATAATATTTAAAGGAAATGAAATATTATTGTAATAAACTTTTATATTTATTAATGCAATAAATGTATGAATTATTTTAATATTGCACTTTAATTATTAACAAACTTAGTTTTGTATTTAAGTTATGGCTTTTAGCGTTGTTTGTTGAATGTCAATTATATTTTCTATAATAACAATAATATACCAATAAATTAATCACAATAAATTAATTTATTTACAAAAGATCAAACTGTAAGATTATATCACTTTAAATACACGCGCCAATCAACTAGAATATATTTAGATACCTATGAAATATTTGATTTATGAAGATAAGAAATTTGTATCATTAATTATACATAATTATACATTAATTATGTATAAATATAGTTATATTTATTATTAAATGTAATTTTTAGTTTATAAAGTAGAAAGAGTTTGATTCTTTTTTTTATTCGTATCAATCTATATGAGATAGTAAATAATGACTAATATATTTAATAATAAATTTATAAAAAAAAAAATGATTGCAAATGATATAGTATTCAAAATGCTAAATTACTGTAATAGCTAAGAATATTACAAATATTTGTAAATGTGATAGATTTAATTTTAAAAAATTAAAATTAAATAAATTGTTTTAACGGAATGTCTGAAATGAAATTGATTAATTTATACTATTCTTAAAATATTTTTTCCATCTTAATTCAATAGAATAAATCAACACAAAAGGAAAAATCTTGTTTGTTTTGAAAATTTTTTTTACATATGCACACTTGTAAAAAACGAGAAAATAATTATTTTTAATGGAAAAAAAGAACACAAGACAATTTTAAGTTTTTGAAAGTTGATACTATGCATAATTTAAACAGCTATGTAAATGAAATTGACGAAATTGAAATTCGTCTTAACAAATTAATGAAATTTTTTTTTAATTAAGAACAAATTGTTTAATAGAAAGAGAACTTGTCAAAAGCTCTGTTTTAAAAATATATTTTAATACAACATATATTGTTCAATATTATCAAAAATCTTTAGGTAATATTTACAACAATATATACATAGAGTAAAAGTGCTCGTAGTATTATAATCCTTTTTTCTTTAATCAAATAAATTTTATATTCGAAAATTTAATTTTTTATATTTTTAATGATTTATAAATACAATTAATACACTGCATAAAATATTTGTTGATTGCCAAATAAACTGTACTTGTTCTCTGCGATTTACAAAAAAAAGATAAATTAAAATCAATACAGGTAAAAAAAGGTTTCTTGTACAAAATAGCTTTACACTTTCTTTTGAAGAAAAACAAATATTTAAAGATCTATTTTAAAATAATATTATTTTTATCATGTAATAATTCCTGTCACATATAATAAATTATCACTGGAAATTAACATACACTTCAATATAGTCAATAAAACTCGATTGATATGTAATCATCATAAAGTACAAATGAAAAGCATAAAATACAATTACATGCATAAGGTCACTTAATATTTTTATTACAAGTTATATTTTTTATATAAATTAGATGCAATGTGGTTGCATGAAATCATTTTATAACTTTTTGTGAATTAAACATTCAATTAGTTGTATATTTTTAAAACCATATAATTTAATATAATATTACGATTTATATATTTTTATCAATTCTAACATTTTATTTTAATAAGAAAAGAAAAGAGAATTGTAAAATTATTTATGAAAAAATATATCTTAATAATTAATGAAATATTTCATTATTTTTAACTTCACAAAATTATTCGAGTGGTAAGCAATGTGTTGTATTTTTAATACCTTGTAAATTATACCGATATACATGCTTACACATTTAAAACAAGTTTTTTAATAGTAAATATTATTTTGTAAATCATTTTATATTATTTTCAATTAGAATGATAAATTCTATTAAAATTTCTAATAAAAGAGATTTTTTTAATGAAATTTTTTTATAAATCTACCTGTTTTAAATATTAAATATTTAAAATATATTGTATATCATGGCATACATATTTGTTGAGGATTAAAATAAAAATTATTGCAAAAAAAATTATTTAACAGTAAAAGATTATATTTTATGTATTTAAATTTATTTATTTAATATACTTTAATCTATATTTTTATATATAAAAAAGTCTATTAATAAACGATTCATATAACTCTCTCTTTGTTTGATAAAGTAGTCGTGCACATTTATATTATCGATATTATTTTTACATTCTATATTTTTCAATTTAAATTGCGCTGCTTATCTTTTCAAAATAAAAAATATAAATAAAGCCAAAAGTTTACGAATTTATTTGTAATATTATTTTACAGTATTTTGGAATTGAAATTTTTTTAATGGTTTTATTATTAAATTATATATTATTATTTAAAATTGAATGTTTATAATTATAAATATATGAAAGTGTAAAAAAAAGTGATAAAAAATAACATTAGTTGTCGCTAATTGAAAATTGATTTTTTGAAATTTTGTTAAACAATTTATTAATATTTCATCGTAAAAATGAACATAAACTTAATAGCTATATATAAAGCATATTTATTAAAAACACTTTAATTAATCGAATTTAAATTATGTACAATCATTCTTGCGTATAAAGATTTTTTTTTAAATTGATAATATATATCTAGAAGTGATGAAAAATTTGTTTTAGTAAAATACTTTAGTTTATAATGTACATGGATTTTTGTTATTTACCCATTGATATAATTATTGATAAAATACGAATTCTACTTTAAATATATTATATTCATCATAATTGCATGAAAAAAATAACCAAAAAATGTCACGCTATGTTAAAAAAATAGAATTTTCTTAATGATAAATTGAAAGATGCATTAATAATCTATTACTAAGTGTAGCACTATTAAATATCGATTAAATATCTTAAAATTACAACAACAAAACTGCCAATAAATTTTATTAAAATTTCTAGTACAGGTTGAATTTGAAGAATTTTTAAAACAAAAAATGTGATTATGGCTTTTAAATAAAAAAAAATAATTTTATTTATGAAAAAAACAAATATTGATAAATTATACATTTAAAAGAAATAATAAAATTTTTTAAATAAATAAAAATATAATACTTCTTTTTCTGAATTATTTAAATGAAATACTTATTAAAATAAATTCGACGACAGTATAATTTTTTGCTGTTTTTTGTAAATATTGCTGTTTTGATTAATTATGACATGTAATTTATATTGTTTTTTAAATTTTATACTAAAAAATTAAGTAAAAGCATAACATATATTGTAAGTATTTAAATTTACTAAGAATTAATTTTAATTAAATTTAATATAAAATTACACATTGATTTTTACAATTATTTTTTATTAAAATAATGTCAAAAGTGTGTAATTGTAAATACATAGATAACAGTGTATTCATATTTGCATAAGTTTATTATTTCGTCTTCAATTTTTTTTTATATAAAATATGAAAAGAAATGTAAAATTTATAAATATTTGAATATTAAATAAACATAAAAATCTGTTAGTAGAAAGTTTGATGACGAATCAATAGATAGGAGTTTACTATATATATGTACTCCAAAAAAAAGGTTTTAAATTGAAAAAAAAATATATAGAATTTGCGATTACTCATTTGACTAAAATTAATTAACTATACATGTCTTTAAAATTAAATAAAAACAAAATCAAATGAAGATAAATTAGTGAATTTGTAACGTTTAATTTTATATTATAATGGCAAGAATAATTATTTAAATTGAAAACCTTAATTTTTATTAATAAAATATTATAAATGTTTATTTTTAGTTTTATAATTTATTAAAAATATGTTAAATGTATGTTTATTTAATGCTTACAATGAAAATAACACGATATAAATAAAATACGTAATTAAAAATTACAGATCTTGCTTTTTCTTTAAATAAAACACATTTAAAAAAAATTATAATTGTAGAGTTTTATTTTTCCCCTCCTCCCCAAAATAATCCTTACATACATATGCTAATTTCTTTAACTTTTATCTTGAATATTTAAGGTTCCTTACGGGTGTAAATAAGATTGAAAACACTTTTTTATGATGCTTTAAGTTTACGTTTCGATCAACTTTCGTTGTCTTCTTCAGGCCTCTGTTTATTAATAAATTTACACAATTATCAAAATAATATATTACATTAAATATAAATTATAAAAGTTTGTTAATGCCTTAGTATATTCGAATTTAGAATATATATATATATAATTATAACTGCATATGCAGCATTTCCGAAATTTGTCTTTTTCTGTAATTATTTTCTCTGTCCAAAATTATAACATTGTCCCAATCTATTTTCTCTAAAAAAAAATGTATACCACCACTGCAGTCTAAAATCATCAACAGTTTTGATTTGATTGATAAAATTAAGAACATTTACGTTCCCGACAATCATATGTTCCTTTCGCTTGACGTAAACTCTTTGTTAACAAACGTCACCAAGGAGCTTGTAATCCGAAGTCTAGAAAGACGCGTTTCGTGTATTAATATTGCTTGCAAAATACCCTTCAACGAAATTATAACTATAACAAATTTCCTGTTTGACAATATCTATTTTTCTTTTAATGGCAATATTTACCAGCAAATTTTTGGTACCCCAATGGGCTCTTCGATTTCGCCTATTTTTTCAGACATGATAATGGAAGATCTTGAGAAAGAGTGTCTGAACATTCTAAAAAACCACCATAATTATTCTGCTGTTTTCTACTATAGATATGTAGATGATACTGTTTTTTGCATAGAAAACAGTAAAGTCGATCTAATTTTAAAAATATTCAACTATTATTATCCTCATCTCCAGTTCACACATGAAGTAGAAAGATCAAACCATCTAAACTTACTTAATATTACCATACAAAAAACCAACAACAAAATTGTAACAAATTGGTATCAAAAACCGATGTGTTCTAATAGAATAATTAATTTCTTTTCACATCACTCCACTAGCCAAAAGAGAAATATAGTATATAACCTTGTAGACAGGGCAGTGTTATTATCTGACATAAGTTACCACAGGGAAAATTTAAAGAAAGTGCGTAGCATTCTCTATAATAACGATTACCCCGTCTACTTTTATGACAAGCATATAAAAAACAGACTGAGAAAAATTAAGTATAATAATTCTCTAAACAACACCTCAAAAAAAACTTTTGACAATATAATTTCAATTCCATATATAAATACTTTTTATGAAAACATTTGCAATGCATTAAAAACTTAACATCAATACGGTGCCCATAATTAACAACAAACTGAATAATATTATAAAATTAGGTAAAGACAAACAAACAAAATGGGAAACAGCCGGCGTTGTTTATAAAATAAAGTGCAAAGACTGTAAAGTTAGCTACATAGGCGAAACAAAACGTAATTTAAAAAAACGGATTTGCGAGCACAAAAAAGTTCAAAATACCAACTCGATGATACAATTGCACTCGTAAAATAATGAACATAGCCTAGATTGGGACAATGTTATAATTTTGGATAGAGAAAATAATTACAGAAAAAGACAAATTTCGGAAATGCTGCATATACAGTTAAATATCAACACTGTAAACAAACATGAAGATACGAAAATGTTAAACGGTCTCTATAAACACCTGACATCAATGATGACGCGACACTCAACTGGGACATAATCCTCGACAAATTGTAACTTTAGAATATTCTAATTTGACATATCGACAAGACAAGTCGTGCTATAATTCTAAATTCGAATATACTAAGGCATTAAAAAACTTTTATAATTTATATTTAATGTAATATATTATTTTGATAATTGTGTAAATTTATTAATAAACAGAGGCCTGAAGAAGACAACGAAAGTTGATCGAAACGTAAACTTAAAGCATCATAAAAAAGTGTTTTCAATCTTATTTACACCCGTAACGAACCTTAAATATTAAAGATATTTACATGGAGGGTATCACACTAAATTCTATATCTCAATTTTTAAATTTTATTTTAAACGTATAAATAAATAATTGCTTACAATAATAAAAAATCATATAATGTTATATAAATGCGAATAAACTTTTTCATTCAAAATTTTTTTATAAATATCAAATTAGTACAACAAAAACCAAAATTTCATGAAAAATATTTAATTTATAAATTTTTCTATTAGATTTATTTAATCAATAAAGTTATACATAATGAGCTACTATAAAAGTAATTTCATAAACTTTGTCATGATTTAAGAACCAGAAAAATTTGCAATACTTCTATCATATAATAAATTTTGACACAAAGTGCATTTACAATTTTGTATTAATGAAACTTTCATTATTTTTATTATAAATTATAAACATGAAATTATGTAATTTAAAATACATGAATGTAATATACATATACAATGCAAATTATTTTTTTTTAAATATATTTTTTTGTAAATAATAATTTTTCTATTTAACTTTTAACTAATATAAAAAAATATAGAATATAAATAAATAATTTCGATATTATAGTTATCTATTTTAATCCAACACTTTTTATTAAGTTTAAAAGATTACTGTATATTTTTCATACCAACTAATAAGTGCCTCTTCAATAATTACGGTTTATGTTGGTTTTGTCACGCATATAAAATAATTATTATTAACTAATACTAAGAATGAATAAGAATATGAAATCTAAAATGATCATTATTAATACTAACCGGAACATATGCAACGAAATCCAAAATGGGCGGAACAGCAGTACTTGTGCCAGCAAAGAAAGTTAATGAATTCGGGAATTAATAAAAGAAATGAAAAGGAAATCGAATTAAGCAATAATTAATATGAAACTCGCGAATAATAGAATTCTCGAAACCGTCAGTTCATGAAAGTTCCGCACCAAAGTCGAAAGACAATAGTGAAGATAACTGACATCAATGAAGCATTTAGAGGACACTGCGGACCCTAGAGAGAGAACTCGTAAATTTAGCGATTCTCCATCCTTCATCCTGCGGAAGTAATGAGTACAATTGTAAAAAACGTATAGGAATTTCAACAAAACAGAACTTTAATATTTTTTTGATACGACGCATTAACGATTCTCTTTATACGCGGTCGTGTTTAGAGCCACGATTTATTTAATCAATTGTATTAAGCGAAATAAAACTGATACATTCTCTTTTAGTATCTTATCAGAATAAATAATATCTGTCTCTTTAATTATCGTTGTTCTATTTATTTGATTAATTGAGCCTTTAAAAGGTCGAAGCGGTTTGATTACGGCAGAAACGAACCTGGGATAACTTACGTTATCGCGGTTATTTTATAAATTTCTTAAAAAAAATTTTATAAAATAAATTTATATATTCAGTATATTTGTTTACTTACTTTTATACTTTTATACAAATTATATAATTTTACATTAGTAAAACTATTCTTATAAATAAATTTTTAGTTTTGAAATTTATTTTGATAAATAGTGTTATATAAAGTATTTTCTTTACTATTTATTATTTAATTAGAGGATAGTAACTAAACAATATTTTTCAAAATATAATTAAATTTATTAATTAATGAAAATAAATATAACGTGTTGTACATTTGAATAGATTTGAAATTTAAGAATTTATATTTACTTATTACTTGTGTTTTTTAACTAAATTTATAGATATGAAAAGTTTTTTTAAATTTTATGAACAAAAATTTCAAATAACCATAAAGTATTTCAAATATAAAAACGTGTGTATTAATATCTACAAAGATATTTGGGATATACTTAGCATATCTACTCACATAATTATAATCTAATATTACAATAAAAAGTGCTGGTTGACGGTATTTTACATCTATTTCTTTTTCTTTCTAGGTTGAGGAGCTGGTAAGCTTTCAACTTTACGTTTTGAAGCAGGTTTTATATTTGTATTATTACCTCCCTTCTTTCTTCTTTCTTGCCTTTCACGCTCCTCCAATTCTTGATTTTCCCTCTCAATTAGCGTAATAAGTGTATTGCATCTACGCTGTAACTCCAAAGCTGTACGTGATTTAACAAACCAGTCAAAACGAAATTGGGGCGCCGATCTAACTGTCGCTCTCAACTCCTCATATACATTCTCTTTGTCAAAACCTAATATATAACATAATGAATTAGTTTTAAAAATTACTTTTTCTTTTCATCTAAGTGAAAACTTAATGATCGTATATCTAAGTATAATTAAAGGCTTATAAATTTATAAAACAATTTTATAATTTGTAACAAAATCAAAAACAAATATTTAGTTTTTAATGCTATGAAGTTTCAAGGTAACCAAAATACTTTGTAAAAATATATTGTACATGAATTTAATATTACTTTCTCATTACAGTCTCATGTTATTGAATAAAAAAAAGCTAATAAGATACGGCTTTAATGAAATTTCAGAAAAATTTATTGTATGGAAAATATCCTTTTTAGGCCTGATTAGTTGAATAAAACAACATTGCTTCCTATGACGCTGAAATTTCGAAGGTTTGGTTGCCATCCTTGTCAAGGCTTTTATTAAATTAACAATATAGTATAGTTTTTTACAACTTTCTAAATTGTGTTTTCAATGTAAATACCTGATGTTAATTCAAAGACTTAAATTTACCGCAAGTTAACCATGCAAACAAATGACAGCAAACAATTTTTTGTTTTATTCAACTAACCACACTCAAAAATGGATATTTTCCATTTAATAATAACAATAGAGGGTACTTTTTTAGAAAAATTTGTTAATTTTATATGAAAGAAATGATTAAAAATTTATTTTAATGTGAAAAAACTTCTTAATCACCTAATTTATGCAACATGCACACCAAAAATCTATCTTCTTCCTCAGTATAATTCTTGCCCTTATTCGTACCATAGGCTATTCTCAACTGATGAAAGGGTGCTCGATACCTTGCCATTTTTGCATCCAAAGCTTTTTTTATACCAGCGCGTCGCTGAATCTTAGCCTCACCACGTTCAATCTGTGCCATTACGCGATCGATATCTTGAAGTTCATGACATCGCTCCCAGAAAACGGCGGAATACTCCATGACTTCCTCAGGTGTCTTGCCTTCAACTTCCTTAGCAATATTTTCGATATCGTCTCTGCCGTATTTCTCGTTCGCTTTTATGAATTGATTAAAGTCTCTCTTCGTCCAATTAGTAAATCCCTGAGTGAGGAGTTTCTCTTTTTCGGTGATCTCTTCATCGCTCAACTGCTGAGCATCGTCGATTTTGCGTTGCTCCTCTTTTTGTATCCTTGCTGCATCGGAACCTGAAAATTGATTTCCTTGTATATTCATTGTTGGAAAATTTAGTTAATACAAAAATTATTTAGGGTTTTTTATTTATTTAAGCTTAACATACATAAAAAAAGATTTTATTACATTTCAATTTTTTTTTTTTTTTTTTTTTTTTTTTATGGATAGCATTTTAAGATGTATTCTATTAACGCAAATCTGAAATGTTTACTCGTTTATGATTGTTTAAGTAATTAAAAAACATAAAAAAAGAAAAAAAAAATACTTGAAATTGAATGGTTTAAAACAAAAAAAAAATAAATTTAATGTACACTAAAAAATCCTAAAAGTACGTAAATTTATTGTATATTTTATTCGTAATATTGAATATTAAACATATAATGTATTGTAAAAATATCCAAGTTGACTGTTTTTGATGCAACTATTTGTCATAGTGATTTCGTAGAGATTGGAATGTGTGGGGTTTTTTCTATTTTTCCGTTTTTTTTATATAAATACTTTCAAAAATATATAATTTTGCAATATCTTTTTTAAACTATTATCAAAGCGGCGAAAAATTATTTTTATATTTTTAAGTCGAATTTTCCTGTTTTTAATACATTAGAAACTATTTAACTTTCTCACACTAGTTTGAATATAATAAAAAAGTGATATTATCAAATATAATAATCTTAAAATATTAATTTAAATTTTTTTAAAACCATTTCTTTTTCTTTTTTCTCATTACATAAATTTTGTTTGAATTAAATAATTATATAAGCTAATTAATTAATTAATATTGTACTGAATACTTTGATTTTATTTAATATATACAAATTAATAAAAATAAAATTTAATAAAGTTTTTCAAAAATAACAAAATCGAAGTTATAATAAGCTTATAGACATAAAAAATGTAAACCACGAGTATTGACAAAGACAATAATTTAAGAAAAAAAATGTTTTTTACCTAATTCAGGATTCTTGGGCACTTTGTAACCAACTGTTTGTCTAAAGTAATAAATTTCCTGATCCAACAGCTCAAATAGCCTAGGAGGGAAAAATTGAAAATCTTGAACAATTGGTTGTTTTGGTGGTCTAGGAGCTTTTGGCGCCTTTGGCTCAGAAACACGCAATGCTTCTCGAAAATATGCATCTACAGCATAATTTGCTTTACGTTCACGTTTTGGTGGTTCAATCCAGTGTCCTATGCCCAAGATTTTCTGTTTTTCTCTATAATCTTGACCTTCAAATTGATAAACGGAGTCCGTAGGTGCGTCCACTGTAAAATTACGAAGTGACGACTCTCCAAGACTTTCCAATTTCTGCTTCATTTCCTGAGTCTTTTCTTCACCTTTCTGAAGAATTGTGTCGATATCTTCATCCGTAATGGCGCTATCCTTTGAAGCGAATACTTCGTTTGCTCCATGACGAATGATGTTTAACATTTCATCTTTGTTAAGAGCATTTTGTTTTGCGTCAACCAATCTGCCTTGTTGGATGACAAGTTTATCAAGACGAAGTTTCACCTCTGCCCTTTCAACGATTTTTTCTTCAACGGTATTCTCAGTTATGAAACGGAATACACGTACCTGTATAAGAAATGAAGAATTTTTTTTAAATATCTTAAATATTGTTTTTACTTATTTATTATTTTTATAATGCTGAATGTTAATTGAAAGATTAATAACTTTCTACTTAATAGATATTTTAAATATATACTATATGTTTAAATATGTAGCATATACACATTTTTACCATCTTCTTACATAGCTATTTTTATATCTTTACTAGTTTATTCTACTAAACTATTATTTTTACTCAAATTTAAACAGAATTAACAAAAGTAAATAATTAATTTATGTTCCAATATATTTTAAAGCTTCTTTATTTAATTTAATATCAAAATATACATTTTTTATCTATTCTGTTTGAGAAGACAATTATAATGTACAATACATTTTTTATTATAAGTAAATACATAATACCATTCAAACTGTTTTATAAAATATTATTTCAAAATTATATAAAAAGAAGATGCACACAAAAACTTATACTTAAATGTTAATTTAATTTAAATAGATACATTATATGTATGTTAAATGTACTCATTATCAATAAAGTTGAATTAAAAAAACCGCACAAAATCAATTTTTTTATATAGGGTATACTAAAAATTCAGATTAATTAATTACAAACTACTCACTTGTTTCTGTTGACCAATACGATGAGCTCGATCCATAGCTTGAAGATCCATTTGGGGATTCCAATCAGAGTCGTAAATAATAACGACATCGGCTGTAGCGAGGTTGATACCCAAACCTCCGGCGCGCGTAGATAACATGAAAATAAACTTCTCACTTTCTGGTGCATTGTACTCGTTAATTTGCCTCTGTCGATCTTCGTGAGCTGTGTTGCCATCGAGTCTACAGTATTGATAACACCGCCAATGACAGTAGTCTTCAAGAATATCCAACATTCTTGTCATTTGACTGAAAATGAGTACTCGTGATTGTTGTTGTTGTAGTTTTGGAAGCAATTTATCAAGGATCACTAGTTTTCCACAATTATAAACAAGGTGTTCATCAGTTGTATAAGGTGGTCCAGGTTCGGCACCATCAAATAAGTAAGGATGATTACAACACTTCCGTAACTGCATGAGAATATTTTGCAAACGCATCTTCTCGATTTTACCAGCACCATTAACAATATCAATGTCCTTCATCAAAACTTTTGTGTACCATTCACGTTGCATTTTACTCAATCCTGAAATCAGTGTTTTGATTATTTACATGCTCATGTTTATGATAAAATTAATTTTAAATCAATACATTTGTAACACAAAATATTATTAAATAAAAAATGTTATTTTTAAAGTAAAACAAATAATTATTAGTACTCAAAATGCTCCAAAAATCCATGTCTTATAATATATATTATGTGTATAAGTCGTAACCAACACACCAATAATCCTTCTGTTGGTATGATATTATGTGATAAATGATGAGTATTATGATATAATAAAAATTAAGTTTATCTTATTTAAAAATTTGAAATTTGAAATACTTATTCTCAAAAAATTTTATCAAAAAATTTATAATTACTGAATTTTACATATATTTTTTCAATTGAGGAATTTTATAAATAAGTTAAAACCAATATTAATTATAAGATTATTCTAAATTTTATATTATATAAAAAATAACATGTATATAATTATTTTAAAGTCAATGAAATCAAAAGGAATGTGTTTAGTTCATATTGTACCTTAAATATAAAATTCTGAAATAAATCATTTATATTAATTACATACCTTTTCATATAGTAAAATAATCTTGATGAATGTTATAATTCAAATATGAAATAAGATTTACCGAAACAACTAATATAATAAAAATTAAGATATTGAATTTTTGGAAAATATGAACACTGTTAAATTTACATTAACAATAGAAAAACAAAATTCAATAATTAAAAATGAACAAAACTATTAAAATCAATACATTTTTTAGACAACTAAAAAGTATAAGAAAGAAGATTATTTTATTTCGATTAATTTAATTTTTATATCAATAAATAAAATTAATATCAATTTTATATATAAATAGAAAAATAAAAAATCATGTTACTAACCTATATATACTTTAATTTCCTTCTTTGGTTTCAATCCTTTTTCTACTTCTGATTTTAATCTACGTAATAAAAATGGACGCAAAACAGCATGTAATCTTTCAATAAGAGTATTATCTCCCAAAAAACTGTTTGTATTAAACCAAGAATCAAAATCTTCAGAACTGTTAAAAACATCAGGTAGTAGAAAATTTAAAAGAGACCACAATTCATGTAAATTATTTTGAAGAGGTGTACCAGTCAACAGAAGTCTGTTAGCTGTTTTACACTCTCTTAAAATTTCCGAAAGTTTTGATTTTTCATTTTTTAATCTATGAGCTTCATCTACGACCATATAACGCCAATTAAATTTTTTGAAAACCCATTTTTCTATTAAAACCATTTCATAAGATGTTACACACACATCCCATTCTCCTGGTAACATAATATCTCTGATAAAAGCATTTCTAGTATCAGAATCTCCAATAAGAAAAACAGTTCTTAATGAAGGACACCATTTTTTAAATTCATTCATCCAGTTAGCTAATGTTGTTTTTGGAACTACAACGATATGAGGTCCAGATATATTTCGAAAATGCTTCATGTAACCCAACAGTGAAATAGTTTGTAGAGTTTTACCTATAATACAAAACATGTTATTAAAACATTAAATTTTTAAAATATGAATGAATAAAATAAAAAATACAATAACTTTTAAATTAATAATATTTGAAATATAATATTTTTTAAATTAATACTACATTTATTCGTACAGGTAACTATTTGATATTAAATATGATATTAAATAATAGTATATAATTTTAAAACTATTAGTTGACTATAAAATAGAAATACATAGATTAAACATAAAAGAAGTTGCAAAAATTAAAATTTTATAAACAAAATAGAATAACATTAACGTAATTTTTAATTTTAAAATATGACATAAATTCAAATTAGTTTTTACCTAAACCCATCTCATCGGCCAAAATACCATTGATACCATTTTCATACAATGATATCATCCAATTCAAACCTCGAACTTGATAGTCTCTGAGCTCTCCCGACTTAATATATGGTGGTGAGCTCTCAAATCTTGTAACAGGTGCTGTAACATTAGAATCTGCTGCAAGTAGTTCCTCATCCTCTTCTGTTTCAGTCTTACTGTGCCTATGATCTGCAGAGTCTTTGTCTAACGATTTATCCAGCCTTTCTTTTATGTCTACTGGTTGTAGCTTATCCGAGGGCAATGGTGTTTTTCTCGGTCTACCTGGTTTGATCTTCAACGGGCTTTTATCTTTAGAGTTATTGGTCATAAAATGTGAAAATATTTCAGTTTGCTTAAGAAGAAAATCAAAACGTTTGCTGCGATCGGTTTCTAATTTTGTTTCAAAATCGCCACCACCACGAGACGAAGATGTTTCCGCCGAGGAATCATTGGAGTTATCTCCAGCATCACTCATATTTTCTTCTACTTTCGACATGTTTCAGAAATAAATTCGTTTTTAGCCTGAGACACAATTGTCGTCCGCATGAACACCGACTGTGTTTCTAACCACTTTTTCTCCTTTTTTTTTTTTTTTTTAAAAAACGAAGTAATTTATTGGAATATTTATAATACTGAAGTTATTTTACATTCACTGATTTTTTCAAATAAAAACGAGATAGTAACTACTTACATATGGTTTTCGTTATTTTATCACACTAATTCCACGCACTTTGATGCATTGAAGAAACGTTGAATAACCGACTCTGCGACCACCATTTTTGCCCATAAAAATTGGCGGCATCAGAAATTGGCGCCTTTTTTGATACTAATAAAAAAAAAAAAAAATCGAATGCACAAGAAGTTAAAAAATTTATTTATTTCTTTAAAATTAAAAAATTAAAATAATAATTATAACTTTTTCACATTCGTTAATTGATTATTATTTTCATAATTAATTTTATTTTTAAGTTAATTTTTATTTAAAAATTTAATATTTGGTAATGCCGAAGAACAGAGATTAAGAGAAAGTCACATAACAGAGATTAAGTCAAATTCGATGTCACAGAACAGACACTAAGAGAACGCTAGGTCCCGTGTTAAACTGTGGCGACAAACATGGCGGCAGAAATATCTTCTCTCTCTCTCTCGCACATATAGAAACACCAGCGACCTCTGAAAAGGCCGTGGCCCGTACTAAAATTTTTTATAAGTGCCTTAAAACTTATTTTAAAAAAACGCTACCACTACATGTACGAAGCAAGAATATATTCCCTCGAGCTTCGTATATGTACACTTAGCATTTTTTTTAAATAGATTTTAAAGCACTTATACAAATTTTTAACTCGGGACACAGCATCTTTAGAGGTTGTCAGAGAACCTATAAGTGCGAGAGAGACAGAGCATATTTTTCCCACCATGAAAATACAACTACTTAATTTGACAATTTGTTGATTCGCATCACTCCTTATTTTTATTGAATAAAATAAAAATCACTTCAAAATTAATTCACACTATCTTTATGACAAACATTAATTAATAATATGTTTATTTATATTAATATTTACTTAGAAATTAATTTATATCCGCTGCACCCTAATAAATGAATTTTTCAGCTTCATCTACAAAGAAATTTTGTAACTACTAAAAACTCGAAATCTGTTCTCGACTACAAGAGTTTGAAAAACAATAATGTAAACACACGTACCGGGTTACCAGTATCGGCACACGAAAAGGGACATATGGGGTGACTTTATTTTGCTACATTTGTCTAAATTGTTACTAATAGTAATGATGGTAAATAAAAATTAGTTTTTAAATTGAACAAAAGAATTTTAAACAAAAGTACACGTTGTTAATATAAAATAAAAAAATTTTCAAATTATTATATCGTGGGCACTTTTTTTTTGCGTCACGACATGAAAGTGGTCCGTCTGCTACGTTTGTCGCCAGCTCTCCCATTTAGAGTTGACCTCCCGTGTTCGATGTCAAACATCTGACCACAGAACAAACACTAAGAAAACGCTAGGTCCCGTGTTAAACTTTGGCGACAAACATGGCGGCAGAAATATCTTCTCTCTCTCTCTCGCACATATAGAAACACTAGCGACCTCTGAAGAATCCGTGGCCCCAACAAAAATTTTTTGTAAGTACTTTAAAATATATTGGAAAAAAACGTTACCACTACATGTACGAAGAACGAGTGTATTCCCTCGTGCTTCGCATATGTACAGAAGCACTTTTTCCAGCAGATTTTAAAGCACTTGTAAGAAAATTTAACTTAGGCCACAGACTCTTGAAAGGTCGGCAGAGAAGTCATAAGTGCGAGAGAAAAGAGCATATTTCTCCCACCATGAAAATACAACTATTCAATTTAATATTAATTTATACAAAATACATATACATATATATATATATTATACAATATATATTTAAATTAATTTGTACTGTATTTGTAATTATTATAAATGAATATATAAAATAATTTTTTAAATGTTATATTCTATAATATTTTGTATAATTTTGATTTTATATAATTCAAACAATATTTTGTAATACTTTTGAATAAAATATAATTTAAAAATGAAATATTCTATAATATTATGTATAATTTTTGTTCGAGCACTAGTTAATTTTATATATTTATATATTTTTTAATAAAACTATAAGAAAATATTGTTTGAATTATTTTAAAATCAAAATTATACATAATATTATAGAATATTTCATTTTTAAATTATATTTTATATAAAAGTTGTACAAAATCTTGTTTTAAAAATTGAAATAATATTATTTTTAAAAAAACATTTACTATTAAACATAATTACTTACCAATAAAATTTGTGTTATAAATATTGGTTTATGAAAGACCTCATTGAACCTCGTCCGCATCACTCCTTATTTTTATTTCATAAAATAAAAATCACTTCAAAATTAATTCACACTAACTTTATAACAAACACTAATTAATAATATGTTTGTTTACATTAATATTTACTTAGAAATTAATTTATATCTGCTGCACCCTAATAAATGAATTTTGAATCTTCTTCTATGAAGAAATTTTTAAGAACTAAAAACTTAAAATCTGTTGTCAACTACAAACGTTTGAAATACTGGAATGTAAACACATGTACCGGGTTAACAGTACCGACACACGAAAAGGGACATATAAATTTTCAAATTATATTGGGGCAGGCACTTTCCTATACGTCACAACTTGTCTGTGGCCCGTCTGCTACGTTTGCCGCCGCTCTCCCATTTACAGTTGACCCCCCTGCATCTGACCAAGGGGATCCAAGCTTAAATGGAAAAAATGTCAACAAACGACCCTGGCACAATCCGAACTATAAAAATTAGCACCCTGCACTTTAAATACTAGATAATATTTTAATTTTTCACTAATTATAGGAAATTTTATTGCGTATATTTATATTAAATTTAAAAACTTACTTTTCTTTTAAAATTATGAAAATATAAACAAATATAAAATAAAATATAAAAAAATCGCCCCTTATGTCCTTTTTCATGAGTCGATACTAGCAATCTGCTACATATGATTATGTTATTTTTCTCCGAACACGAATAAAAAATTTTCAAACATAGTGCACGAGCATGAATGAAAAATGGTAAAGTGTCATGGAATAACAATTTGAGGTATGTTAATTAATTTAAAAATGCAAATATTTTATTGGAAAGTTAATAATATTTGAAAGCATTCATTATTATATTAAATTAAAAATTTTTTTTAATTATATACATTATATTTATAAAAATAAAGCTTACATACAATAGTAATAATTATGTAATAATACAATAATTATATTTATAATTTTTAATAGGATGCTTGAAGAACCGAATATAATAATAAATAAACGACAAACAAAATAACAATATTATTGTACAATGTGTTGAAATATACAAAATATACAAAACAGCAATTTGAAAATAAAGGATTACTTTTATGCATTCTCCATGCGGTCATACAAGAATGTATGTCATCACTTAATAATGATTTAAACATATATACACACAGACACACACACACACACATATATATATAACATAACTTTAATAAATACTAAACAAATAAATAATAATAAATAAATATAAAGAGCAGAATAATGTTTTGGGATAACGTTTCAATGAAATATTATATGATTATAATCAATTGTTTTAAACACAATATAAATGATATAAAAATTTAATACATTAACTTCATTTATTTTGAAAAATCATAACTTTTTTAAAATAGCCCGAAGATTTTTTGTTACCTTTTAAATTCTTATTTATTTCTTTACAATATTTATGAGATATGAATGGTGTACCAAACTTTAATATATCATAAAAAATATTGTGTTTCTGGCAAAACACATATTTACATTTATACTCACTATTAAATTTTGATACAAATATTTTTTTAAAATCTATCGTAAAACCATCCTCACTCGGAGGTTTATAAAATTGATTATTAATGTCTTTGATTAAATTACAGAGCAATCTACTTGGATAATTTAAATGATTTTCATAAACATTAAAAAGTCAGGTAAAAACATATACTTTATATATACACAGTATATTTAAACAATTATAAAATTTGTTTTAGTATAATTCCATTGATGAGAGACAGTCGATAGAAATAAAAATATACTTAGATTGTTATTTAGATAAGTTAAATGTTGACATAAAGTTTCAAGAAATTAATCTATCATTTGACACATTCTCTATATTAAAAGCTAAAAATTAAACAAATTTTCGATTTTTAATCAATCTTATTAATTTATGCGTAGATATTTCTGGAAATATTGAAACCATTTTTTTGAAAATTGGACAGAAAAACTTTGAATTTATTTCATAAAATACTCTTATAAATATCCATTGATTTCTGGATTGTATAAATTAATTAAAGTTATTTTTACGTTTATTTATAATCAAAATGATTTGAATGATTCTAAAATATTTAATATATTTTTAATATTATTGTTTGTGAAATATTATATACTTGTATGCTTCAATTTCATATTTTCATTATGTTAAAATATACAATTTAATAAATACAAATAATATACATGGTGCATCCAAGAAGTATCGAATTTTTTTTTTCATTTTGCCCCTATTCGTCATAGAAATTTGGAAGGGGTCTTAAAATGTTGACAAACTCATTCCTCATTTGTCCTTTTTTTTGTTTTGTTTTTTCGATAATTTGAAGCGGCAGGATGCTACTTCGCGCGAAGGGTGTTTTTAAGTTTGTTGACACGGCGCAATGGAGCGACTACTCGAACAGCGTTACGTGATAAAGTTTTGTTTGCAATTAAAAATATAGTGTGGAAACGTAGAAAATATTGCAAGAAGCGTATGGACATAATTGTATGTCAAAATCGAAAAATGAAAAATGGCATAGAGCTTTTAAAGAGGGCCGAGAAAGAATCATCGACGAGCCTCGATTTGGATGTCCAAGAAACTTTCGAATGGTTAGGAATACCCGGCGCGTGTTAGAAATTTAAAATTTGGACTGTCGATTAATAGATAAAGCAATTCAGAAAAAACTGAATTTAACGCGATCTTCAGTGTACAATATAGTGCAAAAAAATTTATAAATGTGAAAATTTTTGAAAAACAAGCTGAAGAGTTTGAAAAGCATTTGAAATTTGGAAAACACGCTTTTAAAAATGTGTTGATACAGGCTTTACATTCTCTAATGTTCTGTGCATATGACAATAAAATTTTATCTTTTTTCTCTCTCGCACTATGGATTACTACTATCGTTTCTGATATGGCTATGGCACATTTTAAAGCACTATAAAATGTGCCACAACCATATCAGAGATACTAGTAGTAATTCATAAGCACATGAGAGAAAAAACATGATTTTGTTGTCGATGTTTAACACGGAAAT
The DNA here is from genome assembly GCA_018907245.1 of Eupristina koningsbergeri. Taxonomy (NCBI): domain Eukaryota; kingdom Metazoa; phylum Arthropoda; class Insecta; order Hymenoptera; family Agaonidae; genus Eupristina; species Eupristina koningsbergeri. The sequence continues at coordinate 361,855 of JACCHV010000157.1, forward strand.
TGACTTTTTTCATTTCCAAACTATACTAACCTTAAATTAAGACCTAAATAGAATGTCACATTACTGTAAAGTAAAGAGTAATTATTATATATACGTTAATTAAGATATATTTCAATTTAAAAATACATTATACATGTAAAATTATATTTTTGATATAAATAAAAAATAAATGAAATATTATTAGTTGTTATTACTTTTTGCATTCAATTTGTTTTATTGTATTGTATGTAAGTTTTTTCTTACAATAAATAAAGTTTGATAAGGATATCAAACTCTTTTATCAATGCAATACTGGCATAATATAAAAAAAAATATTTGTTTTTCATTTATATAAAAATTATTAGCACCTGCAAGAATTTAAATCATAATTGTAATATTCAAAAGACATTATATTAATATAAAATTTGTTGTATAAATCTAAAAGTTATTAATAGTAAATAATGAGCGCCAAAAAAATATTTTTGATACGTACATATATTAAGAAAAAAATATTTGAATGTAAACTATACAAATATTTCAATCAATAAATACAGTAAAATTATATTATATATAATCATATAATTATATATAATAATAAATCATCTAATAAATAATTACTATTATAATAATCACTAATAATTATTAAAATGTATTCAAATTTGACGAGAAACACTTTTCATATTGTTTATTGAAATAAAATCATAGATCCAATGAGGCATGGAATAATAAAACAAGTTATTCTTAATTATTTTTTCCACGTTTGATAAGGTATTCCGTGTCCTTGGCAAGGCTATTTATTAAAAAAAATTATTATAAATATTACACATATATGTGCCATGTATATAAAATTATTTATTTTAAATATTATCACCTAATATTAAGGTGCAGGAATACATTGATATTTTACGAGGTATTAGTCGTAATGTCACAATTTAAATGTAAACAATATTTATTTTGTCTCAATTTATATGGATCGACGACGTCATGATGTACGCCATAATGTTGTTATTTGTCATATTATTGAGGATCATGTGATATTGGAAATTTAAATTTTGCATCTACTCTTGTTGCTTAATTGTATTATTATTAATTTTATTGTGAATCATTTCGAAAATTAATCTTTTTTTTTATAATTAGTCTATCAAGAATATCAATATTATTCCAATATATATTGTGATTGCAGTAATAGGAGCATTCCACCACAATAGATGTATTATTATTGTCTTTTTTAGGTTCGCTTACCTTGTTCTTAAGTTACGTTTAGTTCCTCCAATGTACACCGATGAATAGTCTTTGTATTTAATTTTGTACACAACATTTGTTTTATCCCATATTTCGGTTTTATCTTTGCATTTTATAATAACTAGGGCTAGTTTGTTATTTATGTTGGGAATTAAATTTATTAAATATTTTTTCAACTTTAATGTATATTCTGTAAAATTTTTTTCAGAATATGTTTCTGATGCCACTTTTTAATAATTCTATTATTTTGAGTTTTGATAATTAAAAAATCAAGAAAATTTAAAGAATTATTATTTTCTATTTCATGTATAAATTTTAAACAACTGTTATATTTATTAAGGGTTTTCAAGATCATATCTAAATGATCTTTTTGAATACAACAAATTGTATCGTCTACATGTCTATAAAATGTATATAAAATATAAAAATATAAAATCATGGGAAGTAATTGTGTTTAGTCTTAAGTGAATTTCGGCACTCTAACTCCAAATCAACCATTACTCTGTCTTCAAATAAAGATGATATTGGTGAGCCTATTTTAAAATTCAGCGATATTTTAAAAATTACAGAGTTTGTTTTCGATAACACATATTTTGTGCTTAATAACAAATTCTATAACCAGATTTTCGGTACACCCAGGATATCGAATTCACTTTCAAGTAATTTTACAAATGAATTTTAAGTTTTTTGATCACTCGCTAACACAAGGCCATCATCGACAAAATGAGTTAGATTTTATCATCTAGAAAAGACTACATAAATATATTTGTTAGCATTTCTCTGTACAAAGTCTAAAAAGTTCAAAAACAGAGTCAAGTTTGTTATTTTAATAGCGACCGGATGCTTTTTATCCGTAAATCGGTTTTTTTAATTTAAACACGAGCTGTATATTTACTTCCAATCCGTCCAAAACACGCATGAAAATTGTTTTTCAAATATTACTATTCAAATAAGCTGTATTAACAACGAATTGAGCAGATTTTAAGTTTTCTTTAATCATTATTGCAGAAAGAACATACATAAAATTAAAACATACGACTGGAAAGAAAATTTCGTTATAATCAAGTCCGAATTGCTATTTTAAGCATTAATTTTAATAAATTTAATTATTAATTATTAATATTTTGACTTGTTTCGTTCATTTAAATTTTTAATTTTAAACACCCATTTAAAACCAATCGTTTTTTTCCATTGGGTAATTTGCAAACAGTTTAAGTATTATTTTTCGTGCAAACAGTCAATTCTTCGTTAAACATTTATCTCCATAAGTCACCGTCTTCGTGACTTATAGCGTCATTATAGTATTGTCAAGGCATCATGAATAACCATACACGTCCGATATGTTGAAGGAACTTGTAGAGTATTTCTAGATTGTAAATCGTATCTTCCCTGTTTTTCTTAGTTATCTATTGAATTGTTAAGCGTATTGTTTTCCTCTATTTTAGGGGATTCAGCGTCTACAATAAGCTGGAATTCATTTTCTGGAACATGTTCTGCATGTTCTTAATTGATAATCTAATTTCTCGCACTTCTGCATTTAGTTCTTCACGACCATCTTCGTCGAGATCACTAATCTCAACAACTGTCACGTAACCACTATTCGTATTTAAAGAAGATTTTTCATCAAAAGTCGCACCATTGGAGATTGTGATATGGTCTGTTTTCATGTTAAGTAAACGACAATTTGATCATTCTTCTTCACAACCGACAACTATTAGCTCAATTTACTTCTCGTTCCATTTTTTATCCTATTTATTATTAATGGATAAGCGTTACATTCAAAGGTACGCAAGCGTGATAAGTTTAACTTTTCCTTAAACTATAATCCGAACAACGTCGCTGTATGCAATCTGATTCCTAACGTTCTGTTAAGCGTGTACACAGTTGTGTTTACCGCTTCAGCTCAAAATCATATCGGCAAATCTCGCGACAATAAAATCGTTCGTGCATTTTCCGTCATAGTACGCATATTAATCGGTGTGCCTATTTTGTTCAACTGAGTATGGTAATGATGTCCACAGACGTACACCTTTCAATTCTAGAATATTGACTAATATTTTGTTTTTTTATTCTATCCTACGATCACTACCTAAACTTTTAAAATAATTCTGAGTAGCTTTAATATATTTTTTTATTTCATCGAAAACGTTATTTCCATGTTACAAAAAATAAATATTGCGAAATCCGGTAGTTTAATATTTGAATAGCATAAAGACACACGCACCACCTATAAAAGGTATTTGGATTCCTGCATAAATCTGAATAGATAATTTCGCCAGCCCCAACTTCGTTGTTCATCAGGTTCGAGTAGAAAGATCGTTTAGACTGTTTTCCTGTAGGGAATCTTTAGAAAAAAATCTTTTTGATCCGTCAAAATGATTTCTGATGTGACGTTATCTTTCACTATTTTTTCGATATCGCAAGTGACATCGCCAAGATGTTTGTATTAAGTCTTGAAAGTAACTGCAGATGTGAAATTTACTTCGATTTCAGCTTTTGGTGTGATATACATCTTATTTAAATTATTTGTTAATTTTATTTCTTGAGCCAACAGACATTTGTTTTCCAATGAAATGTTCGCTTTATTTTTAGCGAGGATAATATATATCGAGTTTGCAGTTAAAATGACCATTGAAAATAATTTCTCTCTAAGAACAAGACGTATAGTAAATTTTTGGTATAGTATAGTAATACTTTCGAACCATTCGTTATTCACAAAACGCATAATCGGAATTTTACCATAACCTTTTATTTTTAATTTATGTTTGTTAACGAAATAGAAATGATCGACATTTGTAAACGTTATAAAATTTTAAAACAAATCTCGGTGGCAACATTTGTGTCTCGATACATCACTGTCTAAAAACCAACAGTCTTTTTCTTTGAATTCGCTGAAAATATTGTTGGATTGCAAGCTTGACAAAAACTCGTTTACATTTTATCAGTTTTTCGGAATTATAAACGTGGCTAGAATCATGGAATCGTCATAATTTTTCGAGAATTGATGTCGCCGTTTAAATTTTTATTTTTGTTCTTCGTTTCTTATCATAACAGTAACGTGCAATATGACCTTAATTTTTACAAATATTACATACGAGATTCTTGTTGCATTGGTTTGTATCTTCTCCGTGATAATTTTGGTTTTCTTTCGATGAAATGTTCAATGCAAACAATATCTATCTGATTCATATGTGTCTCTTCTCGTGAGAATCGTTCTTATAGAGTGATTAATTTTTTACTGCTTTGCTTAAACCTTGTCATATATGTAATATTATTATTGTAAACCATAGAATGCATACGTGACGAAATATGGGAAAAGAACGTACAAGATCTGCACCCAGCATTTTTTGACGAAGTATTGTGAAATTAACCGGGGGAATTGAAATTAGAGGCGAGTAATACAAAATCATCGAGTAATAAGAAGCCGCAAATTCGAATTATTGAAAAATGCCGTGCCGCAGCCGAAAAACGCGAGGATCAAAGGTACTAGCGCAGGTAATTGATCGGGTGCTGATTAAACAGTCGGGACCTGCCGTAGACCCAGAAGGGAGAAATCACGGATTAGCAATTATGCATCCGGCGAAGGTAAGTGAGCAAAATCAAATTGAGACAGACTGACAATTAAATTAGGGACTTCAGCTTTGAATCTTGAATAGTTTAATTCCGGATTGGATCATTTTATTTCGCAAACGACAAACGAAAGAATTTTATCCGATACAACGAGCGACATGTACGCGATCGTGTTTAGAATCACGAGCCACCCAACAATTTTATATTACATTTTAAACCGCACACTCTCTCATTTTATTGAACATAATAAATAATATTATATTTCATAATTAACGGCCTTACTTTCACTTTTATTACCGAATCATGTAAAGGTCGAAGTATTTTACCGCTTCGGCTGTGGCAGAATTGAACCTGGTAAAGTTACGACTTCACCATTTAATAATTGGAAATTATATTTATAAACATATTGCAACAATTTAATTTTATAACAACCTATACAGCTCGGGAAAGATAATCTTTACTTTGTATATTTATTTTTTTTGTCTTTAATGTTTAACAACTTTTTTGTCCAATCAGAATTAAAATATATTTTGCTAATTTTATTTTTGTATTGATACTTTAATAAGTAATTTTAGCATATGAATATGTAAGTTATTTGTAGTTTTATTTCGAATTTTTTTTTATAACGATTACTATATAAAAATATTTAACTATTACTATTTAGCTAACGATCAATATATGTAGATAAAATCTTCAGTGATAGCATTGTAGCAGAAATATTGATACGGCGTTGGTTTTTTCAATGAGTTGTTATATCGAGTAGTTTTGCCAATATTTTGTGCAGTTTCCAAAAATTATAAATGGTATTTTTTTAATTTATACTTTTAAAAATTAATTAAATTCATAAAATTATTGAATTAAATTTCTTTAAATAAATTTCCGTAAAAACGATAAATATGCCATTGCTGTTTTCATTACCTAAAATTTTTTTTAAATTTTCAAACTAATTTCATATTTTATATAGATTTATTTCTAGTAGAACTTACATGTGCAAACATTGTTATAGAATAATTACTAAAATGTCCAGCTACTAACACCAATGGTGTTTGTGAACACATAATACATATTAATATATTTTTTTGGTCTGTTAATAAAAAATTATACCATTGGCATTCATAAAATGCATTTGAAACATTGATACTCTGTAAAAAAAAATTATAATGAAAATTAAACTTTTTTTTTATAATTAAAATATGTTATTTTTTATTCATACCTCATGAATAAGAGATTCTCCTAACCAACAATGAATATAAAGACGAAAGATATTTAAAAATCCATAAACGAAAAATGCTACAAAGTTTGTCTTTTGTCTAAGAGTTATACTCTAAAAATTTTTATTATATAAAAAAATTTTATTTTTTATATCAAATATTTAATTTATACACATACCATTAACACTTGATAAACAAGAATACAAATTCCAACGCCTGCACCTATAAAATGAGCGAATAAACATATTCGATATACTTCTTTAAGTTTTATTCCGATTCTAAAAAAATTTTTAAATACAAAATTAAATAAGCAAAAAATTTTTAAATTAATAAAAATAATGAACCAGAAAAAATTAATAACTTTATTAAATGTCGATGCTTTTTAATAATTTCTTTTAATTCTTTTGTTGCATTCATTAAATCTAAATTATTAATTTGAACAGCAAGTACTGCTAATTGGCCACATAAATGTGAAAGAAGAGTTAATGTCAAAGAGTCCATACCAATTTGCGTAAAAATAATTATATAAAATAATGGAGCCTGATAAAGATATGCAAGAATGTAGATTTTTGTGTTTTTGATTCCATTGAAAGTATACATTCGATATGGTAGATCATATGTCAAAGTTATAGTTGAGTTAATATTTTTTGAAAAATCTAAAAAGATAACAAAATAAATTTATTAATAATTTTTAAATATAATCTTATTTTTTTTCTACTCACTTAATTGTTGTATAAGAGGTTTTATGAAATAAATAATTGCTGTTAAACCTAAACTTAAAGCAGTTATTTTAATAAAAAATTTTGTACGTAAATTATAAGCTAAAAATGCAGTTCTTTCCTTTTCGTTTTTGTATTTTTTTATAAAAATATTTTTATAAAATTCGTCAAATAGGTCTCCGTAACATGCATTATAATTTTTTATTGTGTATATTCGTACTAAAACTTGTAATAGTGTAAGAATTTCCATTGCCGTAACAATACTTTTTATTCGATTAAAAGATATCAAGGCATAATAAAAGGTTACGTAATCTAATATTATTTGACAGTAAAGATAAGAAAAAAGACTTATAAATATCAAATTATTATTTTTATATGGCCATAAACCTAAACCCAACATAAAATATTTATTCCATTTTATTAAAATATTTGTATCAACGAATACTTTTTCTCTGTGTTTAATATATTTATCTTTTTTAAATATCTTCATACTTTTCCAGTAAATTAAAAAATATATATTCCTAATTACGTGGTAATGATAAATGTATTATCTTAACAACTAAAATTTCAGGGAAAAAACTAAAAAAGAATATGTATAACTAACTTTACTCATTTACTTAATAATTCAAACTAATTGTACTTCTCCACTTGTCGATATATACTTTTCTAGTATAAGATGTAATAATGTACATTACATATACCCTCCAATTATTCTATATCAATAAATTTCTATATCTATATTTTCTATTCATATATTCTAATTTTAATTTTCTAAAATAGTACCATCTCTCAACTAAGTTTATTTCTTATTAAATATTAAAATTATTGATAGGTTGGAATTTTGATTTTAGTTCATACGATGAATATGTAATTTTATAATACTACAAATATTTTTTTGAGAGAAACTTCTATAGACCAAGTAATTGAGCACATGTTTCGGTTATGAAAAAATATAATGATACATATCAAAATTTGTAAAAATCATTTTTATTCTTATTTTCCAAAATGCCATTCATTCAATTCAGGGTTTTTTTTTATTAATAATTTTAACGAAAAAATGCATTTTTTTTTACTTTTTTTGCTGTAAAATGAAAAGTCGGAATTTTAATACTATAGTATAAGTGGACTATTTGTAGGTAAAAAAACTATGAAGAAAATTCATTTTTATATAAACCGATCGAAAAATTAATGTTTCAAAAAATCGGAAAATTATAAATCGATGAAAAAATTTGTAAATTTGGCATTTTTTAATATTTTGAACTCTATTTTTTGGATATTGAAATGATTAATGCGTACATTAATGTGTACTTTATTTATGCAAAATTTTAGCTTGATCGAGTTATTAGTTTTTAAGTAATACTAATGTTGATTAAATTAAGAAATTAGGAAATTGACAAAATTATTTCCAGCTTAGACGATGTTGGTTTTTTAATAGTTTAAAAAAATATATATATATATAAATATAAAGCACAACAAATCATGTACACTATGTTTAGTATAAATCATTTAGATTTCCTAAGAAATGCGGATAAAGATGAATGTTCTGGTTTGCAGCCTTTTTATTATTATTATTTTTTCCTTGGCATTTTTCTTTCGGTTTTCCTGAGCTCTTTGTCTCTTCGGGAAGGCCGAGTAGATGTTGCTTGGAGGCAACCCCGAATGTTCGTCCAGGCGTCCATACTTATGACCCTCTTTTACAGAGGGATAATCGTTTACCTGTACCCTATGACTCGGTTACGGGGGTTACTTTCGCCCACACGTCACCCGGAATGGTCACCTTTACTTTGACCTCGATAGCTAGCGCATCTACGACCTCACGAATATTGTAGATCTTTTATTTAGTAATTATAAGAGCGAATATTTGTACACTGGCCAGTGCGGGCCGAAAGGAGCCTTATGTTTTATAATTGTGATCTGGACGCGGATTCACGTGGGTCTGTTTCGCGGAGTATGCGACCGCCCGACCAGAGTGGCCACCGTCGGCCTCCACCCTGCCCCTGGCCAAAATGCAAGTGATCCGAAGTGCACCCGGAATATCCATGTATGGCTTTTTCCTCTACGGGTTTTTTTATGCCATAGGCGTGCGTAACGAAATTACGGTAAATAATAAATTGAATGTTCGATTTCACTCTTAAAGGTTAAGTTACCTCGAGTTTATTTCATTTGTCTAAGCAATATCCTCCTATCCTCTAAACATTAGAATAAAATTCCTAACAACCATGAACCATTTATATTTGTAATTGTTTTTTTATATTTGGTGCTAAAAAAACCAACAATGATTACAAAAGGTCGAGCGTACGAGGAGTGGAGGAAGTAAGAACTGGGAAAGTGTAATATATAGTAATAGAAGTGAAAACTACGCCAACTAACCTCTTCTCTATTCTTCTCCTCAGTCCTCATCAAATTGCGGACGAATAACACTCGCCATTAACATACTACGATATTACATATGGTCGCGCAATAATTTAAGGTTAAGAGTTGAGTACCCTCATCGATGATCGTTTGTTAACCTCGATGGCGGAGAGAGAACTTTGTCTCACGGTGAGACGGGCTGGACAATACTTACTCGTGATTTGTGAATTTAATGACGAAACTGTTAAATAATGTCTTTATTTAAATTCGCGCAAATCATACGCGGACCGCATGATCTGTTCCCGAAAACTAAACTCGGGTATCCCACGGCTGGAAAAAGAAGAATTGAAACCGCGGCAAAACCGGGCTATATAAACGACTGAATTTAGCCGACGAAGACTGCTTGACTGGGAACTAAAGCTAGGTTAACGTGTTTACACAGAAGCCTACTCTATTTTCAAGTAATATAAAATGCTAAAAATCGCTCATTAAATTTATCAAACGTGATTACACGCAGATAAATCAGCATTTTTTAACAAACCGATTTCAGGTTCGTTGTGTCATAACAACAAGGAATACCTGTGTTTTGGGCAATAGTGTATGACGTCACTCTGTGTCATAACAACAGAGGCGTTGTGTATTGTCTAATATATTTTACCAACAAAGGACGTGTATTGTGTCTTAACTGCAATCACATTCGTCTGTCGATGTTAATGATGAAATTAAGGAATAAACCTTCGATATTTTCGGATTTGTTACAGACATTTGTAGAAGAGCCGCAGTTGAAAGCCGAGGCGGGAATCGCTGCTTTTTGAAATTTAAAGAATTGTACATAGTACAATAAAGGAAAAAATTTAAATATTGAATCAAATTTTTATTTGGGGTGCCTTATCGTCCTTCTGAGTGACTCCCAGCCCCGATCAATAGAGTGATCGTGGCATTGCAAACAAATGTAGATAAAACTTTTATTTGCTGATTTAATCAATTTTTTTAAATTATAGAAAATATGTCTTAATATATAAGGTTGGTATAAAAATTATAAAATTATTAAAAAAAATGTATTTTTAGAGTGTAATGAGTCAAATAATGTAATACATGTTGCTAGAAGTTTTGGTATGGTAACTTGCAGTCGACCGGGACTTTTGGCACATACGGGCGACTATTTTGGCGAGCATGCCGATATGCACTGTGTCATACGACGGGCGCGTTGTGGGAGGTCGAGGAATCGGGTTTTCGCATGATAGAACACCGCCGCAACAATTTGCACACGAACCAAACTTCTGACCAATCCCGACCTTCTTTTCCACTTTCTGTCCATTTAACGCATCCTGTGAATTGCGCACTGAAATCTGCGTACGTCTAGCGCTGAGAAGCCGAGCCTATAAATAGCACCACAATCGCCCACCTAAGATAGATCATTTATGACTTGAAACGCAACCGCTTAAACCTTTCCCCATATTTCTGCTGCTCACCATTTCGCATTAACAACCCTCTCAACTGTCTCCGATACTCTTGCTTTAATGTCGATTCACGTCTAAATGTTTATTTACTGGTTAAATAATCATCCTACATTTCCTTAGAAATGATTTATCATGAATGTGAATTTTATCCGTAACGTTTACGCTCGCGTCCGCTGTCCATACCTGGACTTGCATTCAGCCTCATTCTGTACAGGATTTTTTTTCTTTAAACACCTATAGTCGCCATCGTCACCGATTTAGTTAGTCCGTTGATATCAATTCATTGATTGCTACTGTGCCATTCTTTCATACGTATAAAATTTTTTAAAAGTAATTATTTCAAAATAATTATTTAAATTTTAAATATTTCATAACCTTTCGTGTGTCGGCGTCGCTGTTATTGTAATTCAATCCACCTAGAGGTCACTTCATCTACGAATAAACAGTGTGGAAACGTAGAAAATATTGCAAGAAGCGTATGGACATAATTGTATGTCAAAATCGAAAAATGAAAAATGGCATAGAGCTTTTAAAGAGGGCCGAGAAAGAATCATCGACGAGCCTCGATTTGGATGTCCAAGAAACTTTCGAATGGTTAGGAATACCTGGCGCGTGTTAGAAATTTAAAATTTGGACTGTCGATTAATAGATAAAGCAATTCAGAAAAAACTGAATTTAACGCGATCTTCAGTGTACAATATAGTGCAAAAAAATTTATAAATGTGAAAATTTTTGAAAAACAAGCTGAAGAGTTTGAAAAGCATTTGAAATTTGGAAAACACGCTTTTAAAAATGTGTTGATACAGGAGGAAATTATTTTGAAGAATTTAAAATTTTTATTTCACACTGTTTACAAGTCCACCAATAAATCATTTTTCAAAAAAGAAAAGTAAGAATTTTTTTTTTTTTTTTTAATCTTTGAACAAATCATTCTCGAGTAATGGTTTTCTACTAATCGCTTCAGCACGCCGTGTCAAAAATTTTAAAAATACCCTTCGCGCGAAGTAAAATCCTGCCGCGCCTAATTATCGAAAAACAAAAAAAAGGGCAAATGCGGAAAGAGTTTGTCGATATTTTAAGACCTCTCCCGAATTATTACGATGAATAGGTGCAAAATGAAAAAAAAAACTCGATACTTCGTGCATGTACCATGTATAATCCTAAAATTGCTCCCGTGATCTTGGTAAACCTCTCATGGCGCGTATCCACCATAGGTTCAACATGTCATATATCCAAGCCACAGCCGGATTAAAATCCTCTCCTCTCTAACCTTTCTTTCTTTAACTCCAAGTAACCCTTTTTAACGTGCTATAGATCATCAATAGTTGCACTTTAATAGTCATTTTCATATCCTTAAATAGAATGTGAATAGTCTTTCTCTCACTAAAGGTTTTGAGTTAGGATAGCTTTTAGTAAAATACATCCATAGTCTGTATCAAAAACCTCCCTTAAACTATATAAGAACTTTTTCGTTTCTGAATACATCTCTATCGCAGAAATCAATCCTTCCTCTATCCGGCGATGGGGACGCCCAACTTACCAATTCATAAGTCAATTAGGCATCAGTCTCTTAGTTTTTCTTGATTTTTCAATTTCAAGTACAATGCATTATAAAATTATTTAAAGTTATGACCACGAATTATAAACTAAAATTAAATAAGATAATAAAGATAAAACACTACCTCGTCATGATCCAAAAAGATCGTGTGTAGCAATCGTACATGAGTACGAACCATAATTTAGATAAAATAATAGGAAATAAATATTCTAATTAATCATGAAGTAATGCGAAAGACTACGAAAGAGCATGGTCATAACTAAAATCGCAAAATTTTTCGATGTTGATAATTAAGAAGTAACATGAAAGGGATAAAATTATAAAAGATATAAAAGACAAGAAAATGAGGACACCTTTTACTCTTGGAACTAGTGTATTTTAAATTCAAGTATTAAGAACTTTCCAATCTTAAAAATCTGGAATGGCGACGGACTGCTGCCCTCGCGAAACTGCCCACATCGTTCTTTCGGACTGTATATCTGTAAGGTATACTCGCTGCGAATGACTATCACGCAAGTAATATTAAGAAATTATTGTTAAACTAATAATATTGTGATCATTTTGTAATAACTCTATTTTACAATATTATTCTTATTAGAAATATTAACTATAATATATCAAAATTGTAAAGTAAAAATAATATTAAAGAAACAAATAATAATTAAATGAGGAAATATCTTAAATATTCATTTATTTACCTATTACATTCTGAGACGTAATTATATTATATTATAATATCGATCGTCTCGTGATGTGGTACCTATCTGTATAGGGCAAGCACATGGTAAAGCAAGCACAAAACACCCTTCGTGCGAAGTAAAATCCTGCCGCACCTAATTATCGAAGAAACAAAAAAAAAGGGGACAAATGCGGAAAGAGTTTATCGACATTTTAAGACCCCTCTCAGATTTCTACGACGAATAGGATCAAAATAAAAAAAAACTCGATACTTCGTGGATAAACTATGCATATTAACTAAAGTGATTTAATTCAAATAAATAACTATTAGAAATTAAATTTTTTCAACTTTCAAAATTCAAAAATTATTAAAAGTATATGTTTTTATCTAATACACCGTTAAAAAATGTATTATTATTGTCACGTATGTAAAATTGCAAACGCATACGCGACGAATTAAATTGTGCTCGCATCAGCAAACGAAGACGAAACATTAGGAAAGTGATTTGAGGGAATCGAACGGAGTCGCGAGTAACGTGAAACCCGCGAGTACTAAGTACTTCCGAGTTCGCCAAATTGCGAAAATTCAAGATCAGAGGCGACAATGAATACACAGAGGTCAATCGAAAGGCAATACCGGAGACAGCTGACAGAACGATAATCAGGCAGAGGCATCCGGAGGGAGAATTCGCGGATTTTGCAATTTACAGCGGAGGTAATGAGTCAAATCGAAAAACACGTAGGGCACTTCAAATTGAACTTCAAATTGGACTTCGATTTGGTCTTGATTCGGAATTCGGTTCGGGTTATTAATACTTATTACATTCTATTTTATACACTCGGGACTTAGTTTTCTTGGCAGGAAAAATTGTATTATACATTACATTACTCTTCCTCTTTCGTTCATTAAGAGATATAATAAAAAGTACCATATTAATTAACTCGTGTTTTCTTTATTGACAAACTCCGAACCTCACAAAGGTCAAAGCACTTTCACCATTTTGACTAGGGCAGAATGAAACCTGGAGAAAATTTCGCGATTCAGTTATCAAAGAATAAATATAGTCGTGACATCTTAGATACGTAACATTATAAAAATATTGATATATAAAAAGCTATATTTTTATGTTAAAATTTCATTTATTAGATTTCTATATGAACATTAGTTCGAAAGTTTACATTCAATATTTCATATAAAAAAATTGATAAAATGTTCATGAAATTCTTCTCATATTTAAAACATACAAAGCCTCGGATTTCGCCGAAATTCTATAAAATTATGAATATCTATCTCTGATTAAATTTTATATTTACAAAAAAAACCAAAATAACTATAGTAATAGATAAAGAATAATTGAAAATAAGACTTAAACACTGAAGCCAGATAAAATAAAAAATTGAATCCGATATCTAATAAGATCTGTAATAGATTTTTGGCTCCCAAAATTTTGTCGAAAATTGATGAGACAAAAGAATAACTCAAGGATGGCGAGAGAGAAAGAGAAAGAGTACACGTAAAAACTAAAAGATTTCTTTAACTATACATACATAAAAATCTATTATACAGATGTATTACAATCCGGTAGATTCGCAGTGTAATAGTAACTTTTTGTACATTTATAAAATTTTCATTACTTCAAGTATTAACACAGCCGATGTAGATAGTCTTTTTACTTTATAGCTAAATTTATAAATATTGGCATAAAATAAAATTTCAATAAGTAACTATTATGTAAACAAATAATTTTGAAAAAGCTGATACATTCTCATATATCAACAACATTCCGAAGCTCAGAGAACTATCTGTGAAATATCAAAATTTGTATGCACAATAGTTAAAAACGAAGTTTAATTTAAATTTTTCTAAATAATTTAATAAATTTTTTGATATTAAATCATAAAAATTTAGATAGATTTAAATTTTTTTTACATTTTTATATTTAAATTTTGGTACGAAAAATAATTATTTTACATTTAGAATTACAAATTTAATTAAAATATTTTCAATGAACAAATTGCTTATGCAAGTCAAGAATCTTAGTTTTTTATTATTTCAATGAGACAGAATATTTTGTTTGGCCAAGAAATGGATTAGCACAGAAATGGATTACAAATATACAAATAATCTAATAATCTTTATATTGATAGTTAACCAAACAAATTAAAATTTTATTATATAACAGAGGTTTTTAAAATATTATTATTATTAATTTCGGCCTGTTGGCCCGAAAATAGGCTTTTTATTTTACTATCGATGTACAGGTTTATATACTTAATTTATTACAGTTTTTTTATACAGTTTTATATACAGTTTTTTAACAGTCTTACCATTAACATTTATCACAGTTTTATCATAGCTCCTCTTCTCTTTTCTTCTGTTTTGATCCCTTTCTCTTTCTAACTCTTGTTTATTTTCCCTTTGAGCTCCTCCATCACCTTGCTATTGGTCCATCTTCTCTCTCTTTTCAGATTTCCCATAATCTCCTTGGTTTCCTGGCAGTCCATTATTAGGTGTTCCCAGTTACCCCATTCCTTTCCATATAAGTTACAGATTTGTCTAATTTCATCTAGCCAGTACCTTTTTTATGCTTATGTTATTACAGCATGTCCTCGCAATCGATCTCGTCACTTTTATCTTCCTCAAGGTATCTAGGTGGGCCAGTCTCCTTCAGTTCCTTGTAGTGCTTGTTGTACCTTTTTTCCATTATCCTTTTCTGTCTACCTTTTCTGTGCTTATCTTTTTCCCTTTATCTTATTTCATCTTATATATTTTCCCTTCATTTATCCAACTTTCGATTTCGTCCCTGCTTAGTCCCAATTTTCCTATTCATTTTTCCAACTAGTCTGTTTCATTCTCGTCTCTCCTATTTACCTTTTTTAATTCCTCCATCTTCTTCTCATATTTCAGCGCCCTGATCCTTTATTCTTCATTCATTTCTATCTCATCCACCTCCTCGTACACAAGGTATCAAGAGGTGCAGAAGTTTAGGTCCAGTGTCCATCTATAGTAGTCCAGCTTTATCTTTACATCTTTTACGTATCTTGAAAACCATTAACTTCATTTTTCCGCGTTCAACTACAGTTTCCTTTTTTTAAACCGATATTTTCCGAGTCCCTATCATCATCTGTAATGCCTCCTTGTTCTCGCCTAACAACACTACGCCATCCGGATATGCTAGAGTCAAAATCTTTGTTCCATTTATCTTGAACTCGCCAGTACCGTTTGCTTTCATTTCTTCCTTCAATCCTACCATGTGTATATTGAATAATATTGGGCTGAGTATGCACTCTTGTCTTAACTCTCTTACTATCCAGAACTCTTCTAATGCCTTACTTTCTATCTTTATGCTTGTCTTCGTTTCCTCGTATATCTTAATTATCCTTTCTATTAGTATTTCACTAATTCGCTTTTCTCTCATAATCTCCCATAATTTTCTTCTATTCACCATATCGTAGGTAGTCTTTATGCCTACGGATAAGGTGTATAGTCTTTTCCTCTTTCTCATCGTTATTCTCATCAGGTGGTCGAGAGTGTATATATTATTTATTATCAACTTCTCTTTTCTAAACCCTGCTTGGCCTTCCAACATTAACCCCCTTTTCTCTATTTCCTACTCTACCTTATCCTTAGTAATCCTTGTACGCGGTCGGGAACATGGATAGGCTTCTGTAATTGGGGTCAGTAGCTTCTCTTTTTTTGTATACAGGGGTCATGAGTACCGTTCTCCATTCTCTGGGTATTTCTTCTTCTGCCCATATTTTCTTTATAATTCTCTTCAGTCTGCTCCTCACTTCTTCTCCGACGTATATCCAAACCTTGTTTGCTATCTCATCCACTGCCGTCGCTTTCCTTTTTTGAACTTCTCCCACACTTTCTTAAACTATCCATTTTCTAGTTCTTGGTTTTCTTCCGTCACTATTCTCCTGCTCTGCCTGTCATTTATTCCTTCTTTATTACCTTATGTAACTTTATGTAGTATTCCATCCATCCATTTAATGTTATTTTGTCCCCTATCTTCTCCTTTCTTTTCCTTCCCTTATTCAAGTATTACTATATTTCTTCTTTGTCTTTTAATTTTCTCAGTTCCTTTTCTTCTTCTGATATTTTCTTGTTTTTCTTTTCCTCAAAGATCCTTCTCCATCTATCTCTGTGATCTGTATATTTGCTTTTCACACATCGACCCTATTTCCTGTCCCTCTTTTTCAGTACTTTTTTTGCCTCCTTTTTTTCCTTCCTGTATCCTCTATCCCCCATTTACTCATCCCTGCCTTCCATGCACTGACGATTATTTTTCTTTTCTGGGTTGCTTTCCTTACTATTTCCTTTCGTCCTTCCCCGGATAGTTGCCTTATTATTATTCAAGAAAAAAGAACAAAAATATATATTAACAATGCAGATTATGTAAGGAATAGGTTTTTAATATATTATTATGTCACTATTAAATATAATTCTACTAATTCGTGTATATGTTGATTATAGAAAAAATCGATAGTTTATATTATGTATAAAGTATTCTAGAATTTTTAAAAATCTTAAATGAAAAAAGAAGCCTTACTAGTGAATTAGAGGCCGCGCAATTATGATCTTCACTTATTTTTCTTTCTTTTTACAATTCATGCAATACAATATAAAATCTATATTAATGTTGATGATGATTATTTGAATAGAACCCATGTATGTTTTTAATGATATTTTTATAGTAAAACTTATTTAGTATTTTTTCAAAAGGAAAAATATTTTTCAATACTGATATCATGAGGAAAAAAGTATAAGTTAGTGATTTTCTATGAAAATCATATAGATCACTATAAAAGTAAGTTCAAGTAATTGTATAAGTATGCATATAGCTTATTTACAAAACGTTATGTTAAACAAGATTACACCAACAAAATTTAGCTGTATCAAGTCAAATATATATATTGATTAATTTCTAGGACACACCTATATTAACAACATACCGCTTGAATTTAATCGTAAATACACGAAATGAAGTTTCGAGCCACTTGGCGATCAAAACTAGAGTTAGGACAGAGAATGCGCTTAAACAGCATGATCAACTAGCATAATAATAAACGTTCTTAAAAATGAATAATTACTACAAATAACTATATATATATATAAAGAAATTCTATATAAAGAAATTGTTTTTATTATCGCTGTATTACGATATTATTTTCTTAAAAATACGTATTTTTAAAATCTTAATACAAAATATTTACTCTCTACTTTTACTTTATGGGAATTCGTCATTTATTTATTTATGAGAGAGAATGTAGATTATCAGGCAACGGCACAGCACAACTTCACAAGAATGGATTTCTACATCATATTTTTTAATAATTAAACATCATAAATACTGTAACATCTCCATATTATACAAACTATTTTTGCATTAATTTTAATACATTTAAAGATGAAAACTTAATATGTAAATGAATATGACTATGAATTGAAAACAGGAACTAGATTAAAAAATAAAAATGAAACCTAAAAACAGTTTATTTAATAACGAATTGAGATGAACATTTAACATGTAACTTCGTAAATGCATGATTTATATTAAATAAATAAATGGTAATTTTAATACAGAAAATTTACTAAATATTCATTTATATTCTTACGACATGTTGAGATATAACAATGCACGTCATCATATAAATTAGTATTATAAAAAATACACTTCATATACAATAATTATAGGTATATATTGATTTTATATAATGTAAATGATGAAACAATTGTTTTAATTTATTAAAAAAAATTGTTACATTATTATTAATTACACTCTAGCTTTACAGCTTTGTATATTATATGAGTCTTAACTTTACTTTTGTTATTAACATTTTTACAATCTTATATATATATAATATATATTATATCACCGTTTCATATTTCACTTATAAGTTTGTAATGACACAACCTTTTTTCGTATCTAACTGCTAGGGATCAGTCAATTTTTAGATGGTACACAAAAGATTTTTACCCCTCAAAAAAACAATATATTTATAAATTTTTTTTTTTTTATATTTATTATTATTATTATTTTTTTTATTTAATTTTGTATTCAAACAAAATTTACAAAGGAGAAAAATAAAAGAGAATAAATCAATTAATTTTTTCGATATGGGGATATTTTAAGTGCAATAGTGGTTCGGTGGTCAGTTTTGATCCACCGTAAGAAATTAACCTCGTCAACTGCATTTTTGTTAAAAGTTATCGCCTATAATATCATCATTTCTTTTTGTCAAGTCTCTTTTGTTGTATTTTCTTCTTCTAAGTCATTCTGCGTTTCTCTTCTCCTCTTAACTCTTTCTTCTATTTCTCATATTTTCTTAATAGGTAATTTCCTATCACTCCTTTGAACTGTTCCATAATCGCTCTATTATTCCATTCTCTTTCTTTTCTTATATCTTCCAAAATCTCTTCTGTTTCTTTACATCTCCCTATCAGATGCCTTCAGTCCCCTTTTTTATCTTTGCATGTCTCACATCTTCTCCCTTCCTCTCCCACCTAATATCTGTTTCCTGTCATTATGTTACCTCATCTTATCCTGGCCATTGTTCTTATATTCTTGCTTTTTCCTTCTTTTCTTAGGTATTTCAGTAGTCCCTGCACCTTGATTTCTTTATACTCCTTATTGTAAGTCGTCACTTCTATCCTTGTCATTCTTTCCTAACTCTGAATGTCCTTTATTCTCCTTATCTCTATATATTTATTTTTTCCTGTGCCTTCCCAGTATTCCAATTGTTTTCCGCTGAGGTCTATACTGTTTAGAAATTTTTCCATGTGATCCTAGACCTTTTCTTCTTCTCTGTCTCTCTTTTTTCTTCTAAACATTTCCTGGTCAGCCTATCTTCTGAGTGGTTTTTCACCTTTTCTTTGTATTTCTTGACCCTAATCTTCCATTCTCCTTGCATTGTCGCCTCATCCACTTCTTTGTATACAATGTATTTAGGTGTGCAAAAGTTGATACCCAGTATCCATCTCAAATAATCTGCCTTAATTTTCTCTATTTCTTGAGATTAGTGCATTCTCCAATTTTCTACGTCGCATTCTATTACCCTCCTAACCAGATAGTTGAACACTTCCTTCTTCCTTCTTCTAAAGTCTCCTCCGCATTTCCGTTTCCTTAGGCCCCATGTCTTATTAACCGCTATTCTGTCTTTATTTTTCCTCTCTTCCATATGCGCCTTATGATCTCGATTCCTACAGAATTCGAAACCCAGATATCTAAAGCAGTCCACTACTTTCATCTTTTTCGCGTTCCAACTCCATAGTCTTTCCTTGCTCTTTTTTCCTTTTTTAAAAACCATGATGTTCGATTTTTCTGTATTTATTTGCAGTTGCCTTCTCTCCAGCAATTTATTTAGTGTACCCATTATCACCTTCATTGCTTTTCTGTTTTCTTCCATTAATACCAGGTCATCTGCATAAGTGAGTAATCACAATCTTATACCATTTTCGTTCTCCATTCCTCGTGCCTTCTTCTAATCCTGCTACATATATATTAAATAATATTGAACTGAGGCTGCAACCCTACTTTAGCCTTTTTGTGATTCGGAGCTCATCTGAAAACTTTTCTCCTAATTTTATCCTGTCTCTCGTTGTCTTATATATCTCGTTTATTCTGTCCACTAAGTACTTGATTATACCTTTACTTTTCATGACCTCCCACTATATTTCCTTGTCCACTATGTCAAAAACTGCCTTAATATCCATGAAGAGTGCGTAAAGTTTCCTCTTCTCTCTCACTGTTCTACTTATTAGGTGATCTAATACGTATATATTATCTATCATCGCCCTGCCTTTTTTAAAACCCCTTTGATTTTATGGTATTATCTCTCTGCTTTTGACTACTTCTTCTCATCTTCCCTTTAGTATTTCAGTGTATATTTTATACGCTGTCAGAAGCATTGAGAGTTCTCTGTAGTTTTCTGTCTTCTTAGTGTCCCCCTTCTTGAATATTGGCGTGATAATAGCAATCCTCCATTCTTCTGGTATCCCTTATATTTCTCATACCTTCCTTATTATTTCCCTTAATCTATTTCTAACCTCCCTTCATCTGTGTATCCATGGTTCATTCTCTAAACTATCTACGCCTGTTACCTTTTTCTTCTTAAGCTCTTTTCATGCTGCATAAAACTTCTTATTTTCTAATCTCGCTCATTTATCTCTATCTATGGTCCTATTATCTCTTGCCTTTCTTGCGTCCGTAGTTCCTCCTAGTAGTTTGTAAAAGTGTTTCTTCCATTTCTTCATATCAATCTTCTCATCTATACCATTTTTCCTTCTCCTGCCTTTGTTCAGGTATTTCTGTGTCATTTTCATTTTTCAATTTCTTCAGTTCCTCGTTCTATTCGACATTTGTACGTATGTATGAACAGAGGGGTACAAAATTTTCGGTTCCCGTGTGATCCACAAAGTATAAAGAGATAACGGTTTAAGTGCAGTATATATAGTGCATAGTGGCTAGAGTGAAAGAAGGTAGCGCTACCAAGAGTCCCTAGTTAATGCCGTTATCATAAACATGGATAGGGGGAATGCTACCGAAAAAAGAGGACGTGGGGTACGAGCAGTAAGACAAAGTACACTAGACTACTCGATGAAAATAGATAAAAAAGTCTTTTTCGAGGATGAAGAAAGGTGGGAAAAGAAAATTAATGAATTGGAAGCAGAGAGAAAACGAGAAAATGATAAGAGAGAAAAAGAAAGAATAGAGATGTGTAAGGAGATGGATGATTTCATAGAGTGAATGAGAAAGGAAAATGAACAAATGAGGAGATGGAGAGAAAATTTAGAAGGAAGACAAAGAAGATGGGAGAGGAGGTGTGAAACAAAATTAAAGAAATGGATCAGAGCTGGTTAAAATCAAAGAAGAGATAGAGGCGGTGTTAGAATGGAGAGCAATGACACAGGAAACACTGAGCTGCCTGGAGGGAGAAAGATGTGGAAGTGGAGAAAATGGTGAGGCAGGAGGTGCCTATATAAAGTTGCGAGACCGTGGAGCAGGGCTAGAAGCCAGTTCAACATCTTAAAGGGGAGCATGGGAAGCAGTGGAAATAGAGCAAGGTCTATGCTCTAAAAGAAAGAATTGGAGGACATGAGGACACTAGTGAGAAAGAGGGAGAGAACAGATAGGGAAGAAAATATTGTGGAGAGAGGAGCGGACAAGAATGAGGTAGAAAGGATGAACGCGAAAAAATGGGCAGATAGGCTGCTGAGGGAGAAATTAGAGATCACATTTGCTATTCGCAACTTATAATGGAGTGGCAAGATACTAATTATTAAGATGGATGACAAGGAGAAGAAAAGAAGGGTAATGGAGGCAAGGAGAAAATTACAGAAATAAAACCTGAACCTTCAACACGATTTATAATTTGAGGACAGGAAAGTTCAAGAAGATATAAACTTGTGGGTGAAGAAACCGAACGGAAAAGGATTTCAAATAAGGGCAGGAATAACTGATACGGATTTTAGGAATTAGGAATTTTAGGGGATTTTAGGAATACGTGGAGAGTATGGATTACACATGTTTATTAGAGCCGCGCATAGAAGGAAAAGGCACAGAAAAATATAAGAAATTATTATTTAAAGGGATGGTATGAGAGATTTCGAGAGCCATGCGGGAAAAGAAAAGAGGGAAAGCAAAGGTTGGCTTTATAATAGGTGTTCGGCGCTTTCCCTTGCCATCGGAAAGCGGAGTGCCTCGAAATGAAAAACCATTACGAGGAAGGACCCAAAATTTACGATGGGCCGCAATGCCGCACTGAGGGGATAATATGCAGCGTTGCGATGCTCGGTGCGTTACTCCTGCAGCAGAAATCCTCGGCGTTAGATTTCTGCGCTCGACTTTGCATATCCTCAAGCTCGAAGAACTACGATTCGATCGTCTGTGTAAAATTCATTGTTCGTTATTGTGAGCAACTGTTTATCATTGTCTGCGAGATTCGCCAGTATTGTCGGCAATTCTCTCGTGTGCTCGTGTGCTCGTGTGTGTGTTCTCTTGTACACTGTATAGCGGTAATTATTTAGATATATCTGTATTTTAGCGTGGCTTTTCCCCTAACCGAAGGGTTTTTATGCCGATGTAAGCGGCGAGTCAATAAATTGTATTATCTACCGACTCCAAATTAACGGAATTTGATTGAAGAACCCCGCATTCTTCTCACTCCCTTTATTTTTATTTCATCACTTAACGAATTCATTTCTTAAGATTAAATTTTATGAGAGAACTACCGAAACGTAAGGTAAGAACAATAGGAATAAAGAATGAATGGGAGGAACAAATCAAAGAGCTAGGAGTGGATAAAAAAAGATTAATCAAAACAAGATTGAAAACCAAGGAAAGAGAAATGAATATGGTTATTTCGGTAATAAACAATAAAAAGGAAAGAGAAAAGAAATGGAAAAAAATAGAGGAAGATAACTGCCTAAGAAAGGATGTGCTGTTGAAAATGGACAACATCAATATGAGAATAGAACAACACGGAAACTATATGAGTGAGGACGGTGAGTGAAGACTGGAGAAAAGGATTAGTAATAACAGAAAGGAAGATAAATAAGGGATAGAACTGGTGAAGAGAGTGGAAGGGAATGTATGGCATATCCTAAATATGGCAGCGCTTGGCAACGATGGGAAAATTACATACACAGACCCCAGGGTGAGCACGGTTACAAATATAGCTATAGGAAGCGAAAAGTTATAGGACAAAATAGAGAAGATGTAGATCGAGAAGAGGGTAGACTTGGACCAGCTCCTGATTTGTGTGAAAATTAAGGTGGAAAGGAAAGAAGAGTTGAAACAAACTAGACCTGAAGAAGTGCGTAAGACAGTAGACAACTGGGATGAAAAGTTGCAGAAACTACAGGGAGAAGACAAATGGTAACTATAAAGTTTAAAAACAAAAAGGCACAGAAATATTATGGAAAGAGCTAAAAACAAATATCAGGGAGATGATCCAGAAGATGGAGATAATAGAGATAGGGAATATGGTAGTGAAAAAAGAAAGGTTAAGAAGGTACTAAAAGAATGGAAAGAAAGAAAAGATTGCAAGGAAAAGTACGCGAAGTTTAGAAAAACTGGAACAAAAAATTGTTACTTATTAATTTTAAAAATAAACTTCAGAAAATATGCATTTAATTTTAAATGCTAAATAACTTAATCATTTTTCAGATTTAATAAACCTAAATAATGTTGTGTAATTATTTCATACGAAATTATTAAAATAATAAGAGCATAAAACAATGGAATGTAAAAATAAAAATAAAACAATAAGTTTTTTTAGCATTTTATTTATTTTCGTAATGTTTATATTACAAAACATACTTTTTCAAATACATTGAAAATATGCTCTATTTACACTGCATGTGTAACATCTCATTCTTTACAGGAATAATTAAAATTGTAATGGTTACGAAATAAGTATTTAAATAGACATTCTTAAGGTAATATATGATTATGGCAGTAAATTTACAATAGTCTATTATCGTTTTGCGTAATAAGTATATGCTTCTTATAAGAGAATGTTATTATAGGTTCATAACTCAATAAAAAAAATAAAATTCATACACTTGTTATCAATTGATTGTTCCTATATTTATACGTAAGGTAAATATTTTTCAAGATGACTCAAAATAATAAAAGATATCAATTTGATTAAAAATAAGGAAATCATTTAATATTACTTTAATACAATACTGAATGCATTATGACATGCTTTACAAACGGTTCACATTAAATAAAAAAAAAAAAATTACAGAAACAATAAAAAAGCACGAGCTTTTAAAATACATAAACAATGTTAATTAGATTTATTATAATTAAATTTTTAATTATCATTTGATTATATGAAACGTATAATGTTGAGTAAAACTCTTGAATATAAAAATTATATGTTTGTTATAAGAGAATATTATTATATGCTCACAAATCAGAAAAAAAAATTAAATTCATGTGTTCGTTTTCAATTGATTGCTTTTCTACATGTACGTAGGTATATATTTTTCAAGATGACTCAAAATAAAAAAAAGGAATCAATTGGATTAGAAACAAGGAAATAATTTAATATTACTTTAGTACGATACTCAATACATTGACGTGCTTTGTAAGTGGTTCACACATTAAATAAAAAAAAAAAATTACAGAAACAATAAAAAATCACGAGCTTTTAAAATACATAAATGAAATTAATTATTGGTTAACTCTTTTATTATAATTAAATTTTTAATTTTTGGCTATAATATTAAATAAAACTTGATAAATTTATGATCGAAATTATGAATTTAATAGTAATTTCATAAAGTTTAGTTCAATTTATTTTATTTATTTTATTTTTATTACAAATTACATACAAAGCTTTTGAATTAAAAATAAAATAATAAGAATTTTCAAAAAACAATATTTCACTAATATTGTCTGAGGATTTTTTCTTTTTTTTTTCTTTTTTTTTGCTTTACAATGAATTAGGATATATTTCTTATCACGTTGCAAATTTAAATATTAAATTTAAATATTCAAAATTACAGTTGTTATAAAAAATGCAATGTTTTTTTTTCTTATTCCCAGTAATATTATATCTTGAATACAATAAGAATTATAGAAATTATTTTTTAATAGTATACGTTAAGCAATATATATACATATAATGCATTAATTCAATCCTTATGCCTTAACATTAATTTTTTTTTAGTTTAAATCATACGTGTTTGTAATTGTTGGAAATAAAATAAGATAAATGAAAAAGAATTTTTTATATATTCTATATATTAAATAAAATAAAATAGTAAGTGAAAAGAAAGAATCAAATTTGTATTATAAATGAACAACTGCTTTCTCTTAATTAAAATAAAAAATAAATAAAATTAGTTACTAATTAAAAATACAGTTTTTCCATTTTAAATATAAAAATAATAAAATTTTACTTTAAATTTTTTTAATTTAACCTAATCTTGTATATTTATTTCAAATTCTCAAATGCGAAACAAAAAACAGAATTATATATATAATTATAAGTTTAATATATAAAGAAATCGTCCTTAAAAAGTTGTTGTCTTCTTTAATATATTTTCAGCTGAAAAATTATCTTAATAATTAATTATTACCTTTTTTTATGAACATAAAACTATAGTCCAATATTAGCAAATGATTATAATGATTATTCTGACTTTTAAAGTAATTAGCAACCATTTATAGAGTTGAATGAGCATTTTCTTATGCCAATCACAATAAAAACAAAACAGTACATCGATTTGAGCAGTTTTTTGCTCGTACAATCAGTAAAATATTATATTCATAAAAAATTGCAACATTAATAAAAAAGTCATTTCTATGATGTATTAATTTTTACCGGGACTATTTCTTACACATAATTTTATTAAGAATTACAGGATTATACATATAATATGTTTTATGCCAAATGAATCTTCAATGATAATTTATCGATAATGTTTTTCAAAATGTACTATTTCTATACTCCTTATTCTTGGTTTTAGTGCTTAAACTATCTCCAGACAATAATACATCGTTTTCACTTCTTCGTCGCTTTTCTTTCATTTGCTTTTCCATTGCAAGCATCGTGATCATTTTTTTGTGTGAATCACCAACAATCCAGCCATGCTGTTTCAGGCGAACTTCCTGGTGGTTTTCTTGGTCAACTTTTGTCCCTGGTGGTAATTGTATATCAGAAGTTATAGAGGATGCCATTGTTGATGTCACTGTTGTTATTACAGATGCAATTTGCATCTCTTCTTCATCACTTGAACTCGACCAATAGTAGAGTTGATTTGCAGCAGCTCGCTTTCTACGTCCTATTGCTACACCTATACCTTCATCAACTTTATTCCAAGATTTAGTAGTCTTTAAATCCTTGTCGCCTTTCAAGTCAGATTTTCGTTTACCACTGAATGTGTCTGGCTGTTGTTCCCACTGTTCTTTAACTTTTTTAACACACTTAAAAGAGATTGGACGATTTTTTAAATGTCTTTGTCTATTAAACACATCAGTTGGAGATTTCTTAATTGTGTGTGGTTTCCTCGATATAACTTTTTTGTTCTTAGAATTTAAGAATGTTTCAGTCGACTTCATCGTCACATTTTCAATATCGGCAATAGTATCTTTTTCTACATCTGACCTACACTTTATTAAGTTTTTAGCATTATTAAGAGCGACATTAAGTCGCTGTTTATACCAATAATTTCGAGAAGTCAACTCATCGTCTGACATTATCGGTGTTTTAATTTCTGTCATGACATTAGTTAATATTGCTTTTTCCTCGAGCTTTTCTGAGAATGAACTCTCAGTTGTTATGCTTTGTCTCTTTTCTTTAAGTTCACGCATTATGGTCTCTTCTATGGCCTTTTGTTCTTTAGCTATCATTTTTTCGTGTTTTTTTTCAACATATCGTTCTTTGAGTTTTTCCTTAGATTCACGATGTTTTTGTTTGTTACGTTGCCGTTCATTAGTTTCAGGCTTATTGTTAGATATTTTTTTAGATGTACAAATATCTTCATCCGAACTACTGATTTCAGCAAGAAGCCCTTGCTTGCCCTCTGCACATTTCCTTTGATGTCTAGTTGGTTGTAACTGCAAAAATCTCCTTTCTTGCTCCTTTTTAAGTTTTTTTAATTGCTGCCGTTGTTTTCGATTTTTAGATTCTTGTACCTTACGACTTAGGAAAACATGTAACGGTAAGTTTTCAGAGTTGAGTTCATGTTTTTTATTGCCGGGAAGATCCCTTTCCCCTTGTTTTTGAAAATGTTTGAAGTGTAGCTTTTTTTCTTTGAAAAAGTTTTTATTGCTTAATCTACATTCTTTTAAATCTTTTTTTTGTGCATAATTCTGCATCTCTAAACCTTTTTCTAGCACGATATATTTTTCGATTCCAGTTTTACCAGAATTTTTGGATAATGGCAACAAAGAAGTTTCGGAAAGCATAAGAACTAGGGAAGATTTATTTTCGCGAATCCTCATATCTTGATCAGAATTAATAATTGAATTATGATAATTGCGTCCAAATCTACGTTCTTCTGTCTCATTATCATTAAGAGTGTGTTGCTCGATATTATGAACATTTTTTGATTTTTCGTCCATTACTAACAGATTATTCGAAGGCTCGGATTTGGATTTTTTATCTTCATCACTATTTCGAGATTTGTCATTGATGAAAATATTTTTATTCCTCAATTCTAATAAAATAATATTTTAAGCTAATTAATCTATAATTATTCATTTATATTTTTATGATAGTATTATTGATATTACTGTTATATTGTTATTTTAATAATAATAATAAATTTTATTATATAATAATAAAATAAATACTAAAGTGAGGACATAAAAAAAGATAATTATTTTTATACATTAAAAGAAAGAAATATTTAAAAGTTATTATAAGCAAATAAAAACATTTTATGATTACAAAATAATTTAATCACTTTTATATGAAGTATTAAATGATTACTATTGGTTATACTTAATGAAGTCATCATTTTTCTTTGACACTACCCCATCCTCACCTTTTTCAGATACATCGTATTCACTTTCAGATGAGGTTGAAGACATTTCTGCGAATAGATTTTGTTTGCCTTTTGAACAGGTTCTTTGAGTTTTCGAAATACCAACCCCAATATTATCAGCTTTTAATTTAGTTACAAATTCATCAGAACTATCGTCTTCATACCAGGCATTTCGAGATTTTTTCTTTGAATTTTTTCCTCTTTTTTTTTTTAACTTGATACATTGTTTGTTTAATCGGTTTCCATTAGAAGAGCCTTTCGATCTTTGCTTCTTGTCTATGTATTTATCCATTGATCCTAATATATTTAAAAAATTTATCACTACATTTTATTTATTTATTTTTTCAATATTTAAATTGATAACTTTTGGTTTTATTTTTTATTCCCTTCTAATTATCTTATTCTACTATAATTAAACTTTTAAATAATTTTGAAAAATTACGCCCAATTTTATCTTATATATTTATAAAAATTTGTAAGCTTCGAATAAAAATATTATTATTGATCAAAATAGTATGTGTGAAATGCAATGATAAATAGTAATTTATTAAATATTAATTTAAATATGAACTTATTACTAATGTGAAAATATTTTATGTACTTATAAAACAAAATGAAATATAATTTTATTTTATAAGTTTATAAATTAGCTTTATAGAAAAATAATTTATTATTTTTAATGTATAGAAGATGGTTGATAATTTATTGCACATTGTTTACTTATTATACTAGAAATATCTAAAGAAATTCACATTTATTTATATGTAAAATAAATACGATTTCTAATTTCTAATTAGAAGATTGTTTTAAAATGAAAAAAATCATTTAATTATTAAAATTCTTTTTTGGTTGAACATAAAAATTCTTTATGATTTAATAAAAATTATTCAATAAAAAATGATGAAGAAATTTATATTTAGTTAAATATTTTTTTATTTTATCTATTTTCATAAAACAAAAAACTGCTTATACTAGAATATTCTAAATTAATTTTATCTTAAGTTTACATATCCTTACATTTTATCATAAAAAATTTTAGTACAATTAAAATAATTATTAAATTAAATTAACTCTATTTAATTCTTTAAAAATTATACAAAACTTTATACGAAAGAAATAATTATTTAATTTAATTAGATCGTCTATTGATAAAAAAAATGAATGTAAAGAAAATATAAAAGATGGTAATGAATTTAATAATGATGAAATAACTACCTAAGATGCTTCGCTGTAGATGGTTTTCGCACATTTTTTTATTGATATTTGATTCAGGATCAAACTTTTCCAAGCTGTTAAATTTGCAATCAACCATGGTCTCGAGGCTTTCGCCGATGGATTTGTCGTTATTTAAAGTATTTTCTATTGTCTTCGAAATTAAAGAGGACATATTTGGTTTTTTAGAAACATCAGGCTTTGCGCGGTATGAGAGAACAGTGCTAAACTTGGTCTCATTGATGTTTTCTTCTTCGTCAAAATCATATACATCTTTCATTGTTCTATCTGGCATGCTTTCTTTTTTGTTTTTTATAAGAAATTTATCAGTATCACGATATCTTTTTTGCGTCATTCCATCCCGATATTCAGTAATGCGAATAATTGGTAGGTCAAAATTTTCTCTAGACTCAAAATCGCTAACCTTCATCTGCTCTAGTTGGTTTTTTTTGTACAATTCACGCTTATGTTGGAACAATTCCTTAATAGAATTTTTCGAATTTTGTATGGTGATGACTTCGGGGTTGAACATTTCTACAAATTCCTGTTGCTTATATTTATCTAAAGTAATTAACTCTTCTCTTCTACTTGGTGATAAATTGCTCGATTTTTCAACAATGATTGATGAGGTTGAAGTTGGAGCGCGGGCGCAAGCTAGCTCTGCCAAAAGTTTCATAGGAGTTGTAACGCTGTAAAATAAAAACATATAAAGATTGACATACAAGATACTTTGTATGCTTATTACCATACCACAATCCGGAAATTGAATACAATATCGCGTCTTCTATTTTTTTTATAATTGAAAAAAGCTATGAATTTTTATTTTATACAGATAATAATTTATGTATTGAAACTATGACATATCGATATTACATATTCATTATCTTAAATTTATATTTTATACAAATAAAACTTTTTTTATTAAAAATTATTAAAAATTACTATGTTACTTATATCTAAATAATTTAAAAAATTCTTCAATGTAAATGATAATCTTATAATTAGTAATAATAATATGATTTATGTTTATAATTTTTTCAGAAAATTTTACATAATTTATTAACTGTTATATTTTAAATAATGTTATTGATCTTTGTTTAGAATTGACAAAATCAAAATTATTTAATAGAAAGATTTTCGATTATAAGAAAGCAATTTGGTACAAGTGCATTTAATTAGCACTTTTTAACTTTTTCTAATTTCTTTTTTAATGCATATATATATAAAGTAAAAATCTTCTTTCACGTAAAAAAATTATAGGTTAAATTGAAACTCACTTGTGGTCATATTTTTCGTTGTTATAAAACAAATTTAAAAGTGCCTTGTCCAGAAGACCACTTAGGTTACTACTCATCGCGTGTGAGGTTCCGTCGTACAGGTAGTTCTCAAAAGGTTTAATGTTACTGGTTTTTTGATTGAAGGATGTCGTGATGAGGTTCTCGCTTTCGTGCATCCTTCGTTGTATCTTATCTCGCAACTTGTTATTGTGTTCAAAAGCGACGTTGAGACTGTCGTCATTGCTCATATTATCATCATCTATGATTTTTAATTCCATTTTATCCTTTGTAATGATAGATCGAGTTGAATGACCATTATTATATTGGTTATAGTGATCGTGCCGATAATGGTGGTTATAATGTTCGTGCTTTGTGGCAACAAAGCTATATTCTTTTTCATAACTGTTATACTCTTCTCCGAGCAACTGTATCGGCATAAATATATATTTTTAACATTTATAATTTAACATAGGTTTTGTATTTCTTAATTATGTATAATTGGGTTTGTGAATTTTAAGTTATAAAAAAAAAACTTAAAATATAAATGAATTACTATGTTTGAAATAATATCATAATACAAAAAAATTTCTGGTATAATATTGCAAAATTCATTTATAGATTGAACTTTTAATTATATTTTGTAAATTATATACATGTAGAGGCAACGGTAAATGTAATTTCAATTGAATTTCAATTTCAAAAATATATTTAATATTATATAACTATATCTAAATATAATGTTCTTATTCTTAACATTTTTTTCTCTATATTTGTATACAAGTAAAAAAATAGAAGTAATATGCTTGTTTATAAAACTTCAACGAGACGTAATCGTTGTTAAAAATTTCAATACAGCAATGGGCTTTAGACACGTACCCAATCCTAGAACCAAATTCTTTAAATTTATTAATCATATTGCGCGGCAACGAAAACTCCGGTTATCACGCACATTAGACGCCAACGGACCAAGGCTATATATACACCGAGTGTGTAGTCTCGAGATTAGAAGTCTTTTTGGCCTCTTTTCTAAACACACATTTCCGTCCGTTTTTATGGTCTTCAAAATTACCTGACAGCAAGCCCTTTAACCGTCTCCGCTGATCACGATTCCGTGTTAGCACCGCCTCGGTCCGCTCACATTTTCATGTTGGCTCATTCCTAAAAGGGCTAATCATTCGCGATTAGGCCTTCGTACTATTGCTAGAAATTTTCTACATTACAATTAGCGTGCTGGTGTGTTCACTCCTTATTGTTTTTGTCCGTGATCCAACCGGCGGTTACTCAGCGAGTAGACGTATAATTATATTAACAAATATAAATTGTTCGACTCTATTTTTCTCATTGTAATAAAATACATATTTATTGAATTAAACTGGTTTAAATTATCGAAGCTAACTATATTGTCTTATTTCTTGTATTGTTAAAAAGAGCTGATTAGCAAAGGACACCACCCGGTGATATTTATTTATTAAAATCTTGTGTTATTCTTGAGTTAACCCAATGTCGACGTTTCAAATCCCTGGCAAACCGACTACCGCTTGTCCCGGCGATCTTTTCTTTCTTTGTTTTGCTCGACTTTTTCTTTCACTCGTAAAGGGGAAACGGAGCCATCTCGTTAAAAAATTATTATCATTGTAATAAACTATTGTATGAACTTAAAAAAATATTTATATAATAAAAAGAATATATATTTATTATATGAAAGTTTTTATGTTACCTGATTTACAGATTCTAACAGATTTTCCAAGTTGTTTTTACTTTCTACATCTCTCCACCTGTCATTGATTCCTCCTTTGAATCCAGACAATTGTTCATCTTTTCTACGATGGTACTGATTACATAACATATTACTGGGTATTTGATCAGTAGAATTATCCAATTTAATTTTTTTAGTGCCTCTTAACTCTTTCTCGCTTGTTGCTTTAAGTCTGGAACAACATTCAACGAACAGTTCTTCATCAAAATTAAGTACTTTTGTTGCTGGACTTGATTTTTCGGTATTATTTTTCTCTACTGAAGACATTTCAAGATTCAATGCATTATTTTTCGTAGCGTCTGTAGCCCCAATCGTTAGTAATTTTATTTTTTTATCACTATCTTTAAAAATAGACTTGGCATTTAGAGATTTCAACAAGATTTTATCGTTAATTGAATATAGCAATTTCTTTTTCTTTGACTTCAATTTTCTTTTCTTACACTCCTGATTAATATCGTTGTCTTTATTGTTTGTTGACGATTCAAAATTATTTTCATCAATTCGCGAATTACGTGTGTACAAAGCTAATGCTTTATCTTTTAACTTTTCTTCTTCGTCTTCATTAAATTCATTGTTTGCCTTTTTTCTTTCAGACAATTGTATATTTTCCTGTTCAACTATTAATTGTGAAACTTGTATTTCTTTCGGTTTATCGATTACCTCCTCGACTATTTCTTTTTTTTGTTTATATTTAGATTGTTGCAAATCAATTATGGATATTACGGCTTCTTTGATATTATTTTTTCCCCTTCTTCTATTAGATTTTAAGGTCATTTGTTTAATTTCAATAGGGTTATTAGATATATTATCGACTTGACCAAGCTCATAATTTGAAAACGTCTTTTCAAAAGAATTCAGAGATAGTTTTTTATTTTTCTTCGCCAACCTCTGAATTTTCATTATATCATTCTTGTTTAGTATTGGCGAGTCATTAAAAGTTCGAGAAATAAGTTCCTCCGCTATTTTTTTACTTTTTCTATATCTATTATGTGATTCTATAAGCTTCTGAACACTACTTGTTTTTTGTGAGCTTTTTCTTATTTTAGATCTATAATTCATAACCAATTTGTCTGTCTTATTATCAGATACATTTAATTTTGATCGTAATTGACTGTCATCAATAACGTTGTGAACTTTATCAATTTTTTCATTAAAAAATGCATGTTCGAATTTATTTTTAGAAATTATATTTTTTTGTATGTTAACTTCAATCTCACTTTCGTTATATACCTTTGACGATTCATTCATAAGTTTACAGTGGTTCTTTTTTGATTTTCTATCAACAATTATATCTCTGTGATGCTTTAATTTTATTTTCTCATTAGGTTTTATAAATTTTAAAGATTTTTTATATGTAGATTTTTTAAATGTAGATTTTTTACTCGTAATGTCATCAACTAATTTGATATTATTCAGTGCAGTTAAATCTTGAATATTTTCATATGATTGTTTTAAAATTTCCGTCGTCATTTTAGGATCATGAAGAAGTTTCTGTATATTCGGAGACATTTTAGAATTTAAAGAATTATCATCAGTATCAAATCTCGAAGGAATTGGTACCATAAGTTTATTTTTGACGTTATCAAAAATCTTAAAATTATCAACATTTACTTTAGGAAAAATTAACTGTTTTGCGTCATCAGTAATTTTATTTATTAAAAACTTCGGCAGAGTCACCATTATTTCAGCAAAATGTGAACTTTCAGTCGGTATAGATGATACATTTTGTTTGCTTTGTTCAGTCAACGTATTTATAGGAACTTCTAATAAAGATTCAAGAAAAACGTTTGGCTGTAATTTAATTTCATCAATTTTTTGCTTAGATTCTAATATTTTTTTTTCCTTTAAAAGTATTTTTGAAATAGTGATTTTATCGACTTTGCAACCACTATCTATATTTATTACTTCATCATTTATATATACATATTTTTTGTCTTGTTGTTCTGTAGATTCTGATTTAGAATTAGTACAAAATTTTTGTTGAACGATATTCGTTTTATTTTGAGTTATAGTTTCAATGATTTCAACGGGAATTTTTTCATTTTTACTTAAAAAACACTTTTTGATTATATCTGCATCTTTTTTTATATTTGATTTTCTTGGTTTTCTACCTCTTTTCTTCATAGATATATTCATTTTTTGTTCTATACTTTGATCTTTTTGTCCTAGTTTTGAATTATTTCTTTCGCTTTTTTTTAGTATTGATTTTGAAATTGAACTAGTATTAAATCTTTTATTTATATTTTTTTTTAAATTTAGAATTAAATTTTTTGATTTTGTATGATTTAAATCATTAATTTTTTTTTTAATTTGACTTTTTCTGATTTTTAACTTTTTATTTAAATCATTTTTTAGAACATTGGAAATTTTACTTTGAGATATATCTGTATCAAGCTCATTTATTTTTGTCTTTAAAATTTCTTTTTGTTTTTTATTTTCATCTTCATAATTACTTTGAATAATTTTATTTGGGTTAGAACCACTTTTGTTTCTTTTTGGTATTGAAGTTTCTTGTCTTTCATCAAACATTTTTTCACAGGATTCAATCATATCGAAATCGAAATTCTCGTCTTCATTATAATTGCGTTTTGATTTATATCTTTTTGGTCGTGAATGTTTTAGAATATCATTTGATAAATTGAATCCAATATTTTGATTTTTGTTGCAATGAACATATCTAATTTTGTTTGCTGTAATTCTTTTTTCTAAATTTGATTTATTTTTTATGCTACTATTTACAGATATATTTTTATCGACTATAACTTCTTTATTTATATTTTTTGAATTCTCAGTGAATGTCGACACTTCTGTTTCATTTAAGATAAAATTCTTTTTTAAAACACTTGTATCTTTTGAAGCATTTTGAACATTATTAATATTAGATATTATTGTAGATTCTAAAATGTTTGTAGATATAGGTGTTTTTACAACAAAGTGTTCGTCAATCAAGTTTTTTGTTTCCTCATTTTTTATTTTACTGAAAGTAGCGTCAAATGTCGTTTTACTCATCGTAATAAAACTTTGAATTTCTTTAGTGCAAATATCATTATCTTTTATTGAAGTCAAGATATCATGAGGAGTAATTGGACTCATATGATCAGTAAGGACATATTCATCATGACTCATATTCTCTGTGATCTTACATATTTCTTCATCAAGCATCTCATCTTCTAATTCTTCTTCTGGTGATTTATGAATCAAGACATGTTTAGAAATGATTAAATCATTTGTTTTGAAATCTTTTATTTCATTTTCTGTAGTTTTATTAATTTCTGTTTTATCGAGTTCGTCAATTAATATTTTTTTCAATTCTTTTTTTCTTTCTAAATTTATGCTATTACTTTCTTCTTTGTTTTCTGCTTCTTTCTCTTTTTCTAGTTCAATAATTTTCTTAGAATCAAGCATAAAACTTTTAGATTTTTCACAGATTTCAGATAAATTTTGATTTTTTTTGTGCTCTTTTATTTTACTATCTTGCGCCATTTGTAGAATATGTGATTGAGATAAATTATGTTTCTTTAGGCTACTTTTACGCGTAAAACTTGTAGTGCAAATGTTACAAAAAAATTTAGCAACTTCTTTAGTTAATTTTTTTTTTTTTTGAACAATCATTATTTTGTCAGATTTTGCAACAACTTCAAAATCATCGACAAGTTGTTTTTCCGATGTTTGTAAATGAACGCTGACTGATTCATCATGTTTAGAACATGAAATTATTGAATTAATAGACGAATGTTTATTACTTTTATCAAAATTAGCATTAAGAGAATTTGTATTAAATATGGGTATATTAGATATTTGGTCACCATTTTCATTAATTTCATTTATTTTATTTTTTAAAATATCATCTTCTATATTCTTTTCAGATAATTTATCACCACAAGTTACTTTACTTGATTTATTAGAAATAGAAATATTTTTTAAAATAGTCTTGCCTAAAATATGTTTATTTTTTACTTTATTTTTATTAAATGAAACTGTTTCATCAATGAAATTTATTGATTTATCATTATTAAAAATAATTAAATTTTTTCTGTGTAACCGGTTTCGTTTTATACCTTGTAATTTATTCGACGATAATCTATTAGAATAAACTGATTTTCTAATATTCATGAACATATCTGATGATATTAATTGTTTACTATTGTGAATGTGTCGTTTTAAAGTATAATTGGAAATAAGTCCTTGTTTAGATTTTGATATTAATAAATGTTTGCCTAACCCATTATAGTCGATTTTTAATTTGTCATTTATTTTTTTTATATTTGGATTATATTTTTGTTTTTTTAATTCTTGAATATTATCAAAAAAATTTATATTAGATTTTTTACTCATGATACGTTTTTTTTTTGCTTTGGTAAGTTTAGTTAAATTCGAATTTTTACTTAAATCATCAATTAGAACAGTTGATATTTTATGACGTTTGAATGACTGAACAATTAATCTAGGGTTTTTTGAATTTTTTTTTTTTCTTTTATCCAAATTACTCGATATTTTGAATTTAGATTTTTGTAGACATTTATCGTAATCATTTACATTTTCATTTAATTTTAAACATTCTTCTTTTGTGGATTTTTTTACAATTTGTGCTTTAGTTTCATTATTTTTAGTGTCGATTTTTATTAATTTTACTGTTTTATTTTCATTAACTACTTCATTAATTGGTTCTATAATATTTACACTTTTTTCTTGTTCAATAATTTCATCACCATCATTTGTATTATTTAAATTTACTCCTGTTTTATTTTGTTTTCCAAAAAAATTAATTTCAGAATTATTTATATTATTATTTTTTTTTGTAATATTTTGATCTATCATATTTCCAATGTTATTTTTAGTTTTTTTATATTTATTATGTTTCGATTTTGTTATTATTTTTCTATTTCTTTTAAGTTTGCATGAGTTAGATGTAATTTTATTATTTGTATCGAATTCTATATCATCATCAGATAATTTTTTCTTATTCGATTTTGTACTGCTTTGTTCAACATTTAATATTTCTTTTGATTTTTGTTCTGGAATTAATTTCATAATATCCATAAGATTGATTTCTTTCTTATTTATTTTTTCTTGTACTTCTTCATTATAAATGATCTTTTTTTTGTTTTTTTTGAGAAAATTATTTTCTATTGGTCGTTTTTTTGAATTTTCAGTTTTTTCTATTTTATTTACTTCTTCATAAATCGATAATAATTCTTCTGAATTAATATTAGTATTAGAATTAATTTGTATCATTATATTATTCAATATTTCATTCTTTATATTTATATTATACTCTAACAGATCTTTTACATTTATTTTTTTGCGTATTATATTTTCATTTTTAATGTGTTTTACTTGATTATTACTATTCCATTCTTGTATTCTAATTTTTTCTTCATTTTCCAGATTATTTGGAGTTTCTATTAAAGCCGATTCATTATATAGCTGATAATTATGTCCACTGTCTAAAAAAACATGTTTTTGTTTAGCTATCTTTGAAACAATTTTTTCTAAAAACGATCCCTTTTCTTTCAGTCTTCTTCTAGATAAATCCAAAATTATATCATTTTCCGGTTGTTCAGTAACTAAATTAGATTCAATTTTTACGTTAACGTTTTGTTCTTTATTTCCTTCGTTATTTTGTAAATCTTCTTTAGTTGTATCATCTTCAGATTTATAATTTTTATTTAACTTTTGAATTTTTTCGTCATTTAAATTTTTTAATTCATTTAATGTAGCTGCTTTAATTTTATTATCCAAATTAAAAATTTCTGTAGATTTGTTAATTATTTTATCTAAAGTAAATGAACTATTTTCTGCAGTAATTTCATTATTATTTTCATTAGTGCGTATTAAATTGTTATTATCAGTTTTAATATTTGTTTGTAATGTTAATATTGCGGAGGTATCTTGGGTAGTTATCGGAACATTAACACCTTCAGTAAGAATTCCATTATGTGATTTTTTAGATGTAGCAGCTTTATTATCTTTACAATATCCTTTCCATTTTTTAGGACGTACGACTTTTAATTTTGATACGTTAAGATTTGTTCCAGAAGAATTCTCTTTCCCGCTGTTTATATTGGAACTCAAAAATTGCGATTGTAAATGTACAAGACTTAAATCCTGTAGATTGTTGTCGATTTTTATCGAACTACTTATTGATAACAATGTTTTTTCAGTATTTATTTTTGAAGTTGAACTATTTTCTTCTGCTTCATTTAAATTTCTTAATTGATCTATTTTATTTTCTTGATCATGCAATGAACTCTTTGTTGGTTTTGTTTTTTCTATGTTCCGCACATTTCGATTTATTCTTCCACGACGCTTGAGGGTAATGGACTTGTCTATTGAAACATTACTAATGCTTTTTTCCTCAACAATACAAACATTTTTTTCGAGATATTTCTCAGATAAATTTTCATTTACAAATTTCATTGTATTATTTTTATTGTTAGCTTCAATAAATTTTGAGGATAATCCTTTTTCAATTTTAGTTTCATTTACAATTTCTTTGACATCAGTTTGTTTATTTCTTGGAGATTTTCTTAAAGCTATACGTTTTACTTTCTCTTTTTTTAAACTAGAAAATAAATGATGTTTAGCTTCAAAATCGGACGTTTTTACAACTTTAATTGCTAAGTTTTTGTTAATATTTTTTTTTATGCGTTTGGATATTTTGTTTTCGTATATTTCTTTTGAAGCGGAGATTTTTTTATTTTTACTTTCTATAGAATATTCATTTCTTTTTTTAATATCTTTTTCAATTTTAGGATTGCTTTTAAAAGTAGAATTAAATATTTCTCTACCTTCATTAGCAGTTTTGATCAATGTCGAAAATAATCGATCCTTCTCAGTTTTTATGAATAAATCTGTGTTTGTCTTTTTCATTTCATTTTTATAAGTAATTACTCGTTTTGTTTTAAGCTCTGGCTTTGTTTGTGTAACGATTTTTAAATATTCAGATTTATTACTTCTAGTTTTCGGTTTATTTAACATCTTAATTTGTTCGTATTTGTTTATTAATTTGTTTTCACTCATATTTGTACATGATTTGGCATTAATTAACGTATTTTGTTTTACTCTTTTACTTTTTGAAACATTAGGTAAAGTTTCTTCCCGGTTACCACTAGAAACATTTTCTAGCATTTTTTCGGTGGCAGTTCCAATTACGATTCCATTAAGATTTTGCTGACTAGATAATAAATTTCTTGATCCAGTCCTTGAAAATTTCAATCTTGCATGTTCGATTAAATTAGTTTTGACAACAGGCGGTACTAACTTAGGTTCCGTTATCATTTTATCCATATTAAGTGAACGGAATCGTGTTATAGGATGTGATATTTTAACGTGCTCCTTCCAGGCAATTTTCGCAGCTGTTCTAAGCTTTGACCTCGTAAACAAATGCGAAGAATCCACTCTAGATCTTCTACTAATTTTTATACTTTTTCTATCAAATTCTGAAAGATTCTTCCTATTGACACTGGAAAACTTATTGTCATGTATACCTAACTGTTTTTTAGATTTAGGCGTAATTGTTATAAGATCTTTTATATGTTTTCTGTTTATTTTACTAGTTAAATTGGTATCTGATTCTAATATTACAGGTGAACCCTTTTTCTTGATTGAATTAGAATTCTTTAAAATAGTTTTATTGCTCATTGGAATAGTATAAGGTGAATTACAAGGCCTGTCATCATCCTTGACTATTTGATTGGTGTTTGAAGGCTCGCTAGCTATAGACTCAAGAGAAACTTTTCTTTTACTTGTAGGCCGCGTACTTCGCACTACCCTATGATGTTCCTCATAAGTTATCTTGGCTTCATTTTCCAAGTATTCCTCCTCGTGAAAGTTTTTCTTATGCTGATAAAATTTGGCATTTTTCACAAGCTTATTTCGCAAGACTTCTTTATTTTTAAGCATCCGTGAGTTCTTATTTATTGATTGGGACTGCATCTGTAAAGAATATTTTATATTAAATTTTCAACAATTATATTTCTATACATTTGTTATAATTAATTATAACGGTATAGTGAAATTGTAATATTAAAAATATTAAATTTATAATAGTAGATTTAATGGTATTTATTATACATCGTTTGTAGTAAGAACACACAATGATAAAAGTGATAATTTATTCAAATACCAAAAAATTAGTGAATTTTAGAAATTAATTAATAATAAATAAATTTAGAAATTCAAGGAAAAATTATAAAAAAAATTAAAAGCTAATAATGAATTTGTTATGTATTTAATTTATCGAGCTATTTTAATTATA
This sequence comes from Eupristina koningsbergeri, assembly GCA_018907245.1. Taxonomy (NCBI): domain Eukaryota; kingdom Metazoa; phylum Arthropoda; class Insecta; order Hymenoptera; family Agaonidae; genus Eupristina; species Eupristina koningsbergeri. Next base: position 402,643 of record JACCHV010000157.1, read on the forward strand.
ATTCACTGTAACGTAACTTGAGCCAAGTACGATTTCTACTGTAGACAAAGTGGTCAAAGTGCCTGAAGCTTTTTAAGGTTCGGATTAAATCGGTAATTAATTTGGATAAACGATAATTGAAGGACGGATACTTATTTATTCTGTTAAAATATCGAAAGAGAAACTTTAAGTTTTGTACAGGTGCGTAATACAATAGAAAAAACTGTGGACTCTTTTCTTATGGTTTCGGGGTCCACGCGGAATGTTCATGAGTTGGTATTTCATGGTCCACGAATTATGTACTGTGTTTGCTATACTTGAATTCCCCGGCTACTTTGCTTCGCTTTAGCTGGTCTTATTCGCGGAATTTTAGATAATCTTTTCACCGACGCAGGTAACTGTTTTTCAGCTATTCTGTTTCACTCTAGCTTATCTAATTCGCAGAGTTCATTTAATCTAATTGCCGACGCAAGTGTTCTCATCGTATCGGAGTGTATCACGTATGTCATTGTTTTTATTTTATATACATTTATCTACCAATTTCTATAGTACAATGTAATTACTTAAAGTTTATATTGGTTTTGCGTGTTATGCTTAAAACTTAATTTTGAGTTTTTTATGTTTTTTGAGGGCATATTAAAAACAACCTAAATTATTCAATATATTGTACATCAAAAGTGATACTAATATAATTATCAATATTTTCGTAATGATTAGTTCATTTCATACATTTTGCATTTAAAAGTTTTTAATTTAAATATTTTTTATAGTATAACGTCTCGAGATTTTAAATAACACTTTCTCATCTAATTCCATTGCAAAATAAAATTATTGAAGTTTATGACCACGAATTATAAACTGAAACTATGTAAAATAATAAAGATAAAACACTATTTCATCACGATCCGAGACTAATGAATGCGAAAATGTCATTTTGTACCAATAGTACGTGGGTACGAACCATAATTTAGATAAAATAATAGAAAATAAATATTCTAATAAATCACTAAGTAATGCGGAAGACGATGAAAGAGCATAGTAACAACTAAAATCTCATGATTAATCGATGTTAATAATTAAGAAGTAACATGGAAAGGATAAAATTATAAAAGATATAAAAGGAAAATAGAATGAAGACGTCTTTTACTTTTGGAACTAATGTATTTTAAATTAAAGTATTAAGGACTCTCCAATCCTAAGAATCTGGAGTGGTGACAGACTGCTGCCTTTCAGAAACTTCCCACATCGTTCTTTCGGACTACGTATCTGTAAGGTACACTCGCTGCGAATAACTATCTTGCAAGTAATATTAAGAAATTATTGATAAACTGATAATATTATGATAATTTTGTAATAACTCTATTTTACAATATTATTCTTATTAGAAGTATTAACTATAATATATCAAAATTGTTAAGTAAAAATAATATTAAAGAAACAAATAATAATTAAATGAGAAAATATCTTAAATATTCATTTATTTACTTATTACATTCTGAGACGTAACGATTATATTATATTATATTGTAGTATCGAGCGTCTCGTGATGCGGTACCTACCTGCAAAGGGCAAGCACGTGGTATGGTACCTACTTGCGGTATCTCCCCGAGACGAGTATGTTGGGCGGGGCTTACCGACCTGTCACATCTGTGCAAGGACGGTGTGTAGCTGTGTGTGTATGCAAGTGCGATAACTCATACGGGGCACTTGAAATTTATAGCTTCGCCCCACCCCTACCAATAGAATATTAGAGACTAAGAAAAGGAATACGATATAGTTTTTAAGTGAAGAAGAGTAGTGTTATATTGGCCCTCTTACTACAACGTGCATGTGAACAAGAACTGTAAAGATCCTATGTGAATTGTGTTTTTGTTTTGTAATATATATTTTACCTTTATTTATCTTATACTTTTAATTTAAACCTTTCCTACAATATTATATAATATATTATATTATTTCTATAAACGGCTTAATATTCAACTTACATTTCGTAGTCGACCGTGAGATTGAACTGAATTTTCTTGCAGGACTTTTCGAGTTATTCTTTTTGCTGGTAGATTCGCCAACATTTTTTGGATACTTTCATCTAATAAAATAAATTAGTTTTTATAAATATAGTAATTAATAAATAGTATTATATTTATTACAAGTTTTCACATTTAGTACTTTCAATTTGGTTCTAATTATATTAAGATTACGTTAACATTCCATTAAGTGATATTTTTTCTTAATTTTCTTAAATTAATAAAATCATGAGAGAAATCTTTTAAGTTTTCATTATCTCCTAACTAGGTATGTTGTAAGTAAACCACGCTTAAATCAATTATATCAATTGATAATTCATTTCACAAATTAAATAAATTATCAATTTATCACAGAAGAAATCTAATTATAAATTTAATATACATGTAACTCTCGCTAACTATACGTAGATTTGTAGCCTTTATAGCTATATCGAAGAGATAATTAAAAAAAACGGGTTAATCAATTTTTACAAGAGTTTTAATTTTGAAATGAAATGTTACTGTTTTGTTTAAATACAAACATATTTAAGAAGGCGTTTACTCATGTATTAAAAAAAACTAAAAGAAGCCGTCTCAGAATAAATTCTTGTCCTTTTATTCACTTTTAGGGTCTTCCCACTCTTAACAATTTTCCCTCACATTATGATTTGTGACGGATGTCACCTCACTAGTCTTCTTACTTTGAATAAGCGTTTCCGGGTCATACGTAGGCCATCCCGGATCGCTACATAGCTTGGAAGAAAAAAAAAATTAGAGAATAAAAATGAATTGGTATAGATGAAATTTTGTAATGAATTTCTGTACACCGAGTATCTTGATGTATGATGAAACGAGTAGTTATAAAATAAAAATAGAATAGAGAATAAGAACTTATAATTTTGAGAAACAAATGAAAAGACAATCTGAGAATAAATTGATGAGAATGTGGTAGAAAGATAGCTAAAAGAAAAAAAAAGAAAAAGAGGATAAATAATTTAAGACTGAGCAACTTAAACTTAGAATATATGAAGGAAAGGTGGGAGCACACCATTAAATAATTAAGGAGAAGAAAACATAATATAAAAACAAACAAATAAAACAATAGAATTACTCAGATAAATTTGATAACGAAATTTTATAAGATAAGACGAGAAGGATTCAGAAGATGCTTTTACAAACAGCATTTGGAAACATTTAATTGAAGAATACGCAAAAATACTAAATGCTATTAAATACGAAGAGCAAGTGATAAATGAAAGAACAAGTAGAATATATGTAAATAATTTAAAAGATGAAAAATTTAGAGTTTTGTAATGGTAATCGAGAAGATTGATAATAAAATAATAAGAAGCAAAAATTAATGCAAAAATACATTAACGACTATAAGTATACAATAAGTATACTCTTAAGACATGTACACTATATTTCAATAAACATTATTTATTTTTTATTTAAATAACAAAAATTATTACAAAATATTATTTTTATAACAAAACTATAAAAACCATATTTTTAAAACAAATCAATTTTATTCAGTTATATGGAATTGAAAATTGTAGGTGATAAACATGGATACCATTTAATTGGATTTAAAATAAATCCAATAAAAATAACATTTTCACTAGCTACCATTTATTCTTTGTGCATGTAAATTTCAAAATATCTCAGAATAATTTTATATTTCAGTTGTTTTTTGTACTATCGACGTATTTTAAAAGTATTTTAAAAGCTTACCATTCATGATTGTTGATTGATTTTATATCAATTCTACTGAAATGAAAATGTGCTAAATTTCATGAAAAAATTATTATATATATAAAAAATTATGAAAAAATTTCATGAAATATATTATTTTAAGTGAAATAAAATATTCTATATTATATTATATTTTTTCTTACATTTTGATACAACTTTTTATATTTTTAAAGTTCAAAATTAAATGTTTCATTTTTATTAAATTAAGATATTTAATTTTTTTTATTAAACTAGAAGTCTTAGCAGAAAATAACTTATATTTTTTATATGATGTTTTTATTAAAAAATTGATCTAAATAGTTAAAATTAATATTGATAATATTTGAAAATTATTGGTATTGAATATTTAAAAAAATTTTATTTAATTTTTAGTTACATATTTAAATTATTATTACATATATGGCATATAATATTATATTTAAGGTTGATAAAACTATGAATTCTATGTTGATAAATTATGTAATAATTCTTTATTAACTATTCTTAAATATATTATATGACTAATAAATTCTTATTTTCTTTAATAGTGTAAGTATGTATATACCTTAAATTTTCTTTTAAAGTAAAAAACTATTGAATATTGATTTCTAAGATTAATTCATTAATCATTATTTTCTTACAACTTACAAAAAAACTCAACAAAAATAGGGAGACCTTAAAATGATAATTTAATAGAGATTTCTTACTATTTTACGATTTTCGCCTCGAACTTTTACTTTTGTCACTTCCTGAGGGTTGGGAGTATCATTTTGTAAATAATGTACAATTACAAATAAGCAATTTATCTGGAAAAATTACTAAATTTAAATTTACCAGATATTAAACTTATTTTTTTCACAGTTTGTTTACTTGGAGATTGGGTACTGTTTTACCAATGGTAATATAAGTGAGAAATATTAAACTAAGATTAATTTTTATACAAACACGTATAAAAATGTACTGGAAATTAAGTGTAAGAAAATTGGCTCGTTAAAGAACCGCTACCTGGTTAGAAGTTGAAATACCAGATAAAAATGTACAACTTAAATTACTTTTTAATCTCATTACTTTCTCTTTTTATTTGCAAAATAATACTGCCTAATTCATCAAATAATTAATTTTTATGCTGTGGACATACAAAAATTACGAAAAAATGTATACACGAAATTGCAAATAAGCATCAATCTTATAACCTGACCAATAACAAATACGAAAAGACTTTCGCATTTTACCATATATTCATTAATAATAATTCATCACTTTGACATATAGTGAGAACAGAAACCTAATTTTAAATTGAAAAAAAAAAAAATATAATTGTCGGAGTTGTTTTCTTTTATCCACGCAATTTGCGCCGTAGTCCATCAATCAGAGGAAGAAGGAGCAGATTCTAAATCACCATTGCATTCTTGAAAGCTTTACAAACTACTCCGCATAGCCCTGGGAGATCCTAAGCTAATTAAAAATCTTGACTCATTAATGATTTATCAAAGGTACTCTCCGTTATTTGTTTTCTTTCTCAGTCGGTTTTTTTGAAGCTACCCTTATTTTTACTTTCAGGAAAATTTTTGGTGAACAACAATTAGCCTTCATAGATAAGACAGCGATAGTTATTTTAGAAAGTAGATGAAACCAAAGGAAAAAGATTAATTAAAAGTTAGTGGCACGGATGTGAGGAGCATTGAGAAGCTTTTATGGATTTAACGCTAAATAATTAAAGAAGCCACATTTTTAATGGCGTGGAACTTGTATTATTCGAATATTAGTAATTTAAAGGTTTCATATTTGTCCAAAAGTTCACCACATTCATGTTTGTTTTATTTCGTAGAGACCATCCAGAATTGATTTTGTTTGATTCAGAGTCTCTTTCATTCCTTCTCTCTCTCTCTCTCTCTCTCTCTCGTTGGTCACTAAAAGATAATGCGAGTGTAGATGTTGGTAAAGCTTTGATGCTCACCAACACGAACCCGTTCTAGTTCACACGCTTTCTTATGCACAAATGAAACACACATAAACTTTGACATCCATGACTGTCAGAAGTAATTTGAGTAGATAATATTACCGAGTTCGAAAGCATGTGTGCACATTCCGAGCATCAACAGAGAGGATTCATCTCTTCAGTAGTCGCAGCATCCAGTGCAGCATATATATTAAAAGATTGGTTTGATTTAAATGGAGGGGTTATAATCAAATTGACGCCGCTTTTCTCCACGAGCATTCAACCTTACTAACACCGAGTAAACACCTTCCATTTATAAATTGCACCAGAACAAATGAATGAATACCGATCCATTCGCATAAAGAATGCTTTGAACCGCCAACTTGAAATTTCGGACAATTTTTTCTACATGTGAACAGTTAATTCCTTTCAAATGAACTTTTCTCCTCTTTGTCTGCCTGGCTTAAGAAAATTTAACACAACATTTTATTTTTCTATATTTCGTTTAACTTTGTTCATTACGGGATGTTTCAGAGAACTAATTTATTTTTAATTAAGAGTTTAATTCTAAGCGGATTTTAAATTCAACTTTGTTCCTTTGACCAAAACTTTTTTTTTTATAATGTAACGTAATAAAAAACTGATTTATTTGAGAAGTTAATTCAATAAATTCTTCAGGTATAAAGTTGAAAAATACATAAAAATTCGAACTGCTAAAATTAATTTCTCGAAAATTAAATTTTATATTATTTTTTTCCATTCTTCGTGTACTAATAAAAATGATCACAAAAGTTGCTAAGCATATTTTAGATCTTCAGATTTTATTTTCAATTTTTTCATTTTATTTTTTATGTAATTTCCTCTGGATGAGGTAATCTGATTTTTTAGGTTGCTGAAAGAAATAGAAAATTTATTAAAATCAATTATAAATCTAATTGAAACTCCGGCATTAAAATATCGAAAGAAATTTGTATAAAAATAAGTTGAAGAATATATTATATAATCCTTGAACTATTTGAAAGATCGTTTGTAAATAAACTTAATATTTTAATTTATGATTAAAGATAAATTTTACTCGTTAAATAAATATTAAATGTAAATACAATTTTATGTCAACTTTTTAATTGAAATTCATAAGAATTTTTAATTCTATAGTTTTTATTATTTCAAAAAAATAGTTGCCCAGTATTAGAATAGGAACATATTGTCTAGTTTGTACTTTTTACAACAACTTTTTCGTCAAGAAATATTATTAAATTATTAAATTAAAAATTCAAGAAAAAGTATTTTAAATTATTGTAATTACAAGTTTTTCAATTTATAAAATTTACATTTACATACTGATTTAATTATAAATTTAATGAATATTTATGGTAATTCAATGGCTTAAATTATTAATGGACTATTGAACACATCAGTTTAATAATAATTTATTAAACTTACTGCCCACATTCTTTATTTACTACATTTTGATTTTCAATTTAAATGTTCTCAACAAACGATAAAAATAAAAGATTTAAATTTTAAACGAAAAATAATTTACAGGTTTATATTTGTCAAAGTGATGTGCTCTAAAAGTAGGAGATTGGTGATTCACTTTAAGCAATGGACCTATTCTTCGAATGACTTTTATTATTAATAGATTCGAGATTGCAGTACCAGTATTATTCTGACATTAAGCAAAACTGCAGGCATTTATCAATTTTAGTTATGTAAAATGATCTGAAAAACTGATATCGCGATTTGCTACGTTTTTATATCTCCAGTACACTCGATTCATCCGATAAAATCCCCGCATAAAACCTTTGAAACATGTTGGTATATCCCATAATCTCCGCAAAAAGAAAGCAAATTATTAATGCATTTCTCCACCAATCGATCCTTTAATCGAGACCCATTTTTATAGGCTATACGGACTTATTTCGGATTTCAGCGATGAGATTGTATGAGTTTAAAACCACTCAATGTAGTGTTCGCCCAGAAAGCTGAACAAACTGAAGGTAAAAGCCTGTGGTGATTGTAACTGTAAAATATGTATTCTTCAATCTATCTCCCTTATCCACACATACACACCCTTTTTCTGCGTTTCCTCTCTCTGTTCTTTATTGTTCTTTATATTGTGCTTTTCCATTGCACTTGTATTACTGTGTGTCCACAATGGTATTATTGATTGTACGTTATTAAGTACGATACTTTAATGCTATTACTCAATAATTGGATTCTTATATTATTCATAAATACACACGCACATATAATTTTTACTGCTAAAGGTTTTATCATTAAATAATAAATAAATTATACTTATTATTATCACTATTAAAGTTTTAAAAGTATTTCTTTTAAAACATGTTATAAAATGTATTATTCGAAGAAATTTTCAAATGAATTTTCTTTTATAACACTGTATGGCAAAATTTTATACAACTCATTTAGACGGCTCATTGAATAGTAAAATTGTTTCATATTAACATTTAAAGTAGTAACCAAAATAATTATCTTATCAAATTACACGCTTGAAATTAATATTCCCACCAAAATAATTGTATGAATAATAATAAAAATAATAATGAATTTTGATTCGCTTCAAAATGAGATATGAACGTTGAATAAACATTATCCAAGGGATTTTAAAAAATCGAGTAACATGCTAATTTGAAATTTGATCGTGCACTAATGCAAAGAGCACTTATAAAATATTATTACATTTTTCTTCCATTCGTTGTCACAATTGTTATCCCTCGTCTCTGTTATTTTGCGACGGAACAATGCGGAAAAAATGACAAAGGCAAATCAACTAGACAAAAATATGTATATATATTATTTTGCTTTTATTTTGCCCAGATTAACAAAACTTTTCAGAGACTCAGAGGAGGATCGGAGGTGTCACCCGAACAAGACTATATCAGAAAATTTTGTCATCTCTCATTTCCTCCCTTAATTTATCCCTTTTCGAATAATTATTTTCTCTCTATATTCTTCTCCGCCTCCGAGCTTCTCTATTGGTTGCGCGTATTTGGCTAATCGGGCCTTACAATTTCGGTCAGCTAATCAGTTGCCCGAAATATAAAGTTAAAGTCACCGTTTTTTCATATTACAAACACACGATAATCTATTGTTTAAAATTTCACAATTTAATTAAAACCCTATTTGTATTAATTATGTTACAGAAATAGAGACGTGAATAAAACTGGAAATTTGCTTACTTAAATCCCGCTTATTTTTTTTTTACCTGCTGTTGAGTTCCGCCTCCCAATCCTGGTTCCCCGACTGCATGCATATCCGCGCAATTTATTAATTTAATTCATTAATTTCAATTTTATTAACACTATTTTTAATTTAAAAAATTTATTGAAAGCGCAGGGACTAACCCGTTACATGATTAAAACTCTAAAATTAATTCAAGTGAAATTAACTAAAATATCTTAAAGCCAATATGATGGAGCTTGCAGATTAATAAAATCGATTGGTCCCAAATATTAAATAATTAAAATAATTCATTGAATTTCAGTATAAATATTGACCACAACGCGAGTACTGAATATTGAAATAAAATGGTAAAGTTGGGATTTTAAATCGGACTATTAATATCTTACTGTTCAGAATTTTATTTATTTTTTTTTGAATTATGAATAATGTTGTTGGTAACAAAAATCTGTCAATTAAATATGCAATATTTCAATATATTGCGCGATGTCGTGAATCGTTTGCCCTTTTCATCGAGGTGAATAAACTCGCGAAAAACAAACGTTTTAATTCCCGAGACGCCAGGGAGCAACGATCTGAATTCGAACTTAACAAATCAGCTCCGCGTGGCGAACTAAATCACTCTCCGACGCCCCTCCTTATCGAAAACGCGAAGTAGGAATCGAAGACGGATCGCGGAAATAACAGGCAGAACACACCTGGCCGCGGGAGCTTAATTTTGTGCGAGATACTGAAGAGTAAACTCCTAGTGATTACACGAAGAGTCGCTCGACAATATCCGCTGCAAAACTATTAAAAATTCTAATTCGTGTTTACATGAATTATAATTTTATTTTTTTCTTGAAATTACGTTAAATTTAAATTTAAATACTAAAGATTTGACGCCTGTCGTAACAAGGCGATCATTACTACAAACAAATAGTCACGGGTGACAATAGCTCCGTGATACGATATTTAGAAAATAACGTCAATAACCTATCATAACAGAGTTATTAACCTCTTGTAAAATAAATATCAGTCGAAATATATGTAAATACTCTCCGTCATAACACGGGAGTACGGGCAGTTAGAATATCTGCTACCCGCAAAATTCAAAATAATAATATTAAAAAAAAATATTATTATTTTATTCTTTTACAGGTACCAATTGACGACATAAAAACTGGAGACGATTCACCAGCTAAATCAACGTCGGAAACTCTTGTAGAAGAAAAAAATCTTCCCTAATTTTAATAAAATAAATCGATCTTTATTTTATTTAAATAATATATTTTATTATTTTTTTTATTATTTCCCTTGTTTGCCTCTAAACACGACTGACCGACTATTCGTGGCATAGTCGAAACCTTACAAATATATACTATTTTAACGTTATTACTTTTATAATAATAATGTAATATATGCTAAATACTTATCATAATAAATTAAAGAGTTCTTATACTATATTGCTAAGCCTATTTTGTTGGAACATATTGAATAAAAATTTTCAACGATGTTTGTATTTTGAAAAATATTTCAAAATTATAATACTATGCATTAAATTACTTATTTAAATATTTATGACTTTTTAAAGTTTCGAAATGTTATTGACGATAAAGGAAAAACAACTTTATGATAATGAGAGAATCTTTAACATAACGGTCCCCAATAAAAAGTAATTTTGCATTAATCTGACTTTTTATAAATTAAAATTTTTTAAATTACTATTAAACTCTTTGAATAATAAAATAATAACAGATTATATGATATATTTGATTGCATATATGTAGTAACAAATTCTAATAATTTTCACATATAAAAAGTCCACAAGCGTATAAATACATTACGATATTTTAAAAGATTTAACTCATCATAGAAAATCTTTTATTTGAAGATTCAACAATATTAAAACCCTCACTATTTATTCGATAATTCAAACTTTAATAATGGAAACTATTTTCCAATAAAATAGATATAACCCATCAATGCAATACCATCCTTCAAATACTAATGGTAGACTCTTCAAATATCGTAATATGAAAATGGAATTTTAATACTCAGTAATTTTTTATAATTTGCAATTCCTATAAAAGCATAGTTCCACTTGGATAAGTTTATAAAGTTACAGATGTACATACACACATGTCTATGTGTAGAAATTAGACTAAATAATTTACTATGTGTAGGGAATTATGTAAAGCTCGGAATTTGCAATCGTTTTTCGTATTCTCATACAACTTTTTTTTGTTCGACATATTGAATTCACATTTGCATACTTTATCCAACAACGCATAACAACACGTACATTACAGCATTAAGTGTCTATAAACGAAAGAGACACATCTATTCAACTCTACTTTGTTTTGTTTAGCACAAAAATGCATATTATGAGTGTGAACGTGTATGCATTCCAAACTCTCCATTCGTTGCACTAAAGAATGAAACTTATCACTTTACACAGGAATGATCATTTATGGACAATTTTCATGGATATTGTAAGGCCATTCGCTGTCGATTTAATCTAGCGCCATTTTTCATAAAACATTTCACTTGCAGCTTTGTACAATAAAGAATACTTAAAAATGTATGCAGCATATAATTGCATGGCGGATAAATATTGCGGGTCTTGATTTTTAGTCCTAAAGTGAGAATGGGAAGTGTGTTTTCTAGTATCTTAAGAAGAAAAACAAGCAAAGTGTAAAAAACTAATTAATAAATTAATGCATTTGACGACGAAAGAAATAGAAATCTTGGTTGACTTTAGTAAGTAATATCTGTCTGTTGATAATTATTTGTCGAATGGTTGATGAGACATCCACCATAATAAAGGTAAAAAGGCTAGAGAAGCGCTGGGGTAGATGCTCTGATCGAAATCCATTTAAGCTCCAGGGAATGACGCTGGATCCACGTGAGAAAAGCCAGCGGAGCATTAATAATACGATATCGCGTGGAATTTAAAATTTCCGTGGAATTGGCGCCGAGAAGAAAAATAGAGAAAAGCCGGGGAGGGAAAAGCAGCGTCACACAGACGGACAGCATCTGCATATTGACGTGGCTCGCATACCGAGTTAGCGACTACGATGCCATCTCATGAAATATTCCAGGATCTCCGAAGCAGCCCCTCACATACAAGCTCGCAATCCCCAAGTAGGTAAGGGTGATGAGTAAGGAAGAAGACGCGATCGAAGATTGGTGGCCGACACCGGATATAGACGATCCCATGCGATCCATCTCACGCGGGCGGAAGGAAGGGAGTGGCAGGGGTGCCAGGGGGTGTGTATCAAGTGAGGGGGTTAATCCAGTAAAATCAAATATCCATCCCTTCGCGGCGTGCACACACTCGACTCGCGCGCATATCGCACGTTTGATCAGACGTGAAGAATATTTTGCTTTCTCAAGTGCCTGTTCTCTTTTACCACTTGAGATTTAGAGCTTATTGCCGTGTATGGTTTCCCGTCTCTCTCGCTCTTTATACCCTTGCATATACTCTCATAGGAGCGAAAGGCATATATACATTGCGTGTGTGCGCGCCTAAAAAAGAATGAAAGAGACAAGATTTGCAGTCATCGCTTTTCTGATCTTCTCTTCGACTTGACTTATTATTCTTGATAGTAGTGGATCCGCATTCCGGAATAAATATACATATATCCTTTCTGTCTAGTTTAATCTAAACTAAATTTTAGGAAAATATTCTTTTCAAATAGCTGATTTAAAATTGCAGAAGAATGAGAGAATGGAAAGTAGTTTCCCAAATAATTGAGAAGATTACGTGCGCATTCCACACGTTTAACATTTTAACAGTGAACATTCATTTGAAATTTTCATTAGAGACACATTTATATAAATCAAATTTTCGATCCAACATACGAAAAATTAAAAATCATATTTTACTGTAGATCAATAAATCAACCCCTTTTTAAACACATAAAAATTTGATCTTTGTGTTTTAATCGTTAATGTTGCAAACATGTAAAGAAATAAAAAGGTCATTTAAACGTAAAAACATTTCTTTGAAATTGTGGCTTTTGAAAATTTAATCTTTGTAACTGGTTGAGAACATTAATTTCAGGATTTGATGCATTTTTTATTTAAATATAATTTTTTAAAGTCATCATTAAAATGAAATGAATTTTTTTAATACCTTTATTTCCCGGTAAACTGTAGCATGAAAATGCATAATTATATTCTCACTTAGATATGTAAAATCCTAAAATTGTTCTAACTATAAAATTCATAACATAATTATAATTTTTACACATAACTTCAATAAAAAAAAATTACAAATTATTGTTCTCGGCCGAATATTAAATCAATTAAATATATATTGAGGTATATTAAATATTTGTACTAAATTTGTCACTTACATAATTAATTATACACTCCTGTAATTGCTTATGAAGAAAATATCTATATTTGCTAGTATCAGTTTAGAAATAATAGAATTATAATTTTAGAAATATTATTATATAACAATAAAAATAATTATATATCTATTAGAAAAATACATACATCTTTATTGTTCTGAATTTAAAATCAATTTGTAGCAAAATCACGTATATACTCTATACACGGTAATTCTTTCTTAATCTCTCCATCGTATTGAATTTACTCTGGGTATGTTTTCTTACTTTGGGCGATTTTCTTGAATCAAATAAGCTTAGTTACCTAACTCACGTGTACTGTAACTTTCAGCGACACCAAGATGCACACGTATGTAAGGAAAATGAACTTAAGAATTCATAAAATTTTATTTATATCCCTGTAATATTCACTGTATGTGCAGCGAAATTAAGATTAATGCATTTGAGGATTTATGACTTATATACAGCTTGTATTTTCTATTATTTTAAGTCTTGCATGATGCTAATTAAATTCCATTTCTTTATCTTTTTTATCCGTTGCTATTATTTTCATCTTGGATATTTTTCCGTAGAATCCGCAAAAATATGGTTAGTTTCTCACCCAATGTTTCTCTTCGTCTTTCCACATTCTTCCCTCTCTGATTATAAGAGAGTATGATATTGGAAATAGTAATGCTAACTCGTGCGACTTTTCACTACAATTTTTCGCTGATTGCAATGCAAAGTTTTGGCTGATTTAGACATCGATATTCACAATTCAATTTTTCTGATTACTTGACTTTTTTCGCAAAACATGTGTTATAATCTTCAATTTCATATTTCATACGAAATAAAATATTGAGATTTAATTTTGATAAAATTGATTAATTTTAATACCCAGTAATTTATAAATTTAATTGCTCGGTAGGTATGATGCAGATAAATCAAATTTGATAATAAGATGTATTAGAAATAAAAGTAATTGAAACAAATTAATATGGAAAAAAAATTTAATTATGGATTACATATAACAACATTATAATATAATAATTGTGAATAAGAAAATGAGGTCAATAAAATTTAATTTAATTAAAATAATTTACATAGATTAAAAAAACTTTTTATTTATAATTGAAATTGTTTTATCAAAAACTATCTGCAAAAAAAATATGAATTCTAAATAGTTCCAAATAGTTTAAAATATTAATGGCTATATATAATAAGAATATAAGAAAAGCACTGCAAAAAATGTTTTACTTCTGCAAATGAAATTATAGAAACTATGTAAATATGATAAAATGTAAATTGAATTCATATCTAGACTGAAAGGCTTACATATATTTTTTATATGCATTCTTAAGTAAATATGAATATTTATGTTTGTTTGCAAAATTATTTTCAATGATATTATAGTGGATTTATATATAAAAATGTATATAAATAGTATTAAATAAGAATATATTACGTGTATATTAAAATATCTTTATATTATAAAGATTTATATATAAAAAATTATATTATATATGATGTTGTTTATAAGAATGAAGTAAATATAAGAATTCAAAAATCGATTAATACTTACGATCACTAGGCCGTACTCTTGGTCCATTAGATGGCTGTTTTTCTTTGGGTATACTTCTACAGGTTTGAGAATTTTGTATGTTACGCTTCATGCCTCTTTGACGTCTTCTACGACTTCTACTTCCGAAAGGTCGCCACTTACATTTCTTCTTGCTATTACCAAACAGACCAAGTAACCATGTTTGATCACCTCCACACTCGAGCATATGTCGATGAAGTTCTGCAAAGCTCGCACAGTTTTTGGCACATTTGGTACATACCTTTTCACAGTTATTGTTAGTTTGTTGGCGTGTTTTTATGTTTCCTGTACGACTGCAATTTTGCCCAGGCAGAAACATGAGGTGTTGGTATAATTCACGCTGGTCACCAGAAAATTCGAAATGAATACACCAAACATTAGGGTGAGCTAAGGATTTATGTTCTTCCAACTCTTTTAGTGTGATCTGTGCATAAATTAAAAGTATTTAAATCAAGTCTTATGATTATTTAAGTACAATATTTTTTTTAATTTTTCTAAAGTGTTTTCGATTAATCACTACTTTCCTAACGACTATTATTGTTTGATGAAAACTATCATTTTAATTTTTTTAAAGAAAAACTCTTTGTGGTTGATGTAAAAGACATATCGAAAAGAGTTTAATTAGACATAGTTTGTATATGTAAATTTTTTATGTGTTTTTCTAATACCTTCTTGAGTGTTTTAAATTTTGTTTTAATGGATGTGTTGTAAACCCCTGATTAATCGTTCGGCTCTTAAAATCATGAGATAATAGATGTTTATAAGTATTGTCTTCTGGAAGTATTGAGATGTTTTTATGGGTCTAAAATGAAGTTTGATTAATAGAGAACATTTGAATAAATATTAAATGTATATGAAATGTTTATTTTAATAAGGTAACGTTAGCAAGAAATTTTACGTTAAGAAAACATTCAGGTGACTTTTTCATCTATTATTTTATGAATCAGATTAACTTATCCAATATGATTAAAATAGATATCTTTTGAAATAAATAGGACATAAAAAAATAAAAATGTTATTAAACGTGAAATTGAATAAAAGTTATAAATGAAAATATGTAGGCAAAATCTATTTTAAAAAAATCAATACCATCTATCTGTTAAACTGGCTTACCGTGTAGTCTTTATAATGTACGAGTAAAGTTTTTCTATTTGAATACGTTGAAACGGTCATCAAAATCGTTTATATTCCTTTATATCTTACAAAAATACGTATATCGAAAATTATTTTGATAATAATAAATTTATTTTCATGAAATTTTTTTACATAAAGTTTTTATACATATTAAGTAAAATATAAAAAAAAAATTCAGTAGAATACCAGAGTAATATATATATTTTTTCATGAATATTCTATTGTGCATAAGATATGTATATGTATACGTAAAAAGTCGTTTTTTCGAGTTTAACATAATAATAAGAATGTTAAGAATTCAGGATTTTAATGGAACCTTTTTTATGAAGTGAATGTTTACTTGTTCGCTTGCTTGTAACTAGTTGTCGGCAACCAGAATTTATGAATTCAATAAATTAATTAGTTATATTACGTTGAAAAGTATTTTATTTAAATATATTATAATTTTGTGGGTATGAGTTGCAGTTCGTTCCTTTGTCGGGCAGGTGGTAATGGCATTCTCCTAGTCTGTTGGGGCGGTTCTGGAAAAAAAACCCGCGGAGACGTATAAAATATTAAGAAAGGTTTTTTAAAATAAACACATATGTGAATCGGAATGCATAACATTATTTTAGCTTTCAATAGAGCTTTTAAGGAGAGCCAAAATAAGATTACCGATGAGCCTCGCTCTGGATGTTCAAAAACATCTTAAACATATACGAACAATCAGCACGATCTAAAAATTTTGAATACAAACCAGACAATCACAACTATTGTGGAAACGTTAACATTGTGTATAAAGATAATAATAGAAATATTAGATAGTGCAAGAAAATTTGGAAATATGAGAAAAAAGTTTGTGCTAAATTAGTGTCGAAAATTTTAACACAGTATAAAAAAGAAGCTCGATTTATCTGCTGTAGAGTTTTTAGCAGTATTTGAATATGATCTACTAACGAAGAGATAAAGTTCTGAATGACACAACCAATTATGACCTCAGCCTAAAAAGTGCGGATGAGCAACTCTCGCGTTAAATCAATGTTAATTGTTTTCTTTGATGTTCTTGAAATTATTTACTTCGAATTTCTATCGCAAGCACAAACTGTGAATGTGAACTTTTATGTGATTGAATAGATTAAATGATGAAGAAAAAGATTAATCTCAAATCTGAGATTAAAAATAATTTGAATCTTCACCATGATAATGCCTCTAGTCACACAGCGTTTATCGCTTTAAACTATCTGTCAAGCTTCAAGAACATCGTGATGCTCCAGCTCTCATCAACCCCTACTTGGCTCCATGTGATTTTTTGTATCCCCTCGAATAATGAGGAATTTCAGGCTTGAAAAATTCGTCGCCGTAACTGTATTGATACAGACCTCTTAAAAATCAAACGTAGATGCTGCTCACTGAGAAAATAAGAGCTAGAGAAGTGGCGTCCAGTGTCAAGGTCGACAATGCTTTCACCTTGGACTGAAAAAGTACAACTAAAGCAGTCTTGGACAAGTTGTTTCAGCTTGATTCCACAGCTAACGAAACAGAGGAGCATACTCGAAAACGCAATGACCCTACACTACCTCCGGAAGGAATGACTAAGAACTTCTCGATGAAAGAACTCAAAGATGTTCTCTGTAGAATGAAGCTATGAAAGGCCTCTGGTCCGGATAGCTTCGACTTTACCCTCATCCGGGCCATAATACCCACCTCATTTAACATTTTGATCGTATAGCCGTGCAATTGCTAAGTTAGAATGACGGAGGCAATTAACAGTAGCACGTAAAATTTGCAGTCTTTCATGTCCAAAAAATGAAATACGAACTGCAATGATGCTGAAAGATTTTGCAAAAGCGAAAATGTTGATAACACGGTATTATGATGTGGTACAATCCACAGTGATATTGTTAATGAAAATGTTCAGTAGTTTTGTTTTGTTTCTTTTTTTGTATTGATGTAGAAGGAAATTATTTTGAAGAACTTTAAATTTTGATTTCATAATGTCTACAAATCAACCAATACATCATCTTTCGTACAAAAGGTAATTGATTTCTCTTTTTTCCAACTCTCAAACAAAACTTTTGCACTTAATCACTCTCTCGCGCCGTATTATAAAACTGAAAATCAACCTTTGCACGAAGACAAATCTTTTCACTTCTAATGATAAAAAAAGGTACAAGTGGAAAAAACTCCTCCACCCATTCGAAGATCTCTCCCAAATCGTTATGATAAATGGAGGTTTCAAAGATAATAAATTTATTTTCCGGAGAGACCGTATATATCATAATAAAATAAAAATTGAAAATTAATAATTAGTTTGACAAAAAGCTGCAATAAAATTGAAAATTTTATTTTAATTTAAAATTCTTATTTAAAAATTGATGTTATAACGTCTAAAAATTTTTACTTAGAATTTTTTCTTCAATTTAATAGTATTATAAAATAAAAATTTTAATTGAACATGATTATCAATTGTAAGCAGGATCTAGATCAAATAAAGAAATGAAGTTTAAAAATGCTTCAATTAATAACAAATTGAGAGTGTGATGATTTTAATTTTATTTGAATCATCAATTATAACCTAATAAACTATAATGAATAAATAATTTAAAAAAGAAAAAGAATAAATTTAATATTTATATAAAAAAATATATTTATTGATGGACAATAAATTTAATAATCTCACGTGTCGGGAACTGTAATGCGTTGTAAAATAATATTAAATAATTTGTGATAAAAAAATATATTATTGAAAAAATGTCAAAATACGGTCGGCCGGTACCATGTAGCCGGATTTCTCGTCAATATAGACGGCACTGAGAGTGAGTGGGTTGAAGTAAGAGAGAACGCTGAGACTATGTATTTATATATATATATATATATATGCATAACTGAGGTTGTAATAGTAGCGAATTAATTAATTTTGGCATGCCGCCGTGAGATGGCCGATAATTGTAAATCATATACTTATCAGTTGAGTAATAATTTTTAGTTGAGCCCATAATCGAATATTATGATTGGTGGTTTTGCCACTAACCAATTATAATTTAAAATTAGAAAGCACGTGACGAAAAAGAGCTTTTTGGAGTGATGGGAATAATGAATAATTTTATATAATAGGAAATAAAAGTAAGTAAATTTAATTATTGATCCACTAAATAAAGTAGTGATGTGAGTTGGTGGGATTTTCTTTGATGAAGAAGAAAATCTCGTCATTCTTGTATTATACTTGTAAGAGTGTTAATATAAATATACTCAGTTTATGATATGTTTGGTTAGTGACATCGTTGAACAGTACTAAAAATTATTATTATTTGGTGATTCAATATTATTAATTAAATCAAAGGAAAGAAAGGCAATTTATCAAAGGGAGATAAAATCTATAAAGGATGTAATATTCTTATATTATAGATCTTTGTATAAAATTATATATATTGCCAAAATTTAATTATTATACTTCATCGATAAAGCTAAGATTTTATATATATGTATATTAAAGTCATTGATATTATACATATGTAAATATATATAAAATTTATAATAAATATATAAGTGCTTGAAATTTGAGTAGTGCTGCCATTTATTTTCTTTATTTTTTTTAACGACTTAGTATTCGTACCCAAAAAGAATCTATTTAGCAAAATCCCCATTGAGTGATTTACAATTTATTTAATTAGTGAAAAGTAAGTGATGCAAGTAGTAAATTGTGATATATATATATATTATTTGTAAAATAATTATTAATACATCTTATAATAAAATTCGGGATATATTTTTAAATATAAATCATAAAAAGTTATAAGAGAAATGATTAAAGTCACCTTTAATTAGAAAATATTTAGCAAAAATAAATTAGCAAGAGTTAATGAAATAAAATTAACATTATCATTCAATTAGAAAAATTATATCAATAAATTATTTTCAATGGTTACAAAATAATAAGGAAATGAGAATAAGGACGTCTATTAAATTAAGTAACTAATTAAGTTCATGGTTCCTATGAAATAATACTAATAATTATAAACTAACAAAAAGAGTATAATATAAAGCTGATATAAAATGTGGTGTAAAATACAAAAGATCCTTTGGCTTTTCTGTTTTTGGTTTTTGCCTTGGCTACGGATATATTTCAATAAATATATTTTAAAATCAAGTTATTATATCAGGTATTGAATACTCATTAAGCCTAGATGAAATTTGAAGTAGTAACATCCTGCTGTCTGCGATATCGATGAATTTTATTAATTCACATTGTTCTTTTGGATAGCAAAAAATCTCAAAAAAGTACAATCATTACAACTATCGTAAAAGAAGTAATATTAATTATATTCATCGATGAAGAAGCTGTAATTTCCTTTTTTGATAGTTATATTTAAAAAAAATTTTCTTTCTTCTTGGTTCTCATCAAATAAACATCTAATTTATAACATTTTAAATATGATTTATATTAAATGAATAAATGATTATTTTCACTTATTTTATTTAAATATTCATTTATATTTCTAATGTACATTGAAACAAAACAATGTAATTAAAATATTAGGTTACCAATCAAAACATCAGTATAGTATTTATTACAAAATAATAATAATTTTGAAGATTTAGTAATACTTACGTATCTGGCAGCACAAGCACCACATATATAAATTCGAGGCCGAGACCATTCGCCAGTTAATTCAGCATATACCAGCGAACAGTTTTTTTTCTCTTTAATGTCCTTGTTCCATTTTTTCAACCTCATAAAATTTTCAAATTCACTACTAAATACTGTCGGTTCATTTATCAGTGTCTGTTGAGACAATGGAAATGCATTCTTGCAACCATCATTATCCTTTTTGTCATCACAGTTATGACATGCTTCTATTTTTTCACTTTCAACATTGTTAAAAATACCATCATTCACACTTGATATCACTATTTTTTCCCCTTGTTCAAAATTATTATCAATAATTGTCTTCTTGTCTTTGGTCCTTTGGTTATTATCAGGGAGTAATGTAAGTTTTTCTAATCTGTTAAAACTTGTGCATTCTTTAATAAAATTTTGCTTTTTGTGTAACATTATTTGTGTTAATATATCAAATTTACTGAGATCCTTAATAGAGCAATTCCATTCCTCTTTTACATCGTATTTACGTGGAAAATTATATTTTTCGAATGAAATCCTACGCGGATACATTCGAGTACAAAGTTTACTAGGTTTTCCTGCATGTTCACTCGAGTTCTCATTATTTTTAAGAGGCATGGAATAATCTTTGTTGCAGATAGGTGTAATAGCTGTTCGAGAAATATCTATAGAAGACTCATATAGAGCCATCTTATTGTTGCTATTCAAAAATTCTGTTAAACTACATACTGGAAGTGACATCAAAAAGGTCGATGAAGAATCCACTTGAATTTTTCCGTCAATATGATGTAATAAATTTTCCTGTATATTACAACTTACGTTATTGTAAAATGAATTCTCAGGTATTAGATTGCTAGTATTAATCAGTTGATCCGCAGTAAGTGACTGCTTGATAATTGTATTGGGTTCTTCTTTAACGTTTATAAAGTCTTCAGTTATCGCTTTTATTTCCTTTATTGAGGTCACTATGGGCTCTTTAAGTTTTTCCATTTGTACAGTGACGTAACTGTGAACATCACGAATGTGTAAAGTTAGGGCATCTCTATTTAAATATCTAGTACAGCATTGCAAACAGCCGTGGTATTTATCGCTATGACTACCAACCATGTGTTGAAATAGACTTTCCAAATTTTCTGAACATTTATCCATACAATATTGACAGTTTTGTTGTGAAATTTTTCGTGAGTTTCTCTCAGAACGACGGCCACCATTTGTCTGATGAACTCGTTCAATATGACGCTGTCGCAATGAAATAGATAAAAATTTACGATCACAGTAAAGGCATAAATGCTTGACCATTACCGAGGTGGGTTTAATTAGACTTTTTAACAACGACTTATTTATTACATAAGGGGAAGACATTATTTTTGAAGGTTTTGATTGAACAATGGTCAGCGGCACATTATATAATTGTTGAGGTAAAGAATTTGAAATATTACAAGTTTCAAGTACTGAAGCAATTTTTTCTAATGGTAAACTGCAGTGCACACTTTTTATGGAATTATCTGAATGTGGTTCAAATTTATTTTGAACAATCTTTTGAACTGATGGATTCATTGTTTGGATTATTTTGTTTAAAATATCATTTAATAATTCCTGGCATACTATTTGTAGTTCAGAGTTAATGATTTCTTTATTAAGATCATGATTCGATGCTTCATCTTGACGATCGCTTAATCGATCCAATATTATTGCAGTAAGAGATCGAAGATTTTGCTCTACCTCCTTTTTTTTCCTATTCCAAATTCGAGAATTACAATCAATGTTATCATATTTTTCATAGAACATAATAACATTAGAATTGTTCAATTCAGTAATATGTTTTAGTTTTAATTCTTCATTTTCATATTTTTTTTTATATTCAGCTATCGCATTACTATCTTCATCTACAATTTCATTAGCTAAAGGAATTGCAGCATCAAATTTGTTTTCATTTGCTTTAGATGGTTCAAAACTAACATCAAGAATTGGAAAAACATCTTCTTCTCGTGAAGGTATTGTAATTACAACACTATTAGAGTCTTTTTCATCTTTTATTGTAATGATCTCTGAAACTAAAGAATCGTTAAACGATTTACTTGTTTCAAATTCCTTTTTACTACTGTTTTGATCTTCAACATCAATAACTCCGTTAAGTATAGTCATGACGTACTTTTTTAAATTATATTCAACACTATTCCTTTCGTCCTTTTTCTCTTTGATAGTTTCGGAAACGGATTTAATAATTAATGAAGGCGCCTTCTTATGCAGATTAGTGATAACGTTATTTAAACGACTGCATTTATCTTGATTGCTATGATTTAATTTATCATATAAATGACTGTATTTGTTTTTTTTTTATCTCTTGAATTTATTGAGAATGATGATACCTTTGGTGTTGTTGAATTGCTCTATCTACATGATTAACTTCTAGATCATCGTCGTTGTGTGTCGAAGCTACCATTTCTGAAGTTCTTGTACTGGATACATGTGTTATTTTTTTTATGATCACTTCTGCTTCTGGAAAAAATTTACAATATTATTTTTGTAAAAATAAATATATAATTAAAATATTATATTATATAAAAATAATATTTGTCTTTAAAAATTTAATAAAACCCAAAATTATAAAACGATAATTTATGTTAATTGAAAATACAATAACAAATTTTCTTGTGTTTCCTATCATCATCTTATTATTGTTAGGATTTTTATTTTATTATAATTAGTAAATTTTTAGTGTATCTTTATAAAAAGTATTATTTATATTTATTGTGTTTATTAAAAAAAGTATGTGTGATAATAGATAAAACTGCATTTTTATTAATAACTGTTTATAAACATTTAAAATGAAAAAACATTGAGATATACTTTTTGTACATGTATATATTTTTTTAAAATAAATGATTGGGAGGTATTACGAGTAAAAGAGATTATAAGTATGCAATTTATTAATTAAAATTATATAAATTTTTAAAAACTATTTTATATTTTATTATTATTATTAAAAATGGGTATAAAAGTAAATTTTTTATTTTTATAATGCCATAACTGTACTGTAAGTGAAATTTTTTGTTTAAAGAAAAACGGATGAATGAGATATATGTAATATCTGGTTAGATTAATGATTATGTAATAAAAACACTAGTGTTTGCACCATAAAATCAGCTTTCATTAGATACAACAATTGCAAACTGTAAATAAATTGTTTAACTATATATTCAATATATTTAAATAATGTAAGGACAATATTTAGATACTATGTCATTGATTTATAAGATATAGAAATCAGTGACGGTTTTTCAGAAAATCAAGGGCGCTTAGATTCTGCGTAGATTGATGAAAAAATGAATAAATCACAGTAGACAAGCTTCTGCACATTGGAAAAAGGCAGAGAATAACTTTGTAGATAAATTCATTCTCTACATTTATTTCCTTATATAAATTTTCAGTTGTGTTTTAGATTTGAGCAAAAACTTTTCTAAAGATAATAAAACTTATTGTAATACATTTTTATAAATTTGAATAGTACTGAATTTATTCACAGTAATACATACCAATTAGAAAAAGAACTTTCGTAAACGATGGAAAAGTCACTATTATGTAAGAACTATTATCTATAGGTATTTAAAATTTTGATTCACACGCCGTTTCACGTGATCACCATAAATATTTACCTTATATTTTTGATTTCCCAAAGTGTATGGTATATTTTTGTCTTTTTAAAAGTCTTTATTATTTCACTTAGTCTCTTAAATTTAGTTGGTATTTACATGTAAAACAAAAAAATAAAATATCATTTTGTCGAATATCTTTTCAAATACATATAATTAACAAGGTAAGGAACCAACCAGAACTCCTATATGAACTGATTGGACAAATTATCATGTAGATTTACAAACTTTCTACTTACAATTGATTTCAAACTTACACTGAAACGTAAACTAAAGACTCTAACTACAACCATAATAGATATCTACTAAGGGAATTTCAAACTGAGCTCAAGGAAGAAAACTAAAGGAAAATTCCATTGCTACAGAGTGAGAAAAAGTTAAAGGACTTAGACAGTCGCAAAGACACATTGGGACAAGTATGCCTAAACTATGGTGGCCTTAGATACAGAGATTGAATAGGCATAACCTCAGGATGTTGGTAGGTTATCTTATCGGATATGGGAGGATCTGACTAACAATGGAATAGCATGGATCTTAATTCCTTCTAGAATTACATACACAAATCGGTGAAGCACCACTTTCAATGAGTCATCGGCCATCATACTCTTATGTTCGAGGAAATGAACACCGTGCTTGAACTCGCCGCCATTGTTTCTAGTCTTTAAAGACGTTGATGATCTTGTCATACTCACACCTGCACAATTCCTAATTGGCGCCCCCTCTGCTTCTATTCCTGATACCATACCCGAAGATATCCCTGAAAGCTGGCTAAATAAATGTCAGTTTATGCAACGTGACCGAGTACGTCCAATAACTCCAAGCATGTTAAAAGTAGTGAGATTTCTCCGAAAAAATAAAGCGGACGACTGATCTCAGCGCATGAAGATAGGTACCTACCAAGTATCTACTAGGCCAGATCATCGAGACGCATGTTAACCAAGATGCATTAGTTCGTGTCGTCACCTTGAAAACAGCAAGCAAAACTTTGAAGAGACATTTTGCAAGAATTACACTCCTTCATTTCGACGATAGCCTTTGACTTCAGAGAAACTTATACGGGTGGAGTTGTAATTAGTTTAGTTGTTGTATTTATTATAATTCGTCCTGTGGGCGAAGGCTAGCGGAGTGTTAAACGTTTTCTCTTGCTCTTTCTCGAAGGTATAACAGAAACATCAACCCCAGCTGTCAAGACCACTAGCTAGTCCTGAATCTCAGCACTGAATGTCATCGTGTGACGTGAAGGACGCCAGCCAAGTAAGGCTATTGCGAGTGATTTCTCCACCATTCGATTTGTACGTAGCAAACGATATGTTGGTTTTTCCTCCTCGAGCAAAGGAGGGAGGTTATGCGTACTGTATTTGCGCGAAGCCAATAAAGTATTTGTCACGCTCAATTGTTTATTCATTAATAGAAAAAAATCGCTCAGCTTTCCCTTACTCCTTTTCCTTCTAAAATAAAAGATATTTTATTATTAAACTTAGTATTTGAATAATGTTATTTTTTAAACTATGTGTTTTGAAAATATAAATAATATAAATAAAAGAGGTCGGCGTGACCGGTCAATTACACTATAGAATGTAATAAGTGAGTTTTTTCTATCGCTGAGTTCGTGACCAAGCACCACTCATTAAACAACGAATTATATATTTTAATTTTCTAATTATTAATTCTATGTTTCTTGTTTTTCTTTTTGCTTGTTATTTTATATTATTGATTAAAGTGTTGTGTCTTTATCAATTATTTTTCTTATCTTAGAAATTAATTATATTAAAATTTTATTCCTCTTTGCCCTTTTACTTTTTTTCCAATTCGCGGATTTCTGGAAAGATTATTTTATTTAAGAGCTTCACTGGCAACAATATTCAACATTTGGTCTCAGATCTCATATATTTTTCTTTATATTAAAAAATAAAAGATCGAATGAATTTAAGTGAATTCCCGCTTAAAAATCTAGCCAGGAGCTCAAGTGAAAGAGAAAAAAAAGAGAGAGAGAGAGAGAGAGAGAGAGAAGATTATGTGTAGTAGCAGTCGATAGAAATTTAAAATCCAAACTCAAATGAGCATGGCTATGACGAATGGGCCAGACAAAGATGGAAAATCTTGTTTTTTATATTAGAATTATAAATTATATAATTTTAAAAACGAATTTTGATTATTAATACTATTAACAATAAATATTTATAATTTAAAAAAAAAACTGCAAAAAATGTCAGTGACTTTTCATTTCACAGATAAGAATACAAAAAACATAGTCTTAAAATGTAAGATGAACACTTACGATTCAATGAAAATACGAAAGGAGTGATTTATTACTCTTTCTATTTAAATATATTACGTATAAAAATATTAAAGAGTGCAATAAAGTCAATGAATGAAATTGTGTATCGCAGTCGAATCATCTATCCGACGGATCACATTACCGCTCGACCGTATGACTACGGAAAAGCTACGTCCATTCGCTACCTACGGTACTCATGAAAAATCAATGATCTTAAGATTTATATGTATAAGCGTATAAAGACTTAAATTATTAATAACGGTCTTTCCGATACGCAAAAAGTGATGTACGTATAATCATTTTCTTCGTAATTTAATGTACAATTCGAATTTTTAATACCTGGAGGGAGAATGTCTTCTGATTTTTTTTAATTTAAGAAAAATCGGATAATTTCTATACTTATACGTATACGCTTATAGATTTAAATTGTTAATAATAATTTTGTTTATTCACAAAATTATGAATAGTGAATAGTCTTTTTTTTCGAAATTTAATGCTAAAATCAGTTATATAATTTGCTGTGGTATAATTGTAAAATATTTTTTGTTATTTTCAATTAATCGATAATTAACGTACATGCTTAGTGCAGAATGTTTGTTAACAACAAATATCTCAAATATTTTTTCACCCTCTATTAGGGGTGGCTTTTAGGGGTGAAATAAATTTTTTTAAATTTATTTAATCATTTTATCTATATGAGATGTGTACTACGTTGTTTTTTTGACAAATATTTATTTTTCAAAAACAATTTTTGATAACACTTATAATATTACAAACTTCAGATTCATAAATTTTTACCTTTTAATAATTAATTAAATTACTTTAAATTTATAACTATGTATCAGTTAATTAAAAAAATCTAGTTTAATGCTAATTCTTAATTAATTATAAAATTGTAAAACACCCTAGTCTTAAATATATTAATCGATTCCTTTAATGGCTGCAATACGGTAAACACCGCATATAGGTGTAGTAGTTTTATTGTAAGCTACAGACAAGTAGAAGTTTAGCGAGACAGATATAAAAGAACAGTGAGTGAAGGTGATAATGTACGGAAAGATAAGAGATAAAAGAAAAAAAGAATAGCAGGGTGAAGAAGAGGCAGAGACGAACGAAACATCAGAGAAACTAAGAGGTTATAACAGGAGCAGGGAGAGGCGGTGTAAGCGGCGAAAAGCTCCGAGACTGGAGCGAATCAAGTAGAAGTACAAAGTAAGGTGAAAAACAGGGACGTATTCAGAAGAGGTGCAATAGAGGGGGACAAGCAGGAACGTACGTATAAAAGCAGAAAAGTGAGATACAGGGACGAACTAATTAAGAATGAGCCAGAGACAGGAAAATAGTAAGGCAGAGAGGGAAAGGCCTCTGAATAAGAAGGAAAGTAACCAGATGACTCTCGATGGAGGAAAGTAAAGAGTTTCCTTCCAAGAAAGAGACATCTGGGACGAGATAAAAAGGGTAAGGAAGGAGGAGAGAAAGAAGAGAGAGGAGGATAAAGAAAGATGAGAAAAGGAGAAAAAGAAACTATGTAAGCCTGGAAGAGAAATATGACAAGGAGATAGCTAGCTTAAAAGAGAGCGTGGTAAATAGTAGAGAATAGGCTAGAAAGGTTGAGGTAAAAATAAAGAGATTGGAGGAGAAAAACAGAAAAAGTATGGGGAGAAGCAAAGAGCAAAGTGACTGGAAAGATGACATGCAAAGATGGATAGCGGAACAAAGGAAGGGAAAAGACAGCAACGAGGACATATGCAGTGTGGAAGAATCAAGAGGGGAGAATAAAGGCTCCAGACCAGGAAGCAGAGCACTAATTTAACAAGATGGAGCAATACAAGTTCATGGAGCATAGCAAGATTGGAAATGTCGAAGAAACAAATGAATGGGATAAGGAGACTGATACGTGATAGAGAAAGAAAGGATCTAGAGGAGAATTTCGTAGAAAGAGGGTTGAGCAGAATAGAAGTGGAGAAAGTGTGAGTGAAAAAATGGGAGAAAATTTTGTGGAATATAGACTAGGAAGTGAATATAAGATGCAGAGCGCTTGGTGGAACAGTAATGTTATAGTGATTAAGATGGGAAACAAGGAGACTAGGGACAGAGTGTGGGAAAACCGAAGCAGATTAATTGACACAGGCATCTACATGGATTTCGAACTCACATATGAGGAAAAAGAAATCCTGGGGGAAATAAGACTGGGTCCGAAAGGTGAAGAGACAAGGCATCTTCGCCAAGGCCGGTTTAAAAAAGACTTACATAGCTGGGAGCTGGAGGAGATGGACAGGGCAGACGGAAATGGATAAAATACTGAAAAAAATAATAAAGGGAGTTAAAGCAGGTAAGGAAGTAACAATTGTAAAAAAACAGATGAAAGGAAAGGAAACGGAAACGAAAGAATGTACAGAGCAGAATGGGAGAAAACACAAAGACAACAAATCAAATGAGAACAGAACGAGAGAAGGAAACAAGGGTGAGGATAAGAAAGGAGAGAAGTCAAGCTAAAGAAGGAACGGGTTGGAAATAAACAACAAAACAAACAATGGAAAGATAAGGGAAAAAGTACAGAGTGTGAGGAGTGGGACAGAGAGATAGAGAAAGAAAAGACAAGGAAGAAAAGAAGAGAACCAGAGAAAACAAAAAATACAGAAAAGAGATTTAGACTAAATTAGAAACCAACAAACAAGGAAGAGAACAGCTGCATAGGAACAGAGGATAAGGCACTACACAAAATGAAAAAGGAACCGGATAACGCACACAGAAATAAGAACACTGGGGAAATGCAAATACTGTTTTGGAATGTAGTAGGGATATGGGCAAAAGACAGTGAGTTTTGGTAGTCCATCACAGCCAATGATTACGTTTGTTTAGCAGAGACGTGGATAGAAAGGAAAACTATGAAGAAATGCATGGAAGTACTATCAAAAACGATGAATTGGAAAATAATAAAGGCAATGAGAGACAATAAGAAAGGAAGAGTCAAAGTAGATTTTATAGTAGGAGTAAGTAAGAGATTGGAAAAAATGGAGATGGAGATTGGTGAAGACATGAGAAGGCATGGTTAGGTAAGGATTTACATGGACAAAAGGAGGAAAATACTGGATATATGGGAATCTACAGCAATACGAAAGAAAATGGCAGAGAAACTGGAAAGCAATGAATGGAGTATCATAACGAAGAGAGATAAAAAGGGAGAATATACGTATGCAACGGCTAGGGACAAAGACCTTGCAGTGGCGGATAGAAAATGCAGGAAAAGGTTGAAAGAATTTCAGATGGACAACAGAGTTGATTCAGACTACTTTCCTATCGTCACATAGATACATATAGATGATGGAGTAACCACTAGAAAAACATAGACACAGACAGATAAGAGGATGATAACGATCTGGGATGAACAAAGTATAAAGAAATACCAGGAGAGCAAGGATGAGATACATGACAGAGATCAGGATAAGAGAGACATAGAAACTCAATGGACCGAGTTAAAGGAAACAGTGATAAGGAATATAATGAGAAAAAAAAGGTTGGGATACAAGAAAGAAGATTGGAGGAACCCAAGTGGTGGAACCATGACTGCAAAAGGGAAAAATAAGGTAAAAAACTGCTTAAAGAATGGAGAGAAGGAAAAAGAATAAAAGAAGACTATATAAGACAGAGATGGAAAGGGAAAGAGATTGAAAAACTTAATGAACTGAAAAACGAGAAAGATATCTGGGGATTTATAATAAGAGGAATGAAAAAAATAACCAATGCAGGGTAGAGTATACAGAAATAAAAATGGGAAAACTACTTCCTAAATCTATTAAGAAGAAGCAGAGAAAAAAGGATCAGTACATGGAAAGCGAGAAGACAGGAAGACGAGGAGAGAGGAAAAGAAACTAAAACAAGATGAGATAATAAGAGAATGGATGAAAAAAAAAGAAGGCTGCAGGAATAGACGGGATAAACAATGAGGCCTAGATTTATAGAGGTACTGACATCAAAGAAAGACTAAAGAGAATAATAAGTAAGGTTTGGGAGGATAAGAAAATAACGGAGGAATGGAAAATCGCTGTTATAACGCCAGTGTATAAAAAGGGAAATAACATGAAACCGGAAAATTACAGAGGACTAGCCATGCTAGCAACTGCATATAAAATATATACGGGCATTATTAAGGAAAGAGTGAAGAGTGAAACAGAAGAAGAGGAAATATTACCTGAAGGACAGGCGGGATTCAGGATTGGTAGGTCTACCACGGACAACATATACATATTAAACCATATAATACAGAGGGCAGTGAAGATAAAGGAAATGATGTATGTGTTGTTCGTTGAACTAAAGGTAGCGTTCGATACAGTGGATAGGGAGATTCTATGGAAAATCATGGCAAGGAAATGATACAGTAAGGGACTGATTGAAAGAATAGGAAAGATATGTGAAGAGACTAAATGCTGCTTCAGAACGAGTGAGGGGCTAATGGATGAATTTTGGGTCACCAAAAAACTCCCATAGGGATGCTGCCTGAGCCCGAGGCTTTTCAACATTTACATCGCAAAATTAGAGGAATGCATGAAAAGTAGAAACATAGGAGGTACAAGGATATGGACGCTTGTTTATGCCGATGACATCGCCATGATAGGAGAAAACAGAGTAGCAATGCAGGACATAATGGGGACGCTCAAGAAATTCTTAGATAACAGAAAACTACAACTGAATACAGAGAAAACAAATATGATGACAGTGAAAAGAGGAAAAAAACTAAAATCAGTGAAGTGGACGTGGGGGAAGAAAGAAATCGAAGAAGTAGACAAATTCTGTTATATCGGATTTGTGCTAAGCAGGGACGGAAAACTAAAAGAATCAATAAGGGAAAGAGCATACAAAGGAAGAATTGCGGTAAAAAGTACATGGGGACACGGAGAAAGCGATACCCGGGGGACTTCCGCCTCAGGAAGTTAATGTTTGACTACCTGGTCTAAGGAGTTCTGGCGTTCGGAGAAGAGATATGAAGTTATGAAGAGACCAGAGAGTTGGAAAGAGTCAAACATGACTATTATAGATGGATCAAGAGACTAGACTTTTGTACCCGCAGATACATCGTACTTGAGGAAATGAACGAATGGGAAATAAAAGGAGAATGGAGGATAAGACAAATAAGATATGAGGATAAAATTAAAGACATGACGGAGGAAAGGTGGGTGAGGAAATGCCTAGAAAAGAAGAACAAGCAAGAAGGTAACAGAATGATAGATAAACAAGAGAAGTGGCTAAATAGCCTGGGAATTAGCAGGATACAGACGGAACTATGGATGACACAAGGAATAGACATATGGAGAAATGAAGAAAAGAGACAGAAAAATTCAAACACAGACGAGATTAAGTAAGATAGACAAATCGAAATATAACAGAACATACGAGACAATCATGGAAAATGTATTACTTACTTATTTAAAGAAGGAGAGAAGACTAGAGAAAATCAGAACTACAGCAAGGATAAGATGCGGAAATGTAACAGATGAGAATAAATATTGGCTGAAAACAAAGGAAAAGATGTGCAAGTTATGCGGGGAAGAGATAGAGGAATGGAATCACTGGATCGTGTACTGCAAAGAGACTGAAGAAAAATTCTAAGACTGTTAAAGAGGAACCCGTTCCTAGGCCTTAAGGCCGGAATATAAATATATAAATAAAAATAGAAATATATTAATCAACATATAATAAAGTTGTTCAATAATTTTTGTAATCAATATTGTATTATATCCAATAAACTTTAACAAATTACAAATTAATTTTTTCTTAATAAATTATTTAGAACAAAGCTTAATTTTTACGCGAACTTTCTATAATTTAAAATATTTATACATGTTCCTACAAATGTAATTAATTGTAAAAAGATATAGTATTTATAATTTATAAGTAGTTTAGAGCAATGTTATTGTATATAGAAAAATATTTTTCAATTATATAAAAAATAAAATTCAAAATTTTAATTTTAATTAATATTTAATTATATATCGTATTAAAACAATGTGTCTGAAGTTTCTACCGTTACAAATGTAACAAAAAATGAAACTTTTAAAACATTAAATTTTTTTTTGAAAAAACGACAAAAATCTATAATTCATTAACAATTAGGCTCATATTAACTAATAAATATTTATTTGTATCCTTACAACTATCCCTCAATAGGAAGTTAATATTTTAAAAAATAAAAAATTCTAAAAAAACTATTTTATTGTTCTTGTTTTAAAAATTAATAATTCATTAAAATCTATTGAGTATTCACTTATGATATTGAAGAGACATTTTTGATTGCTAATAAAAATAACTAAATTATCGATCAAGCAAATTTTACAATCATTAAGATAGTACTTACTTGCAATTCAATTTCTATAAACAAAAAAATATTACAAATGTAATAATTAAACAATAACAATATTGGTGTTTAGAAAGCAACAAACATTAAAATAAATTTATTATAAACACCATTATAATATAAATAAATAATATACTACGTTTTTCAAACCCATGAAAAAAAAACAATGTTTTCTTATAAACGATAGTTTATAAAAAACATTCGCCAATAGGTTTCAATATTTTCTGCTTTTGTATATTATTAACAATTTACAAACCGAATTTTAAGTCTTTTTCAAGACCTGAACATTGTTTTTTTTGCGTTTATTCAATAAATTATGTCTCCGTATGCTTATACATCGAACAGAGAGAGGAGAGAAAGAGAACAAGGTAAGGGACGCATCAATATGTTTTATTGCAGTTTTAAGAAATTTTAAATACTTAATGATCATTGATTTGACCTATGGGTAGGACAGAGATAGTAATTCAAAATGTTTATAGTATTGTATTTCCATAAACCAAAACATTGGCTTTAGGTCGAAGAACGAAAAGTAGTTATTGCGTTGGCCATTTGAATTTATTTTAGAGTTTTAAATCTAATACAATATTGCCATTTAGAGGCTTTTGAGTACTACTCTTTTTCAGATTTTTTTTATTATTTTTTATTATTTGATTATTAATTATTTATCAGATTATTTGAAATATATGATTTGGTTCCTCTTTCTAACAGGCATAATTTAAATTTTTTTTTTTTTTATTTGTTTAATATTGGATTTTTTAAATGATGAAAAATCAATTATAGAAGTGTTTAAATTTTATTTAAATAACTATAACTCAAATTATATAAAACGACTAAATAAAATGAATTGGCGGTATGAAGACATTTCCAGATCAATCGATAAATAACGGTTTCAGTTGCGGAGTGTACGTAATTTACTATATAAATATTTTAGGAAACCAAAACAAATTTGAATCCAAATTTGAACCCGAAAACTATCGGAATGAAGTAGTCGAAATATTAATACAAAATTCTGAAGATATGAACAAAGTCTGTTCATATTGTTTTTCAGAAACGTATGTAAATTATACAAGTTGCACAGTATGTGCAACACAAAGATATACTAAATGCTTGTAAGTATCAAACAGAAACAGTGACGAAGAAGAAAATAATGTATTTGAAGAATATAAAATTAAGGCGATAAACAATGAATCGTACACATACAAGTTATGTAAAAACAATGTTCAATAAAAAATGCAAATACTTATAAATAAAATTTTTTAATAAACGCGATAAATATTAAAATATTAAATAATATAAGCGGATCACACTGTATATATTAGATTATTAAGAATCACTAAGGATATAATGTTAACAATTCTAGTGTCATTTTAATAATTTGCTACAAATACAAAACAACATATATATATATATATATGTATGTATATGATATAATATATACGATAAAATAAAATATAAATATATACATATAAGATAATAAGGTAATTATAATATAAAAAATATACAATTATTATTATATTTAAAATATATTAAACATTTTTCATATCAATAAATCGTCGATTTCACGTATAGATTCAATATAGTGTACACACAATTTCAATAATGAAATTAATTTTTAGTTGATTTTATTCTCATTTCATTTTCTATCGATAAAAGGAAACTTAAATAGCATATCGATTGATAATACATGTTTATATAAATGAGTAATTAATATTATAAAATGATCGAAACAATTGGTACATTTGTAAATATTACTGCTCATCAAAAACAATAAAGAAATATTATGAATACGTATAATCCAATTATTTTAACTGAAAAAATAGTTCAAATTAAAATTGGCCGAAGTATCTGAAATTTTTTTTTGTAATTGATTAATGATAATTTCCATAAAAGAAATATGTTATATGTAAAATATTGTGGCAAATTTATTTTAATTGGCGTTGAAATGTTTTAAACAAAAAGTTATTTGCAAAAGAAATTCAATTTTATCATTGCAAAAAGTTAAAAGATTGTACAAATTTATTTTGTATTTATAATTGTATTTGCATAAAATAAATATTGATAGTATTTAATATTATGACCTTGCTGAATAAAAACTATTATATTAAAAATAAATCTACACATCCGAAATTAGTACGAGAAATAAATTAATTAGGATTTCATTATTAATAAGAGAAGTTTGAAAATCTCAATTTTAATTTTTAATAACTTTAATTTTTATATAACTTACTACAAATTCTGCACGAAATTTTTCTTATAAATTTTACAACACTAAAAATCATGAAATATCAATGAAGTGAGTTGCTTTTAATTTTTAAACTATAAAAAATTTGTATAATAATGCGTAATTATTTAATAAATGAATTTTAATGCAAAATATCAGTCAATTCTCAATTTACTTTTTTTAATACTATGATACACGATAATACGTATTTTTCCATTTTATTTTACTTTATTTCAATTTTAATTTTGTTTTATTTTAATTTTACTTTACAACAGAAAATAAACGAAAATTCTTAATATAAATAATTAAAAATAAATCATTTTTTTAATTTCGACATATTTCATGTGTATTTTAATTAATAAATCTTTTTCCTGATACTTATTTTTGAAAATGAAAAAAACTTGAATCTTTTTATATTTCAAAATAATACTTTTAACATGTAACGATTTATAGTTTACTAATGCTTAAATCACTAATTGTTGAACCTTTATTAATATATAAAATATAATCAAAATCATATCGATCTATTTCTTTTAAAGTTATCTTACATCATTACATATGGTTTTATCGGCATTATTACGTAACAAGTTCTCAGTAGTTAAACAATTAATTAATTAATTAGTATTAAGCAATCCAAAATTTGTTATGAATTCTTTATTAAATTATGCATAAATATAAACTTAAATAACATAAATAAAAAAGATTTGCACAATATGTACAGTTATAATGAAATATTATGATTTGATATTTCTAATGTATTTTGACTATTGTCATCTAATTTTTCTATGTACACATTTTTATTCAATACACAGTTCAGTAACATTTAAATAAAACTTTACGTATAATTATTATAATAAAAATAGTAATATATAATAATAATTAGATAACATTTTAGTTATAGTTTACATAGAAAGTTATAAAAAGTTAGGTAATGTCATTTTTCAAGATAACGCATGCGCAAAATCTCTAAAAATGCGTATCAATTGGTTAGAGTGTAAAGTTGCTTTAATTATATAAATTATATATCTTTGATCAATCATTTAATAATAAATTAAAAATAGAATTTGACAATGTATTACAATCTCATTTGGTAATTGTGTAAAATGTAGCATAGCAATCAAATGAAACATTGCTATTATAAAAGTTATAAACAGTAAAAAAAATAGTTTTTGAGGGTATTGTACATGATACAACTATTGAATGATTTAATTTCAATTGAATATTGGATTATATTAAAAAGAAAATTATGAATTCTAAATATTTTCATGTGTCACAAAAATCCATTGTTCAAAACAATACCAATAAACAAATAGTAATATTTTTTTCAAATGGGGTGATTTTGAAATAGCTAATTATATTTGAAAATGAAACTTAATATTTTGTAATTCTATATAATAATAATAATAGTAATAATAAATATATATAAAATTAATTAAATATTAATAATTTAATTTATTCTCATTTGAAAATGATTGGTATAGATGCAATATGTAACATTTTTTAAATGGTGTGATTTAATATTGTGTTCAGGAGAATCTATATATTCTGCACTTTGTAGTTAGTAATTAATTGTTTAAAAACTATAATTATAAATATTTTTAAAGAAAAAAATATATTGCAATCTTTTATACATATGTATATAGTTACAATATGATTTTTGGAAAAATAAAATCAATGTTTTTTTATATGTATGTTATTGTATAAATGGGAAAAAAATTGTTATATTACATAATTTAGTATTTTAAATTATGACCCAAATAAATTTAAAAGCAATAATGTTGAATTATTAAATGTTGGCATAATAAATAAAATATTTAATAAAACAATTTATTAAGATGCTCAAACTTAATAATTGAAATAATAAACAAATTTTTAATAACATAAATCAATGAATTTACTTATCATTAACTGATAATTTATTTACATGAATCATTAAGCCTGTATTATTTAAAGAAGAACTATATTATCCAATGAATTTACACTTTAATTATATTAAGATACTCTGGATTCCAAATTTCTTTTTTTTTCTTAAGTAAACTAAAAAAGAGCGTGCATTGAATTGTCCAGTTGAGCTACCATCAATAATAAATTGATAAACCTATCATTTAGTTTTCAGAAATATTCAAATTATAATTTTACAGAACATGCATCATCAATGCATAATTATGATGTGAACTAGATTAACTCTGAGATAGATTGACGAAAAAAATGACCTAAGAAGGCAGCTAAGAAAGATAAGAAGAAAAAAGGGGTCCATCTAATTCATATAGATCACGGTAAGACGCATTTCTACATCCAAGCCTAAAGAACATATTATCGCATCCTAACTTACGGCATTTTGTCAGATGTCAGAAGCGCTCCAATAGATTCCCCGGCGTTGTTACCCTGGAAGTCTTTGGCCCCGTGACACTTGTGCTACTGCTGTTACTGTCCAAACAGTGATGTCTCTTGTTTACACCTCTTGTTGTTCATTACTCGCTCGCATTTGGACAGCTCGAGATTAGAGATCGCGAACACCTCGAAGCACAAAACTCATGTATCAAATAAGATTTTTCCTTAAAAAGATATTTTGGTGCACACTTCCATACGGTGGTTCAGAATCAGCTCTGATTCAGAATATTAACTCATAACTCAATTCAATGCAGTAGACTTTCTGCACTAAGCGACCGTAGTTAGGAGGAGCCGTGCCCCGTGAGGCTACAGTGCTACCAATAGCGACATCTTGTTGCTTCTGTAACATTGGTTTGTTGACCGGAAGGAGAAGGGAAATCAAAGCGGGGAAAAGAAAATTTTTTAAAATATAAGATCGGTTGAATTCGGAATGTTAAATCAAAATATCTGAACATTTTAAGTTATAATAAAATTCAATCTCAAAACAAAATAATTTTGTACCTTTTTTTTAAACCGAACAATTTGTTAAAGTATAAGCTCGATTGAACTTGAAATCTTGAACTATCTGTTAATTTTTAAATTACAATAATATTCAATCTCAAAACAAAGTTGTTTTTACTTTTACAATTACAAGCCTATTTTTTTTAAACATTTGCATAAACATTTTGTTTGCAAATTTATATTTTGATCATTAATGTATATATTTATTTTTTGTTAAATATGGCTTACAGTATTCAAAGTTAAATTTACTTAATTGTATTAAATAGATTTCTAGTACTCTATAAAATCTATAATAAAAAATCTAAATTCTACCTAAAATTAATTGAAGATAAACATTAAATGACGGTTAAAAAATAAATAAATATGCCAATTAATAATAAAAAATAATTTTTTAATTTTGAATTTTTAGCTATGAAAACGTTGAAAATTACAGATCATCATTTTATAAAACTTCAAAATACGAGATTCTAAACTTCAACATTATATTTCTTAAAATTCAAAATATTCATTAGACTATGTGATTCTGTCAATCTAATTTGAGAACAAAAATTTATAAAAGAAATTTCTTCTTTTTTAAATATATAATTTCTTGTTGTATATATACATGTATGCATTCAAAGAATATTTTGTTATTTTATCATTTATATTTATTAATACGGAAAAGCACCATAATAAGAATTTAATATTTCATATTTTATTTTTAATTATTATAATATATTTAAATTATAGTTTATTACTATCTTAATTTCAAAGCTAAAAAATTCTTTAGATAGATTTCAATCAAAATTTTTTAAGATATATTGAGTATTATATTTTAATATAATACTCATATATAAATAAATATAAAGCAATACATTTTATAAATTATAAAGGTAAGTAAGCCACATTTTTTTAAAGCATTGTATTGTAATTTTTAGTATTTCTTAAGATAAAAATTGGAATAATAAAGAAAGGAGGTATTATTTAATTTGCCAATATATAATTATATGATTTTAAGGGAATCATTATTTTGATTGTAAATAATTTTTATATATAATATATAATAGAATTTTATTGAAATATTTACTTTTTATGAATTCAATTTTTAAATTTTCATTCATTATAATTTTTTTTTAAGTCTCAATATTACGCATTTTTTTATAAATTTTTTATTTGCAAGCGTAGTTTAATAAATTATAATACAATATTATTATAAAATAGACAAATTTATATAAATATTAGAAAGACCTAATTGATGGCTTTAGATTTTATGATAATTTTTTTAATTTGAGAGAAATCAATTTTCTTCTTTCATAATTATACAAGTTATTTATTTAGTAAGTAACTTAAAATAATTCTATAAAATTTATTTATTTAAATATATTTTTTAGAATTATTTCTTATTATTATTATATTCATTTTAACAATAATAAGAAAAAAGGCCTTTATATTATTTTATTTATTCTTCTTTGACGTGCAGTACGTACACTTTTTAATATAAGCACTTGAAATTAAACTTTTTGATTTTTTGACTCACATAAAAGTAAATTCTAATTATCAAAATGATATAATATTATGAAAGAAAATACTACTAGAGAAGGTTTTACAAGATGTTTTACAGGTTGCTTAGTATATCGAACTGTCTTATTGAAACCAAATATTTACACCAATATCAATCAATTTAGGAAAATAAAATATGGCTAATTTAGGTTCTAATAATAATAAATGTTTCACCAAAGCTTTTTTTTAAGAAAATGTATAATCCAAATACATTTGAAGTTCAAAATCCATACCAAACGTTAGATTAACTACACGTAAATCTTTAAAAATACAGCAATTGTGATGATTAATAAAAGTAAAGTTCAGATATGAACTTCATTTGTTAGAATTATTTATTCGAAAAATTCACTTTTTGTTATTCAGTGATAAATTCAATGAGCTTCTTGTTCTTCAATATATGCGATCATAGGGACGAAACTCAAACCAATAACCAGGTGGGAGGTCAATTTTAAATGGGCGAACTGATAATAAACGTGCTACGATTATGAATAAAAAATACGAACATCCTGCACTTTTAGTGCATCCCAAGGGGATGAAGCTTTAAATGAAAGAAGTGAGGACACTACTCGCATGTTTACGACTCATATAATATAGGAGCCCTGTACTTATTTTATTTCACAGTTGCGTATATTTTATATGTCCTTTTTCATTAGCCGGTTCCGTTAACTGTTTATAAGTCCACCAATAAATCATCTTTCAAAAAAAAAGATAAGAATTTTTTTTTTTTAACCTTTGAACAAAACATTTTTGCGTAGTAGGTTTCCATTAATCGCTTCAGGGCGCCGTGTCAAAAAACTGAAAAACACCCTTCGCTCAAAGTAAAATCCTGCGGCGCCTAATTATCAAAAACAAAAAAAAAGGACAAATGCGGAAAGAGTTTGTCAACATTTTAAGACCCCTCCCAAATTTCTACAACCAATAGTCGCAAAATGAAAAAAAAACTCGATACTTTGTAGATGAACCATGTATTATTAAAATTAAAAGATTTAACATTTAATTTATACAATAATTTGAACCTTTGCTGTTGGCTGAGGTCAAATGCTTGTTTTATGTAATGCATTCATGCCGTTTTTCTAATTTTATTTTTTTGTCATGTTTTCTATTTATTAATATTTTTTCGTCAAAAATAATTTTATTTTCTATTAATGCATTACATGCGTTTTTTAATAAATGGGGTACATCATAAATAATATAAATCGGTCTGTTATTAATAATAAAGTAAAGGTTTTCTTTCTTTCCCACCGTTTCTACACTAAATTTTTTTAATGCGGATAGCTGCGTTTTGCCTTGGTCACATACAGTTGCCATGGCCTTTAGACCTATATCATTATAAGTTTCTAATAATTTAAATAAAATATTTTTTAAATTTTTAGTGCCTGCTGAATTACAAGTAAAATAATATGCAAGTAGTTGCTTCCAATGTTTTGTGATACCACGTAACATAAGAACAAGTGCTTTGTTGGCAATTTTATTTGTACATCCTAGGTGTTCATAGTCTTTGTAATCAATTATTTTATGTTTAGTTTTATCATAAGATAATTTATTAGACAAATGAATTTCATCAAAAGTAAGTGTGCATACTTTTTCATGCGGTTATATTTTTTGAATCTGTATTTTCAATAAATCTAAAATAAACTCGTTCACACCAGTTTTAAATGGAATCGCCGATAAAAGTTTTTGCAGTGATAAAGAAAAAAGAAATTTTAAATAATTATATAAAAACGGACTTCTCTTTTAAAGGGACAAAGCATAAACTTTATCGTTAATTGTCAAACGCTTGGCTGGCGGAGGTTTTCCATTATTTCTTAATAAACTTTTAATAAAATTTTTTGATATATTATTTAATTTGTTTTCTATAGATTCAAAGAATCTATATTTACATATACATCACAACTCTTTTAATTTATTTTCATTTTTTTTTAATGTTTTTATTTTTACAATTTTTTTTGCGTGTATCTATGTACTTTCTGAATATACAATTTTTCCGATGATAATGTTCTACGCGGCATTTGGTTACCGCTTAAAATACTATTTTTTCATGAACTATCAAAATGTAAACATATACCTTGTTCTTGATTATCCATTCTCGTGATTGTAACGCTTGAATTTTTTTTCCTCAATGTCATTTTCATCGTTCCGTAAAAAATTGTATTCGTTAAAATCCTCATCCAAAGCCACTGGTGATGTTGCATTTATCGAATACAATATAATCGTTTTAACAGATGGTAATATTTCCAAATCTTCATAGTGATTATCGATATCATTTTCTTCATTAAGCAGATATTGACTGCATTTTATTTTTGGAATGACATTCCAATTTAGATGTATTCGGGCTGTATTTCTATAATTCGATAGTATAAAATGATCTTTCCATACATAAAATTCAGATCTAATAGAAAGCTCTATGGAATTTTCTATTATACAAATTGTTCTCCATTTTTGTCGAATTTCATCTCTTGTCAGAAATGAATGAAATCTTTTATTTTTAAAACTAGGATCCATAATGCCAGTGTAATATGCACTGGAACACTCCGTCATGTAACATGAATATCTAGATATAGGAAACATTATCTTTTCAATAAACTTTTAAAATAAATAAAATAAAAACAATAAATAAATTAATTACTTGTGAAAATTATTTTAGGCAACAAATATTTTGCTACAAATATTTTATGTTGATATGAATAAAATGATATTAATAGAATAAATGAACCACTAAAGATAATTAATTTTCATAATAAATATTCTAAACAAAAGTTACTAATTACAACGTTTGTAGAATATTACTATATTTACTTACAATAAATCGGCAATGAGTTTTGATACTTTTTTTAAATAATTGACATAAATAAAAATACTTCTTTTATATTTTATTAATGAAATTTATATAGCAGTATTAATTTACATCTGAAAATATAACAACCATTATATTATAAATTAAAAAACATATTGTACAAATATACAATAAAACATTAATTTTATGAATATTAATATTATATATTTTATACGATAACTATGTATATAAAATATATACATATATGAATTCAATATTATAAATAATATTGTGATTTAAGTAATTGTAAACATTATGTGTACAAGTTTTTTTAATTATAATTATTTTTTTATTAATATTAAAATTAGATTTTTTTAATTATAATTTTATATATTAAATATATTACAGAATATATTTTTTTTAATTCATATCTATAATTTTACATAATAAATTTTATATTTTTTAGGCGTGCTATAAAATTTATGTAAAAAAAATTATGTATCGAATACACATGTATGCATATACATATATATATATGTAATTTTTTTCAGTATTTAATTTTTATAGCACGCGAAAAAATCTTTTTTCATACTTCATATGCATCCACCAGAGGCGTTAATGGCAATATATAAGTGCGAGAGAGATAGTAGACTTCTTTGATAGCCATATTTATCTTCTTTATTTAACATGGGGTTTATACTTATTGGTGTTCTCTGATTCGTCCTGAATGTCATGTTTCATCAACCGATTCTGGTTAAATCACACACCCATTGATGTTCCTCAACACAATACGATCCGTATAAAAATATCTTTAGGAAAAAAGTTGTGAAATTCTTTGAGGTTTACTTTTATTAAATAGTGATAATTTATATAGTAATTCCTAAGTAACCGGTAATCTCTCAAGTATAAAAATTGATTTCAAATTCATATGCTTAATTAAGAATTAAACTCTATTAGAATTACTTGAATACGAATTAAATGTTTATCATAAAAATTAAGGTTATGCGTGCGAGTTTATTTGTAACATTTTTCTATGTATAAAGAAAATGTATAAATGTAAAATATTTAAAAATATCAAATTTTCAATTAATATTATAAATAAAATAAACTATTTAAAAAATAAAAAAGAATAATATAATTAGTGATAGTATTCAATTAAATATTGCAAAATTACTGTAAAATGCCCCATACATGTAATAAACCATTATCAGTGTTACCAGTTGCTGAATTGGAACTAGCAGTATAATTAAATGGAATTTATTTTCTTTCATATAAGTTGAAAGAAATAATCATTTGTGAATAGTAAACATAAAAAACAATTGAGTTAAATTTGTATTATATTTATTATATATAAAAGATGTTTTAGTTTATCAAATATTGTAATAAAATGAATCATTTTGCAGAGTTTTTATACTTGTTGATGAACACTTAGAAATGAAGAAAAGTTTTGAAATAAACCTTCTTTTTCGAATTATAGTTAATATTTTAGATTTCTTAATTGTCTTTAGTATTTAAATATCCCATTGAAATATGGTTTGTTAATTGGAAAGAAAATGTTTTTCATTAAAAATTTATTTCATAGGATAATGAAGTTTGATTGAAAATGATTTAATTTATAATTTTTTTATTGAAATGTACTTATATTTTAATATATGGTTGTATCAACTTTTCATTCTAGAAAGTATTTGCCTAATGATTACATTGGATATAGTAAGATCCTTTTTAAAGTAATGTAAATTTGGTATATCAAATTTTAATGGTTGTACATATATATTGAATACGATATACTGAAAATTAATATTAATTTTATATATATATATATATATATATATATTAATACAGTTACTGTATTATATAACATGTATGTTTGTATTGAATTCATGTTCTATATTATTGTAGTGTATGTAGTAATATATGAGTTTATTCAAAAAATAAAAAATTTATATATTAGTATTCAGTGTTGATCCTTTTAAAGTAAACTTATATTCTTCATTTCAACATTATAATTAAATTTTATCACTTCCTTTTTAAATTTTACTTGACTTTTTTCCCCATAAAATTTATAGTGTTATTTATATTTTATAACTCCTTTCATTTTTCTTTTTATTATAGTATGCTGGAATTCTAATTGTTGACAATTTGTGAAAAAATATTTTTAATTAAAAATATGTTTATACTAGAATGGTATTTGGTTTAGAAAATATCTATTGTGTATTATTTTAATTAAACTAAACTTATATTTAAAAATTTGGGTATATATATAACATGTTTGTAAGAAATTATTCATGCTGAGTATGATATTATTTATTTGCAGATGAGGAAAGAGGATGAATTTAGAAACAAAAAAAAATATTAAAACAAGGACTGCTCTATAACTCAATAATACCTTTTTTATTCTTATTGCCACACTGGTATAAAAACCCCCTCGACGAGGAGGAAAAAGTCTTTGGCTATGTCATGCAAAGTAGGTGCTCCAGAGGTTGGCATGGATGAGCAGGTGTGCGCCAGACAATGTCTTTGCCAAATAATCTCACGCCACAAATCAGGATTTTCTGTGGAATGCCAAAACAACTGGCCCCTTTTTGTACCTCTTGGTTTACTTGTAC
This sequence comes from Eupristina koningsbergeri, assembly GCA_018907245.1. Classification (NCBI taxonomy): domain Eukaryota; kingdom Metazoa; phylum Arthropoda; class Insecta; order Hymenoptera; family Agaonidae; genus Eupristina; species Eupristina koningsbergeri. Next base: position 447,466 of record JACCHV010000157.1, read on the forward strand.
AGATTACTTGAACATCGGGAATTACCCGAACAATGGTTTTATCAGCATTGCATCGTAGAAGTCATTTGCGTTGTCGTTCTATTGGGTATAACAAAATCCATTTTTAAGTATTTAATATTGTGTTCGATACTTTCTCTATTCTTTCGACTTACTGAGGGAAAAAAAGAATATCGCACTCGACATTCAACAATAGCGAGGGGCGGACCCAAAATTTAAAGGATAGCTCGCATTGTGGTGCGGGAGCAAAATTGCTTTACTTTGTGCTTCCGTGTAAGCAAGCCTGAGTCTTCGTGTATTTTTTTTGTATTTTACTCAGCGGCAATTTTGTGTTTTTGTGTACGCGCGTGTTATGTCAGTACTGTGCACATTAGACGAGCATCTCTTCGCTCTCCTGAGGATGTCCTCCTAGGGAGAGGACGCAGTCAAGTTGCAGCATCAGAGATGTATCTCCTCCATCTCATCCGTAAGTAGCACTGAGCACGCTACTCAGGTCGGCACGAGAGCGACTCCTCCCGTTCCAGAAGCGTATGTAATGCGAATTATTGTGATTTTTATTGCAAACACCTGGCTTTCCCGCCTCACTCGTGAGTAGGTATGGACTAGTATGAAGTATTTATGGGTATTCATGAAACTATTAAATATTATTGTGAAGCACAATTAGCGTGAATTTTCTTCCCGATCATCTATTCTCCTCACTCCTTTTCCCGTAATTAAATTTTATAATAATTAAGCACAGATAATTTTTTATCTCAAAAATAGTATAAGGAGTAGTTATTTATTTATCTAAAACACATTAGATGGATTAGTTAATAATTAACATTTTATTAGAATATTTAAAAGAAAAAACAACGTTCTTAAAATATTATTAAGTAGTTATTAACAAAAATGTTGGTGAACTTACGAAAATTAGTATGCATTCATTTTATAATAATTTCCTAGTAGTACTTAAAATTTCGTTATTACTAAAAAGTAGAAAAGCACTCTAATTATAATAATCTATAACAAAAAATAATTTTATATATTATTACTGTTTTAATTAAGTAGAAAAAACTAATGATTGTTTTGTTTAAGAATATAATACTATAATGTAAAAGAAAATGTCTGATTTTGATTAAAAAATTTTTTAAAACTTACATTCGTCTTTTCGAGTAAACGATTCTATTTTATGAGAAAGATTTTAAAATCTCAATTTATATTCCTAGGGACGTATTAAAATATTCTTCTGGCTGAAAACAATTGAAAAATAGTAATCATTATATACATGATTGTAAAATAATCGTATATTAAATGTTTTAACATAAATATACATTAAAAATTCGAAGAAAACTATGATTTATTTTATAATATAGATTTTTTAAATGTCCCATTATTACAGCTGGAAGTATATTGAGAATTTTATTCATTTAAAAACAATATAAATCAAAAACTTTTAAATTCAATGAAGACCAAAGTGAAATACTGTATATAAAGTTTTTATATTCACATTAATGATTTGAAAAAAATTATGATTTATTTCATGAAACAGCCTTTCAAAATATTTAATTATTATAGATAGGAAAGATTTCAGTTGTACTTCTGTCTGAAAAGTAGCAAAAAAACAAATTAATTCTTGAATAAATCGCTGTGAAATAATCATATACAAATTTTTTAAATTTACATTATCGATTAGAAAATAGCTTTGTTCAAATAATGGAGAGATTTTTACAATTCTTCAAAATCATTGTTTTGAACCTTTTTTCATTCTGAAATGTTTTAATAATAAAATCAAACGAATTTCAAAGCTTACAGTTTCGATATATTTTCATTAAAATTTAATACTTATATTTTTAATTGAAGATAACTGTACTCTATTAAAAGAGAGAGACTTCTTTTAGCTTTTTGAAATTTTCATATTTATTAGTTGGAGTTATTCTTTACCATGACAACGCAAAAAACAGACACAAACAATTAATTAATTTGGAAAATCACAAGACATATATATTTTAAACATTCAAAATTTACATTTACGATTTGAAGAATTTGTTTTCAAATTCATGATATTAAGTTTTATATTTCTTGTTTAATATAGCTTGACGACTATTGTATTACTTTTATGACTAAGATGTCATACAATTATCATAGATTAATTATAAACAAATTAAATTTACATCTATATAAATTTATGTTTAATTGAATACAACTTGAAATTATATTGAATACTTTTTTTTACTAATGTTAACGACACACGAAAAAAGTTAACAACAATTTGGGACATAAATCCGAAATGAGCATTAGGGCGAGTGGAAGGAGAGGAGTTGTCAGAAAATCGGCCGACGAATCCAGCTGTGGGTCAAAGTTGACCGTAGGGATAGGCGGCGGCCCGGGGACAGGGGGGACGGCTGGCGGGGCCCCGAACCCAAAGGGCACTAAGCACGCTTCTCACCCTCCTAAACTCCGGATAGCCGCAAGGCTTAGAACAGCCGAATAATTTAAATAATTAGATTTGCAATAACAAAAAATGCATACGCGGCGAAGATACGAACATATATGCGTATGTGCGGATACGCGATGATCTCGCGATGTATCTTTCTCGTATACATTCTCTTTCTTTGTCTATCTTATGTACATACATTCTCTCTCTCTCTCTAGCTTACATACATACAATCTCTCTCTCTCTCTCTCTCTCTATCTTACATACATATACTCTCTTTCTCTCTCTCTCTCTATCTTACATACATATACTCTCTCTCTCTCTCTATCTTCTACATATACTACTCTCTCTCGCTCTCTCTCTCTACCATACATTACATCATGCGCTCTCTCTCTCGCTCTATCTTACGATACATATTCTCTCGCTCATCTCTCTACATTACATATACTCTCTCTCTCTCTCTCTCTGAGCTTACAACATATCTCTCTCTCTCTCTCTCTACGTACATACATACAAATCTCGCTCTCTCTCTCGCTCTCTCGATCTTACAGACATATAATCCTCTCACTCTCTCAATCTCTATCTTACACATATACTCTCTCTCTCTCTCTCTCTATCTTACATACATACACTCTCTCTCTACGCTCTCTCTCTCTCTATCTTACATACATATACTCTCTCTCTCTCTCTCTATCTATCTTACATAAATACTCTCTTCCTCTCTCTCTATCTTACATACATACAATCTCTCTCTCTCTCTCTCTCTCTCTCTATCTCTCTCGCTTTCGTGTGTGCGATAATTCTGATATAGATTCGCGCGTCTCAGGAAAGAATGACTCGCGGGGGAGAACCGACGTTCATCGACTTTATAATTAACGTCGAAGGAAAAACATGATGACAAAACAGGCTGATTTCGCGGTCCACGAGCAGGCTTGGGTCCGGAAATCCAGCGCGTTGGGACGACGAGCGAGACGCGCTGGTGAGATTTGCTCGGCAATCTCGGCTCGATGCGAAAGATCGTCGAGTCTTGAAAAAAAAAAAATCGCAGACGTGCAATTCGGATACCAAGTTGAATGTTGTATAGGATGCCCACACTAGACAACACCCCGACGCGAAATCAGGCTGCGGGAATTAAAAGACGAACATATTGATGGGCGACGGTTCGGATTAAATAAATTAGACGTAGTTGAACTGATGAATAAGCAGTTGTTTGAAAATTAAAACGCAAAAGTTTTCGAGAAAACGATGACCGAAAAGATAGAGTTACGCGCTTATCGTAAATAAAAAGTCTTTGCACATGCGGTGCAAGCTGTCCTGGTCCTAGAAAATATTTAGTCGAAATAAACTCAAAGGTCCGCGTGAGAAGCGAACTTTACGTAAAACATGAGTATTATATTATAAATCAACGATAAATATGACGCGTTTGAAAATTGTATTTTTAAGCGAAGTTAGTTTATATTTTCATATCGTAAATTAAAAGAATTATATTTGTAACTCAAGAAACCGAGATTAGCGATTTAGTATTGTAATATGCGTGGCTTTTTCCTTTCTATTACCAGAGAAAGGTTTTTTATGCCTGTTAGGAATAAACAAATTGTAAACAACGAGTTTAGAAATATTAAGTTACTCGCGTTGAAAACATAGGCGTGAAATAGCGATTAAAAAAGGTTCGAAAAATAACTTAAACTAAGATAATTGTAAAAATATATTGTATTGTAAAGTTCAAAAAGAGGGGAGATCGGGGTGGACCAGTGAAAATTTAAAAAATATATTAGACATTCTTGATTAGCACTTCGACCGGTTCGGACGTCTCTTCTCTTTTTGAGCTAATCGAAGTCGCGTATCCTGTATTTGCAAACTCAATAAAAACGTTGTCTGGTAATTTCAAATTGCCCATAGTTCATATACCTTTATTTTAAACACCTCCTTGAAACTCATCATCCCTTAATCACACAGAACCTCGAGACATTTATTAAAAACGATTATTGACTTTATTAATATTCAACAACTAATCTTAACTGATACTAAAAAATATTCAAAAGTACTATACTCTGTATATAAAAAAATAATCTAAAATAAGTATTGCGTTTTGTTCAAAAAACAGTACATGTTGGTATTTTTAATTTTTCAAATATCTCAAATTTGAGTTTATGCAATAAAAAACAATTTTTTATTCATATGTATTTTTTTATAACAGAGCATCTTACTTTTGAGTATTTTTCATTTTGTACCTGTAACCCTCTTCGAATTTGATCCAAAGAAAAGAAAAGAAAAAATTTGATAATTATCCTTCAAAACAATTAAATTTTTGCAAGAGAAACGGCAATAGAACGCGTGCACACCGATAAATGTGTAAAGTCGTTTCACATCTTGCTTTTGAAGCTGAATTGAGTTTTCGATGACAAAATTATAAAATCTGTATTTTTGCGCCATCTTATTATTTTTAGCTGAACTGATTTATTTTACTTTAATGATACTACAGAATATGGTAATGGGATAAGTAGATTCCGTTGTTAGGTTATATTTTTTTCATTTGTAAATAATAAAAAAATTATAGGTGCTCGTAAAATAGAGTTGGTGAATCAAATTTGAACTGTTCAGTATCAATTAATTTATACTAATTTTAAGGTCATAAATAAGATTTTTTTATGAATTATCTATGATAGAAGAATTTGTTAAATCGGGATGGTTTTTATTTATTTATACGGAATAGGCTAAGTATCAAATTAATATTTTTGTGGATAAAATTCGAGCAACAAAAAATACATCGAATTTTATTATTTTTAACTTGGAACTGTAAAAAGAAAAATCGATTTAAGCTGGATGGTAGGTGGTGTGTATGATGCATTTTGCAGTAATTTAACAATATTTAATTGAATAATGTAGAAAAAAAAAGGTATACTATAAAAAATTTCTCAGAAATTAGGAGAGTGCAATTGATAAAAATACTTTTACCGTATAGATATAGAATTCAGGAACGAGCCTACGAAATTTCATGTTGATTTATTGATTTATTAAGATTTTTTTTGAAAAAATGTATATTGTATTTTTTAAAATAATATTTCTAAATGCTGCTTCAATCTTGCGAGTTTAATATTCTTTATACTATTATAAATTATTTTTTTCACTTTTTGCACATTAATAATTAATTATTTGAATAAAGTTTACTTTTATGTTTGGTTAATCTTATTTATTTGAATTTAATTTCTTGTCATTATGTTAGTTTTGTTCACGCATCCGCTGTCTATTTAGTTCATAACCTGAGAACTTTTATTATTTTTTATTGTTGATATTATTTTAATTTAAATTTTAGAGGGGTGCAGGTGTAAAAAAAAAAAGAATTAAATGAAATTATTAAGTATTGATAGAATTATTGCGTGAATAAAATTTTTGTTATTTAAAATCTTTATGAATTTTTTTTTCAAAATCTAATGGAGGGTTGAGGTTGATAAAAAGTTTTTAAGAGGGTACAATCGAAGATCTACCTTTCCATATTTTTTTTTTTTAATTCGAAAGGTCATAGGCTGGCATGAGGATGGTAACATGGGTATTAGAAATCTAATAATCTCTGGTATTGTCGGGTTATTACAATATTTTGGGACAATTCTAGGACTAGGATTCTTATCTCTTTTTTATTTTTTCAGGATAGTACCGGGCTGGTATGTGACGTCTTGTGACACCGCGAACTAAATCTAGGAATATTATCACGTATTAAGTTAGCGACTGTACGATACCGGAAGTGATTAAATGTGATACGAAAATTGAATAATACAAATTGTGTTTTACCTATTCAGTATAGGATATAAAAACGTATTTAAATATATAAAATTCATAATTATAATTATAAATTTCTTAGTAATATATTCTTATGTCCAGATAAAGGGAACTGGAAATATCAAAATCAACTTACTGATGTTCTGTGGTCAACAGCATCAATCTATAGCAGTTTTATGAAGTTGGATAGTTTATTAGACTAGTGTTTTATTGGTTGAGAAAACAACTACTCCTACATTTGATAGGTTGTATTATCATTCAATAATTGTGCCTCAAGCGAGTAGCTTTGTAATTATAGAAAAGATACTTGATGCATCATATTAACTGTAATTTTTTACCACTTCGGCAATTTTATGTGTTGCTGTAAAATTTATTGAGTGATGTACCGATGGAGACATTTGTACGCACATACAAAAAAATACAGAATAACATTTTTCAAGAGGAAGGTAAGACGAAAATGCAGAATTTGAATATGTAAACAAATATAAAATTAATATTTATATTATATCAATATAAATTTTTATAAACTTGAATAAAATATAATTTTTTTGAAAATTCTTATGAAATGTTAATATATTTTAGAGTTAACTTTGTGTAATTTATTTATACATAGATTTATAAGGTCTGGCACAGTATATTTAAAATAAAAAAAATAGTGTTTTGATATTGATTGTTTGATTGCCAATATTATATTGTTTAAAATTATTTAAAAGTTGTTTGAGACTTTTTAGCTGTGCATAAATCGTACATTATATCAACTTAGCAAAAGTATACGTATATTTAAATAATAATTCGAACTAAGATTATGGCTTTCATCGTTGCAATTAAATTATTATAGAAAATTATAATAAACTTTTTTGTGTGATGTTCGTAAGGATGGATACGCAGAAAGTTTAATGACCATAAAATATAGTTAAACTTAGAAAATTAAGGAAAAACTGTTCGTATGTTATAAAAAAATAAACTACACTTGACTATAAATCTAGTGTCAGAAGTAAGGAATAGTGGTGTTTAATGCGCAATATAACCAAACTTTCGACATGACATTCATTTTTAATTAAGAATAAAATAAAAATATATATTTTCGTTTTATACAGCGAAATACAATTATTTTTGTGATGATACCTATTACAGTTAATATTGTCATTATTGCCAAAGGTTTATCAGGATGTGGTTATCAACAATAATTTATATTTTGAGTTATAAAGCTATGCAAGGAAGTGGTGATAATATGTTCAAGAAATCATATTAAATATCCCAATACAGTGAGGCTTTAAACTTTATTTGTGCTTTTTTATTTTATTGTATAATTTTTATTATATAGGTTGAAAAAAATTAAAGTAAGGAAATTTAATGTACATATACAGGTTGTGTAAAGATTTGAAATAGGGGAAAAAGAGTTGTGTGAATTCCATGTGATGAATTTCCAAAATAAGAAAGAAAATCATGGATAAAGAGATATAAAAATTGATGTATCAAAATTAAAACAAAAAAGAATAATTAGATACTGATTCATGCGCCTAGGTAAGCTGTAACATATTTTCTTGGACTTTTTTTCATTTTATATATTGTCACCTTAAACAGTTATATTTTAACTTATAATTTTGCTTTTTATTTTTTAATTCCAGTGAATATTTAGTTAAATTATTACATAAAGATTTTTTTTATATTACAATAATTGACTTGGGTGCATGACAAATAGAAATTTATTTATAATTTATTAACTGTTTATTATCGATTGTACTAAATTAAAGGTGCTAGCAATAATTTATTTTTGAGTTTTTAAATTTTTAATAAAAAAAATATAATTATTATATACATAGTACTTAGTGCACCCAGCAGAATTTGTTCTAGATATTCAAATATTAAATAAAGATATTGATATGTATTATAAAACTGTTATCATTTGTTATTTATAAGCAGGAAATTTATCAAGAAATTTTTGTTATAATTTATCAAATATATATTATTTTTAAATAAATTATGAGTATGGAGTGAAAAAAAATAAAGCTGGAAGTACAAACTCAAATGGAATATACATTGAATATAAGATATTTTGTACATGTATAACACAAATTTAAAATAATATGTATAAAATAATATGTACATATATTCATTATTATTTATACATTTTTTTTAATTAAATATATTTTTGACTACAACTACAAATTGAATAATTTTAATGATATTCAATTGTATTTTTATTCATTTAAAATAAAAATATGTAAAACATTAATTTTAGTATATAAATTGAGAATGCGCAAATGCAATTTAAAATGCTCTTTTTTTAAAATATTTATTTTTATAACATTTTTGAAGCATATTATGCAAGCAAATAGTTTTTCCTATATATAATACATATATTCAAAACTTTTATTTATTTATTAATTACACTAGTTATGAAACCTTTCATGAAAATTATAGAAAATTTTTTATGTTGAATTGATTCACATACTTCTATATTTTATTTTGAGTATTTATATATATATATATATATATATATATATGTAGAGACATTTAATTAAAAAATAGAAGCATAAAACTATTGAGCTGCCTTTTTTTACAATGTATATAAAATATGTATACTCTAAAATAGTTTTATATGATATACTTAAATTATATTAAATGTAATGTATTTAAATTATTGGATTTTTAGTTTAATATGTAAGGCATTAAAAATAATCAATTTTTTTGTATAAGAAGTAATTAGTAGAAATATATTTCTTTAAATTTGTATTAATGTGAAACTGGTTTTGCAATATAATTTCATTAATTATAAAATTCAATTAATTCAGAAAGTATTATAAGCATAAAATAAATGTAATTAAATTGTTAAATACTAATATGAAATTAATTTTAATAAATTGTATACAATATTTGATATTTGTAGAAATCAAATCAGTTTGTTCTAACTAATTTTTTATACAGCAATATTAATTTATGTAATACAATTACATATTTATTCATTACAATTCAAATTTTTACATGACCAACATCACTAATTAATAATTTTAATGACTATCTTTATTTATGTATGAAACTAATCTCATAATTTAATAGTTAATAAAGTTAAAATAATGTAGTAGTTTGATTTGTGATTACTTTTTCAAGCAGAATTGTGTAATAAATTCACAGTGTTATAAAAATTGTACTTAAATGTATACATTTTATTCTTTGTCAAAATATCAAGAAAAAATATTAGAGGCAAACAATGCCACAATTAAACTAATTTGAGGAATGTCAAGCAAATTTTTGAGCATAAAATAAAAATGAAATATTACACTCAATATTATATTACAAGTTAAAATTATTATCAAATTGTAATCATGCGAAAAATTAATTCTGCTATCTTTGTTCACAGATTCACTTATTTATTTATCATATAAAATAAATAAAAATTATCATTAGAACTCAAGTAAGTTTTGAATAATATCAATATCATATTTTTCTCACATTATTTTACTCGGTTTACAAAGTAAAATACTGTTTAGCTTTGCATATTTTTTATAACATTTGAGTACCACCAACTTCATATTCTCTTATGCAACCATTATTACATGTATTTACTCATTAATAGTATAAAACGTTTACACTATATATACATGTATACTAATTAAAAAAATGTTTCTAAATATCATATATGGTTGTATTTAGATGAAAATTGAAACATACTTCAGTATTTCATTCGGTGACACACAGCTGACTATATATAAAATATGATGTAAGCATTCCTCGGTACATTTAAAATTTAACTAAGTGCCAACGGAAGTTGCACGAGTACAATCTACGTAAACAGTGTACCGAGGTAAATATTAAAAATTTGTAATATACTATTCCATACATTAATAATATAATTGTATTGAATCATTTTATAATTTATAATTTCAATAAAAAAGATCTGAAGAAGGCAGAAATCATTCTATCGAAACGTCACCGACGAAAACATAATTGTTTACTTGTTTACCTACCCATAAGGAATCTAATTATCACGTTTCTAATAAGTAATTACACCTAATATATTAGTAAAATTTCTTTCTTTTTTTATATTATATGTACAATATCAAATTTTATGCTCACTTATTTTATTAGATTTCATCACTAATCGTGTAAAAATTGTATTAAAAATATACCAACTAATATCTATGGATTTCTGATAATGAGTAACGGCGTAAAAGAAGTAGCAATTAAAAGAATAGCCTCAAACTATTTGAGTGCAAGGAGATGAGTGGATCTCGACTTGGCAGAGGTCGAGCAAGTCGGCTGGTACTACTGTGCTGCAGTGCTATTGTGATCATTTTTTTAATATTTTTTTATCGTTCATCGAACATGGAGATGACTAGGCTGAGGGAGCTTCATATTAAATGCATCAAACAGCAGGAGGCACTTGCTACTCAGTTGGAAGGTAAATTTTTTTTAATTAAGTCTTAAAAGTCTTAAAAATCTATTTGTTCGTGCTTTCAGTATTAAAAATTGATGTTTAAACTCAATTCTCAAGCTTTTTTAAACATAATTTTATATATATACATAGTTCCTAAATATATATTCTTAGCTTTGTTTATTAATGAAGGAGTAGTATTAAGTATTAATGAAGGAAGGGTAAGTAAATTTAAGTTAGCTTTACGATAACATCTTAGTAACCCTGGAATAATAACATATATAAGAGAAAAATAGAATTATAAAAATGTTTACAGTAACAACAAAAACTTCATTTTATTTTTTTATTTTTCTGTAATGTTCATGTTAACAGTTTATCAGAAAGTGAAAAATACTCTATTTATAATTACTTTTCTAGTGGTACCATCTATTTGTGGCTATAATTGTTCGAACGATTCATTCTTTCTACATTTCCAGTTTAATTTTATATTTGGTTCTCTGAAAGCAGAGTTATAGAAATTGAATGGAAATAGTCATTTATTGATGAATAATTATATTTTTTCATGTATTATAATACTTTTATAAATGGTTCATATAAAATGAATAATTGATTTCGAACTCTTGGCCTATTGGTTGTATTAAACTAGTATATTAAATTTATTATGTCAATATAAGCATCTAATGTTTAATAAACATTAATAAAAATTAAACAATTTAATAATTATGAAGAGTATATTTATATTTATAGCTTAATTATTACTTAAATGGAATTTTCACCAATTTCATTTATAATTTTGATTTATTAGACCAAATTGATAAGACAATTTTTTTTGGAAATATATTATATTACATAATATTATTTTAATAATGTTATATGATACGGTTTATTTTATAAAAAAATCTAAAAATAATCATTTTTTTTAAATTAGCTAGTCATTCACACCTTTTTAATTTTCTTTTTTAATTTTTGACGCGATCCACGAAGCCATTCCAATTTATTGCTCTCAATTTGTAACATTAGTAATATCACATTATTTTGGTTCAAATTTAAATTTTTCAACCTTAATTATCCATATTTTTTAATCTGGGTGAGCATTTGAAAATAACTATGGATATCATCATATATGTATATGTCACAATAAATATATATATATATATATATATATATATATATATATATATTTTTTGTTAATCGAAAATATAATTTTTTTGTATTTCCTTTATACATTTTTTTTCTATTAAATACGAAAGATAATTATTTTCCAAACGTGTTGATTTTATTAAAAAATATTATAATTATGGAATTGTTTGTTAGGTAGTAAGATGGCTCAATCTTCAATGTTGTATTTTATGTTTACTTTTTACATCATGGTGTAATTTGAATTGAAATTAAAAATTCGAATTGATTGTGTAGGTTTCGTATACTAATTTGTAATTATACTATTGTTAATGTCCATTAATAAAATTTATATAAATGGGATGATTTTTTTATTACATTTTATTTCATGAGTAAATTGTAGACGAGTATTATATGAATTGAAAACTCCTAAAATCGTTTTGATTTTATTATTTTGAATGTATATAAGTGTCATCTACATATCAATAATAAAATAAATAACTTATATTATGTATATTTTTGTACAAGTATGTTGTGATGTTTTTCTACATAATTAGACTGTAGATCATCACGTCTGCGAAGACGGGGTGGGATAAATGTATAGTGAACCCATATGTGTGTTGAATATTTGTTTGAAATATTGTCCATTAAAAGAGAAGACTTCATCTTCGCTTTTGGAGCTGTCAGTGAAGTATATGAGTTCAGAATTTAAGAATCTGCTTATCTTTTTATCCCAGTCTTTTTTGTGAAGTATGATGACCTCAAACTTCTGGTCGTACATATAAGGGATGCTATTACATATTCTCCAATGATTTTTCTTCAACCCAACAGTTTTGTTAAATAGGAACTGAGATACTGTTAGTTCTTTTCTGATGTTGAAGTAGTTAGTGTAAGTCCTTGTATTTACAACATTTTCCAAGGGTGCTTTGTTCAATATCAGTTTCATAGATTTAAGTTATCTCGAAATTGTTTTTTTTGCACAGAAGTTCATTGTCATTTAAAATTTATACCATTAGATATATATTTTTTTTGAAAGATTTTTAGTTGATCCTTTTTTATCATTATATATTTTTTATCCCCTAATAATTTTAATATTTTTCATTTATATGTTACAATATCTTTAAAATATCTATATGCTGTGATATTACCTTTGTCCGCATGTGTAAGAAATATCTTTGAGTTATTTTTTAGAAAAAAATTTTGTATCTCATAAATATTTATTTTAGTGTTAAAATGTTTAATTTCTAGACTATGTGTTATGTGATTAATTTTTTTTTTTTAATCTCATTTATCACATTTGAAATATTGAGATAAGTTAATGTTGTGTTTGCAATGCCACGATCTCTCTATAGATCGGGGCCGGGACTTGCTTAGTCGGAGGATGGACTACACAAATAAAAAATCTGTGTATTTATATTTTTTTATCACTCTTATTTTATTGTATTTCTGAATATTATGAGTCTTTAAATTTTGGCGGCTATGTTTATGTTATCGATCGCCGGTGGTTCCTCAGTTGCCGTCTGAAACAAAGGTTTATTCACCTTACTAACATGTAAATATTAAATAAACGATCGTGCTTGCAGAGTTACACAAGACACGTCGTTATTTACATTCGATATTAATGAATATACGGCGTCCTTGTTATGATGCAAGTGACGTCGTATATGACTTTTCAATACAATTATTTCTGCTGTTACGACGCAGCAAACAGAGTATCGTGATTTATTTATTTCGATTGTATTTTAGAATTATCTCGGTGTAATCACAGAGAATAAACTAAAATACAAAAATTTCTATTCTATTAGATTTGAACTAGGCACTCGTGTAAACACGGTCGCCTCGTTCAATTATCTAAATTAAAAGGTCCCGTTCGGTCTCAATTCAAAATCGGGGAGAATCATCCTCCGCGGCTCTCGCGAGCCGACTTGGAAGTCATTCGTGACGGAGCCGCGGATCGCGCAACACCTTTTAAAAACCTAAGGTTCATACGGAACTTTAATTATTTCACCGCGACGCGTAATACAACATCTACAACAATTTTTAATTTCGGTATTTCGTGGAACACAAGCGCCGCGTCTCCTCTTTTAAACTTATTTTAAAATAAATACTAACCATTGACTTACATATAAAATCGCATCATTTTACTTGTAACCTTCACCTTTCGCCGAAGAGTTAGCGATAACTCCGAATAACCAGACGGGGCTCGGCTTCAGGTTTCGTATCCGCATATATTTAAAGGGCGTAAATACGTAACATATAAGATAACAAATTTTGTTGCATCAGCCGTGAAAGCTGTACCGGAAGTGAGTGAAGAATACAAGTAGCTGGCCTTCAGAAGATAAGAAAGTACAAAACCAACGTTGTAAAAGGAACGACAAGGTCAAGGTGGACTCTTGGGGACGTATGATACTTCCCATATATCAGTTACCACGAGCATCGGCCTTCAAGGATGCGGCGAGAATTCTACGTACTAATACTAGCAGCCATCGCGGCGATAAAGTAAGTGAATATAATTAATAACTAATATCTAACAAAATTGGGATTCTCCGCGTTTCACTAACAAATAACCCGAAAATTAAGTATAGAATTGACAGTGATACGTGATATATTTTAAATTGAAATTTTTATTAAAATCAAGTATAAAATTGCAACTTTTTTATTATGAGTCTGGTATGATTTAATTCAATTCATTATAATAAAATCACTAATTGAGTAACTTTTTCATCGTCATGATGAAATAATGTATAAAAATAAAATTCTTGGAAAATTAATTAATATAAAATAATTACGCTACAAAAGTATTAATGCTTGAGAATACGTAATTACTTAAAATTTTATTTTCGATTTAATTTAATTATTAAAATAATGAATTACATATTAAATTAAATAAATTAAACATTATTAAGTATAAAATAATTATTATTAATAAGTGAACTTAAAGTAAACTACACTTTTTCAATGAATATTATTTTAATTAAATAATCACTCAATCCAGCTCATTAGTTTGACTGATTACTTGAGTGAATTCAGTACAATTAATAAATTACATTTAATACCAGATTTTTATTAATTAATTATTATTAACTAAATGAAATAAATCGCTATCACTCTGTGAGTATTGTCGCATAACATTGATAGATGATCACCATAGTAAATTTAAAACTATCACACATGGAAGAATTTATACGTAAAATCTTTGGAATTAGCAATTTATTAATGTTCACCAAGTGCGCCGAAAATTGTGAAATTTAGGTAAAGGTCCGGGCTATAATAAATTATAGTCAAAACCATCCCCAAGTATTATCGACGAGCGTTTATGATAGATCCGCGAGTGCGAGAAAATCAGTGTAGTTACGTGAAAGGACTCGAATGTGGAAAACTGGGAGAGTGAGAGCGGTTAGTCAGGGCAAGCGTCTGGCGCGAATCTTAAAATCAGTGAGGAACGTCGTGGCGCTTAAGCCCAGGAGTAGACGAGTGGCCCAGTTAAATCGATTAGCTGACAGGGACATACGAATCAACATGTTTAGGAAAAAGGCAGCTAGGTCCGCGACTCCAGAAGCACCTCCGCGTGGAATGAAAAAGCAGACTGTTGAGATGACGACCCAGCAAGCTATATTCGATTTGACAAAAATATTATCCTAAGGGGATTTACGGGAACTAACCCCTCTGTTCCTTAGTAAAAAGAGTAGCTCTATCGAAAAGAAAGCCATACGCGATCGTTTAAAGCTGTATAGCGAGAAGAGATGGAGCACGAGTTTGGCGTTGTGGCTTCGCGAATCACTCGTCGGAGTACCGGAAGCCGTCATTGAAGAATTAATGTACGACCTTAGATTTGATGACTGGACTTCGATAATAAAAAGAGTACTGAAAATGCGTCCCGAAGTTCAGCACGCGATAGAAAGGGAACTGGGACCAGGCCATGACAGCTCGTCCCAGGAGGATATCCCGGTACATAATTCCGCAGGAGAAAACGAAAGAGGCACTCAGCCTCCGAAACTAGCCGAGCGGGACAGCGAAAGATCGGACGACACAGATCGGCGACGCCCAACCGGCACGGGAGCAAGTTATATACCTACACCTCCTAGAACCTCGTCTATAAAATTTGGCGAGAGCGCGATCACCCCTACGGAACAGGAAATGAGAAAATCAAGGTCCCGGGAGCAATTAAGTGGTAGGGGTAGCGATAATCAATCGGAGTGTTCCGTATCATCAATTGATCGAAGCACGCGTCGATCGTCAAGGAACGCACGGCGTTCGCGAGGCGCGGGCAGCTCCAGGAGTCAGACGCGGACTTCCCCCCGTCGTGGATGCCCGAACCGCGGAAGAGGGAGACGCAGGGAATATACTCCATCTCCTGAGTGCGAGTCACGCCGATCATCGGGATATAGACGTCATTCGAGAGATTACACTCCGTCCCCCGGGCGAAAGTTGCGCTGGTCATCGGGAAGCAGGCGTTACACGAGAGATTATACTCCGTCCCCCGAGCGAGAGATGCGCCGATCATCAGGAGGCGAAAGCCACTCCCGAAGACACGAGGACTCAGCAAGCCGAAATCAGTCTAAGGAATGCCCAAGGAGTTGCGTGCTGCATTCGACATCCACATGCAAGGGAACGATGATGCCGGTAGGGGTCAGTTTACCCCAATTGGTTGCACAAATCCCGATGTTTGACGGGAGTCCGGAACACCTGAGACGGTTTTGTGGCACAATAAGAGATATTGTAGCGAAATCCGGTGGTCATAATGACAAATATATATTAATGTCATTGGCGAACAAGCTAACCGGACGGGCAGCCGATGCCTATGGGGATCGCGTCAAGGAATTCGGGTCGATTGAAGGACTACTGACCGAAATGACTAGACACTTCGGTAGTGCTAAATCGGATCTCGAATTACTGGGTCAATTAAATAGAGTGAGACAGGGCGATAGTGAACCCGTCGCCGATTACGGTGGGAGGGTCCAGAGACTAGCCAATCACCTAATGACCATAATCGAGTGTAACGATAGAATCGATTCGATAGAGAAGGCATATAAAATCAAGGAAGTTGCAGCCGCCTCCCGGTCCCAATTTATAATGGGACTCCGATCGAGAATTAGCACCAATGTCTTGATCACGCAGCCGGCTACCTTAAACGAGGCAATACAGGAAGCCTCTCGGGTTGAGTCTGTATTAGCTACGCGAGAAGACGAGGAGCTGCTCAAGGCAACGGCCAAATCGGCTACGAAAAAAGATAAGGACAGGGAAAAAGAGACCTGCAGCTTCTGTATGAAACCAGGTCACTCAGTAATGGTCTGTCGCAAGTTAGAGGGCATATATCGTGCCCGCGAAGCGCGGCCGCCGAAACCCAGGCAAAGGGACCGATCGACCTCCTCCGAGGAGGGGGCACCGAAAAGCTCCAGTGAGGCAATTGCGACAGAGTATCCCGGATAGGAAGAGTCGTCAAAAACCTGCGGAACAAAAAGATCGCGGGGAGGACCGACGTCCTGAGGGAAAATACTCGGGAAATTATAAGTCTAGGCGTAATGATCGTTACGATAGACGTGATTGGAATCGGGATCGATACGAACGGCGAAGTCGCGACAGATACGATAAACGGATTATCAACGTAGTCGCGATCGTTACGATAGACGAGACCGAGATGACCGATGGGACCGTGATAAGGGAGACCGACGGGACCGAGGTAAAGGCGATCGCAGATACCGGGATCGGGACTACAGACCCCGGGACAGCAGCTCCGACAGCGGTCCAGAAGACTCCCGAGAGCGGAACCCCCGGAAAAGCCGGGACAACAATAAAAATGAACCCATCAAACCAGCTGGTGAAGAAATTATAGCTAAGGATTTAGACGAGAAACCTGTTCGGCGCTAACCTCAGTAGCCGAACGGACAGAGGCTCGGATCAATGAGGTCCCTCGCCGAATAGTTAGAACTAACAACCTGTGGTACAACAACGAGCCACCCACAGTAGAACTCATAGGGAAAGATTTTGTAGGAGGAAAAGCCAGACTTTATGTAGATACGGGAGCGGAGGTATCATTAATCAAAACGGAAAAATTGAGGTCGAGCGCATGTGTAGATAAAAGCAATCGGGTAACGATTATGGGAGTTGCTCAGGGAGAATGCGATACCGAAGGCCAATAATGCTCATAGAAAGCCAAGAATGGAAACTGTACACAGTCCCCAACAGCCTAGACATCACCGAAGACGGGATAATCGGCTGGGATATGATAAACAGACACCACGGCAAGGTAGACGTGCGCCAAGGATTCGCCGAATTCAACGGAAAAAACTTCCCGTTCGCGAGCGAAAGCGCAACCGCAAGGCCCAATCACGCAACCCCACTCGAGTCCGATAACTCTAGTGCTGAATCAATCACGCATCGCGATAGTCTCAAGTACGCCGGATCGACCGACTCGGATTACGTAACACTCCCCCGTAAAACTCATAAACTAATAGCGGCTCCATGTACAAGTGATGTCCCTGTGGGTTGGACCCCACTGCTGGATTTAGGCCCAGGCGTAATATTTGGGAATTTCATAGGCACAAACCGCAATGGTATCGTCTACACTTATTGTATAAACATGACCGACGATGATAAGGTCATCCCCACGCCACGGGTAACACTCGAAGCTTACGATGAGGAGAGACCCTATGAGAATAACGATTATCAGGTCGACAAAGATCGAGCCAATATAAATCTGAGGTTTATCAGACGATTATATGAACAAAACCGTAATGAAGATTCCGACGAGGAATTTTCCCAATAAACGGAAGTATTGGATTTCAATGATCAACTCATGCGCTACCCAAAGTTAAGAGCGCAGAGAGTAAATAAGATCATGGAGTTAGCTGATTTAGACGGTGCGACCGAGGAGGGATGCGAAATGATAAGGAGTTTGATAGATCGATATACAGGCGGATTTGGATTAGACGGAGAGTATCTTCCCGCTACCCAACTGATCAAGCATTAAATCGTTCTGTCGAACGATAAAGTAATAAAATGCAAACGTTATCGATATGCTCTAGCAGATCGCTTACAAGACGAGATAGATAAACTCGACAAAGCGGGAATAATAGCACCCTCCACGTCGGCATACTGTTCTCCCATGTGGATTGTGCCCAAGCACAATGACGCCCAGGGAAACAAAAGATGGCGACTGGTAACAGATTTTCGCTAATTAAACGAAATAACTGTGGGAAGTTGCCACCCGCTGCCATTTACTAACGATTTAATAGATAAGCTAGGCGCGGCAAATTACATAACGATTATGGACTTGAAATCGGGATTTTATCAAATAAAAATGGATCTCGAGTTCGCGCATCTTACCGGCTCATCGGGGCCGAGGGGCTGTTTTCAATACAAAAGAATGGCCATGGGTTTAAAAGAATCATCCAACACTTTCATGCGAGCAATGGAGCTTTTGCCGGGCTACCTCGGGATGAGATAGATGTCTATTTAGATGATATCATGGTGTTCTTTGAAATGCTGGAACAACACCGAACACCACTCGGCAAAGTATTAGACAGGTTAGCCCGCGCAAATTTAACGATTGAACCGAAAAAATGCCAATTCTTGAAGCATGAAGCCAAGCTTCTAGGACACATAGTTGGGGGCGGTCAAATACGAATGAATACGGAAAAGTTAAGTGCCATGAAGGACTATCCCGTCTCCACCTCGACGAAAGAGGTTAAGCAATTTCTAGGATTCACCGGCTACTATCGCTGATTTATAGAAAATTATGCTAAGGTGTCGAGACCGTCAGCAGCGGTTACGTCGGTAAAAAATAAATTCGAATGGACGGACGAGCATCAACAAGCGTTTGACGCATTGAAGGACAAGATGTGTTAAGAACCAGTTCTCATATCGCCAAATTTGGAAGAACCTTTTATAGTTACAACTGACGCGTCAGACTACGCTATAGGAGCGATACTTAGTCAGGGCCCGTTGGGAAAGGATCGACCCTGCGTGTAGCGTCTAGATGTCTAAGAGGAAACGAATTACGCTACCCCACCTATGATAAAAAGTTACTTGCTCTAGTTTTTGCGAAAGATCAATTTAGACACTACCTATACGGGCGCAAGTTCACGGTCGTGACGGATCACGAGCCTTTGAAACATTTTCATGCGAGCAAAAAACCTGACCTCCGGTTTAATTGTCTTAAGGCATTGCTACGCGGATACGACTTTGAAATCGTATATCGCCCGGGCATGAAGAACGCCAACGCGGACGCTCTATCTCGAAATCCAATTAAAATGGAGGGGATGTCGAGCGAGCCGAAAAGAAGCGAACTTTACGATTTAGCCGATGAACAAGAGGATGCCGATAATAACGTCGAGGGTCAGCATCCACCCGCTCGAATTTTGATGGCTCAGGCGAAAAGGAAAAGGGACACGGACCTCGACGGATCCGGAAATCCACGTGATCGGAAACTCGGCAGAGCTGTAATAAGCGACGACGATGAAAATAACGTCAGCCGACAAGTGAACGCTTGTAGTCCGTATCCATTAAGAAGACGAGGGAACCACGTGAGAATTCCCGAATCTACAGAGGAGTCAGAGCCCGTGATTGTTCAAGGTCCGTTTGACGGAAAACTCGTATACATGAGACGCGACGGTCCCCGTGGAACCGCCGACATTTACACATGTACGTACGGTTAACGAACATCCGTTTAAGTATAAGGATAATATAGTTTTTCAGTTATCCGACGACGGATATTTTGAAACCGATATAATCGATGCGTTAATTGAACGAAAATATATTAACGGGGACCGATTACAGGAAATAGGCGATACGATACACTCGATGGTTCAAGACAATCTGGTATTGGGGGTTGTCACCAAAAAATACATCGACGATCGCCCGTTGCGATCAAATATTAAGAAAACAGTAAAATCTATAAAGAATGTCTGTATCGATCATGATTTACATAGTCTCTCAATTATACGTGACCTGGGTATACTAACAGAGCCCGAGTGGGAATCCTTCGTGGAGACGTGAATCAGCTATTCGATGGTATGGAAATTAGAGTCGCGTTTTTAAAAAATAATCTACCGATACCAAAAACCGAAGATCGATGTGCCATTCTAAAAGAATATCACGAATCTTCTATTGGAGGACATCGGGGTATTACGAAAACGTACAGCAAAATCGCACGCGATTATTATTGGAAAAACATGCGACCCGATGTGATACAATTCGTAAAACGCTACGCCAAGTGCCAGACTTAGAAATCGATTCAAGTAAAGACTAGACAGCCGATGGTAATTACGAACACTCCGTCGAGAGCGTTTGAGCAAATGTCGCTCGATCTTTAGCAGCAACGTTGCGAGGTTATCGATACGTGTTAAGTATGCAAGATCTTTTAACAAAATATTGCATATTAGTCCCAGTAAAACACACCACCTTTGAGGAAGTGGCCCAAGCTCTTATAAGGTATTTTATTTCATACTTTGGACTACCTACTGCCATATTAACAGACCAGGGACGTCATTTCCAAAATAAGCTCTTAGAAGAGCTGGCTGCTCTTTTCCAAATCGATAAGTATAGAACGACAGCCTATCACCCGCAGTCGAATGGGAGCATAGAGAGAATGCACCATACACTGACGGAATACCTAAGAGCGTATGTGGAAAATCAAGACAAATGGGATCAATGGTTGGATCTATGTCAACACGCGAATAATACGTCGGTCCATGACGCGTCGGGATTTACCAGGCACGAGCTCGCATTGGGACAGCGGGCGAGAACTCCTTCACAGTTCCCCTCCCGCGAGTCCCTTGTGACGTACGACAACTACGTCACGGGCCTGCGTGACATACTTTGCCAACTGCAAATTATAGCAGCTCTCAACCTGAGCCAAGCGAAATACCGATCGAAGTATTGCTACGATCGAAGGTTAAACACGAGGAATTTCAGATAAGGAGAGCAAGTATATTTACTTAAGGAGCCAACCTCCGGTAAAATGGATGCCCAATACGTCGGTCCTTATGAAATAATGAAGTTAGATTATAGAGCAAATAATGCGATCATAACGCGCGACGATAGAACAAAAACGGTCCACATGGACAAATTAAAGAGGGCAGTCGACCTCATGACACCCAATTCGAACAATAATACGTAGCGCTAAAATTAGAAGGAGACACTCGTATTGGATAAGTTCTATTATAAGTAATTATATAATAAGGAAAATTCATTTGTATAAGTATATTTAATTATTATTTGCATGTGGCGTCCTAAAGGGCGGCCCCCGGACGAGCCACGAGCAAAAATAACGCAATTAATTCTACAAATAAATTAAACAAAAAAAAACAATTTTATTAATGATAAAATAATGGGTGTTACTAAATATTAAAATAGGATATGTAACAATATATAAATATAATAAAAAAAATATATAATAACATTTAATAATTAATAATAAATACAATGGTGTAAGTTCGTTTTGATGAAACAAAAAGAACGTAGATCCATACGATTCTTATGGGGACAGAACGAAGGACTCCGATAATTGACGAGACGCCATTAATACGCTACTCTGTACATCTAATTAGGACCACCCATATAAAAGCCAAATTAATGTAATTGTCGACAAATATTAAACAAAAAAAATAATCCCACCATATTGACATTATGTCCGGTCAGTCAACGTGCCAGCAAACACAACGTGAATCTCGAAATTCACAGACTACAAAAGTCAGGAAATACGCGTCCGAGAACATACAATTTTTAAAAAAATATACGCTTGGGAGACAAAATATAAGAACTTTCAATCGTTCTCGAAAGAAATATTTCAAATTTCTACAAAACTTATATAATAATTTCCCTCGGAAAACAGTAAAAATAAAGTTTTCCTTAATTTTAATCATATTGAGCCCCAAAATTTTGTAAAAAATAGACTCAAAATTTCAAAAAAAGAAAAAAACAATTTTATTTTACGTTTTCTTCGTTAAAATTGCTAATTTAAAATTAAATTATTAATAGCAAGTGAAAGGGTGGCAATTGCAGAAAAAAAAGGGAGTCTCGACACTGGAATTCGAACCCGTGCAGCCGGGGCGGCAGGCACCAGCCTTACTGCGTCGGCCACACAACGTATACAATACTAGAACCAAATTTTTACTTATATACTAAGGTTAGATTTAAAAGTGATGTATAATATTACTTAAAGTATCCATTTGATACTTAAAAAAAAATTAATAATGGAAAAATATCAAATTATATAAACAAAAAATTTCATATAATTAATAATTACTTTAAATTAAAAATTTCCGGCCATCGCACTGATTTTTACTAATTTCATATTACTTAATTAATAAAAATAAAATAAAAAAAAAAATAGATATAATTTAAAATTACATTAAATAAAGGGTTCGGGTTCCTGGTTGATCAAATAAAAAAAAATGAGTTTCGACATCGGGATTCGAACCCGCGCGGCCGGAGTGGCGGGCATCAGCCGTGCCACATCGGCCACACCATGCATACAACCTTTATAGCAAAATCGATATAAAATATATATAAAACATAAATAAAATATATATAAAATAGGTGTAATTGAAATTAAAATTTGAATAAAAATAAAAACCAAGTAAATTTAAAGATTAATCAACATGATGATTATCCAAATAAAATAAAATTATAATTGAATAAATTTAACAAAGTAAAATTATAAAATTAAGTTAATTAATAAAATAAAATTATAAAATTAAGTAAATTAATAAAATAAAATTATAATTGAATAAACTAATTAAATTAACAAAGAAAAAATTTTAAAAAAAGGGGAAGGGGCAAAATAAAGGAAACACTTAATTATCATAATGATAAATTCATACAATTATATTATAGTGAAATATAGTGGAATTACAATAAAATACACAATAATAAGGTAAAATGGAAAAATATAATAAAATAAAATAATGTTAGCCTGCTGCTTTATCTGTTTTCAAAATAATTATCGTTGACATTGTTGATTTAATATTATATTGTTATTAACCTCGGAGAGTCGTTATACTCTATTATTTTTTGGGAAATTCTAGATATGGCTGATTAACTTTCTTGTTAAGTATCTCCAAGACGAACATATGCCTATTGACGTTGTGTTCTTAAATGAAAAGGTGGCTGGTTGACATGAAGTTCCCGAATCGTTATTTTTATTTAACCGGCTGCCCGCTCCTCCATGAGGAAGGCGTAAGTGCGCCCTTCCTCCTCGCACTTCGCCTCCTCATCATTAAGTATGGAGTACCATACTTCTCTGAAAAAAGGAAAGAAATAATTAATAAAATAATAGATGATGGTAAAAATTAAAAAAAAATAGATTAATATCCTATTTACCTTGGGGTTGTTGGGGGTACAAAGTACCCCCAATGTTGGTGAGCTAGATTATCCTCACGTAAATTAGACTAGTTCGCCCGTGTCAGACGCCGCAACTCCTCGGCCTCCTCCTGTGTGGCGTAGAACTCCCACGCCTCTTGCTGCAATAGGAAAAGCCCGAACTTCCACTCCAGGGACTTGTTGACTTCCCATTGAGGCCACTCCTGAAAAAGGATGTTAAACAATAATAAAAGAATAATTTAATAAAAAATAAATAATTATTAAGCAAAATTAATAAATAAGACACCACTTACATTGTTGTGGGCGTACTGGAAATATATTCGCATCATCATGCGAGAGAGCGTCGTTAGATTCAGGGTTGTTGGCTGCAAAACGAAATCTTCTTCACTAACAGTATGAGATGCTGTACGCGGGCGGACAGGGGTTTAAATAGGCAAAAAATGTCGACGTAATGTAAAATCTCCGTCGACCAATCCCGCACCGCGAATCCCCTCCGATGGGAACACCTAGACGTGACCCGTGATAAAATTTTAGCCATCCGCAACTCCATAATATTAATTAATTAATATTCAAACTACTAATAATTAAATAATAAAACAATTATCCATCGAATATAATAATTCACAATTAATCAAAAAACTTAATACCCGTAACTATTATCACTTATTCCAACTAATAACCCAATAAAATCCTAACCCAAAAGTAATTTATTAATGCATAATATCATAATTTTGACATTAATATTGCAAGGGCAGGCAGGGCAAGGACACAAGGCGTTGTCTGAAGGAAGGTTAAATTACCGAGGCAAACAAAAACGCAGACATCGTGACTCCTTGTATTAAAATAATTTTCATAAGAATATAACAAAATATAGTATTATTAGAATTTACTAAAGAATTTTATTAATATATAAAAACTAAAAGTTATTACCCTGCCACAATAGAAACCCACGTAATACGTCGTTAATTCAACAAAATTATATAAATTATGTATTAGCGCTGTAAATACGCTTAAAAATAAAAAAAATTGATACCATTAACTAACTAATACAGTAAAACCCTTTATTACAGGGCCGGGACGCTATCTAAAATTAACGAAGCAGGCTCGATCACAACATCCAATAACCCGGGTTTTTACAAACATAAAATTGGAATGCTCAGTACAATTAAAACACACTGGATTACAATACAACATATTAATTTAAAAGAATTCCTCACAATGGACCCAGATACTTTGCTTATTTTCGGCAAAACTAACAAAACGTGCAATACTCTTTTCACAGATTACGGGTGCCTAAACAAAATCAAATACTTAAAGGATTTAATTGACAACAATCAAAAGAGCATTTCGCATTAAGAAATCTATTATCGGAAACCAATTGCAAAAAGTGTAAACGCTCGCTTTAACCCTTCATAGGCAAAATTAGCAAATATTTATTCGGTAAGTTGGACGAGGAAATGGAAGTAAAAATAATGAATGCGCTTCAAAAAACCAATAATATCACCTCAAAAAATCTAATTTGGTTTACGAACAAACTAGAATAATAAATTCAAAGTTAGCTAGACAAGACGATGATATTATAAACTTATATAAAAATATTTCAATTATTTCAACCTTTAACGAAATGCAACGAAATTTTTATAAACTAGACGAACTCGTCTATAAAATGACAGTTAAAAATAATAAATTTGCCCGAGATTAGCAAACAATCACAACGGCGTTGACATTAACATCATCAGGCATTATAAATGATGCTTTTATTAACGACAATCCTCCTTGTGACTTAATTAAAACGATTAATGAATCTAGTAACGGATTAAAATTGCCCTTACAGCCCAATGCCTCTATTATTGACATACTAAGGGCATCCGAAATTAAAATAATGATAGCTCATATCATTTTAATTTATTATATTTCGACACCATTAATAGGCGACGAATCGCATGCTTTATTCAAAATAATTATTTAGCCTGAACCGCAGGTCATAGACGATACTTTCATGTATATAAATCGCGCCACAGAATACGTAGGAATAAATAGTCAATCGAGTAAATTTATCCCTCTCACGACTGACTCTATGGACTCTTGCAAAAAGGTTAACAATAATCTGCTATGCCCAAGAATAAGCCAAGAAGAAGAAATTGACGAACACAGCCCCTGTGAAATTAGATCGTTTTCCCTCAACTATCCTTTAACAACGAAAAACTGCGACATAATAATCTCCCACAGGAGTAAGCCATTTTTTAATCGACTCAAGGGTCTAAATACTTGGATATATGCCACAATGCTTAATATCGAAATGCAACTATATTGCAACGATATTTTAATCGGGAACGAAATTATCGGGGGAAGTGGAATTATTAAAGTCAATCAAAATTGCACTTGGAAGTCGCAGAAAATAACCTTGTACGCGGATTATAACATACGCAGGCACAACTTTAGCATTATTTTGGAAAATCATAAATTAGAACTGACTAAGCTATACGATAACATCGACAAATTAAATAACATACGAGACGAAATTTCTACTTTTACAAATGATTCATTTAATTATAAAATCAAAGACACAATAACTGACATTAAATTAAAGGACATTGAGGAAAGAGCTAAGTTAATAAGCAAAATTGGTAATACAAACGTTTCCACCACCTTATCTATAAAGATCACGGGAATAACTATAGCTACTGCTGTCATAGTTATCACAATAATTATATTTATAATCATATTTAAATGCCGAAGGGCTATTAAAATACAGAAATGATAACAACAAATCACGAATCAAATGTCAATTTTTCAGAAAAAAACGAAAAAGGGGGGTCCCCAAATAACTAATTTTAATAGACTGTTTCAGCCTATAGATCAACTACAATATAAATAAATTTTTAAAAAAATATATACCACTGAACCACACCATTTGGAAAAATCAAGGAAATTTGAAAACAATAATGAACCATTCAATTTAAGAAGGATGTGGATCAAGATAGTTAATAGTCAACGATCCACTAATCCATAATAATTATAAAAAAAAAAATTTTTTTTTCTCTATCTTGTATTTACATATTACAACAATTGTAAACAGCATATGTTATCTATAAACTGTAAACAATAATTATAATAAAATCATAAGTATAATAATTATTGTATCGCTAAGATATTTTGAAAAAGAAAAATTTAAAAATATTGCATATAAATTTATAAAAAAGAGGAGATGCGTTACATGAACATATTATAATTCAAACATGCACACATACATTGACACATACATCTTATCACATAAGTGGCGCCAACGGAGTCGTTGACGGGGCGGCCTCGGACGTGTTACGTACGCTATGCAGCTGCATCCGCTGCATAGCAACGTATTACCTTGAATTCTAGGAAAGGGACCGTGAATCCGCGGGAACATAGATAAAAGTGTTTCCGTCGTTCAGCGGCCCGTACGCCAAATTTTGCTGAGTGCGCGTATTCCGGGCGCTCGGAGCCTATGCGGCTCGCGGGGACGGCGTTCGTCGCCCCGATAACGCGCGCCGACGGCAAGCGCCCGAGGAATCCACGGACTCAGCACCCCAACCGTGGGACCGCGGACCCGCGGCTGCTCTCGCGGATGCTTCCAAAATCGGGGAGAATCATCCTCTGCGGCTCTTGCGAGCCGACTTGGAAGTCATTCGTGACGGACCCGTGGATCGCGCAACACCTTTTAAAAATCTAAGGTTCATACGGAACTTTAATTATTTCACCGCGACGCGTAATACAACATCTACAACAATTTTTAATTTCGGTATTTCGTGGAACACTAGCGCCGCGTCTCTTCTTTTAAACTTATTTTAAAATAAATATTAACCAGTGACTTACATATCAAATCGCGTCATTTTACTTGTAACCTTCACCTTCCGCCGAGGAGTTAGCGATAACTCCGAATAGCCAGACGGGGCTCGGCTTCAGGTTTCGTATCCGCATATATTTAAAGGGCGTAAATACGTAACAATACACTTATTTTTATTATTGTTATTGTTATTTTCTATATTTTAATATTTAATATTTTTTTAATAAAAATAATTTTTTTTTAATTTTTTGTCTAATTTTAAGGATTTTTTTTTATTAATTATCTAACTCTCTTTCGGCCAGCAGATGGTTACAATTGACATATTTAAACCTATTTTCACATTTTTCATTTATCACTATTTTGAAAGTAAATTAACTATCTATGATTAATATTTCTAATCAATAAGATAAAAGGGAAAAGGAGGTGAGGGATAAACAGCTGGGTGTTTTAATTGAAATCAACAACAAAGAATTGAGCTATACGAAAAGTTTATTGGCTCCGCTAAATACATTAGGCATAAAAAAACCCCTCATGCGTGAGGGGAAAAAGCCGCGCAAATATACTTATCACTAGTCGCCGGGCGGAGGTGACGCTCGCTGCTGCCGCCTTAGGCTGGCGTCCTCCGCAAAGACCGCGGTGGAGGTGTAGCATGGGCTTGCCTCTCTCGGCTGCATCCTCCTCGTGGTTGGATGCCGCTCGGCTTATAGAAGGGTGATCCAGCCGTTGGGCGAGGGTGCTCCTCTAGGCGTGTGCCTGCAGTGGAGATAGCTTTGCGCCCTTGCGTAAGCACCCTTCCTTCTCTGCACACACACACAACACACGTGCTCACACAACAATTTTGGCCGCCGTGGTAATACGCAGATCACCGTGAATCGGGAAAAATACGCGAAAGATCACAGAATCTAGCGTGACGCTAACGCGCAGTGTAATTGACAAAAGTGTAGAGGCGCGCGGTAAGAATTCTCAATTGAGAGTGAAGCATCGGGAAGGGGAAGGACGCATTTCCTTCCGCAAAAACGCACCGCAATAAAATTTCGAGGATTTCGAGGTTAGGCAATATGGCGTAATAGTAATATTGCCTCGAAGTAACGGAAGGTGAGGAAACGGATTTCGGGGTTATGCAATATTGCGTAATCGCAATATTGCCTCTAAAATGAGCAGAAACCTTTGCTCGGCTGAAAGGGGAAGGATAAAGGGCTTATCGAAAATCAGAGTGCCCTTTATTGAAGGATTGAGTCGATACGGTAGCGTGTACGACTCGGAGGTTTTTACCGCCACGGTAGCGTAACGATGGAAATTTTGGATAGGGTTTGCTGACACGATAGCGTGAATAGCGGGATTATCTTAGGAGAGGAGGTAGTCAGTAGAGAGCCGGAAAGGTTCTGTTTCCGAGTCGAGCGCTCCGAGGTGTCACATCACCTCGGTTACGCGGCGCTGGAGATGCGCAGCCGTTGCTGCGCCGTAAACGCGAACGCCAATTGGCTACGACGCGGCGGTGCGTGGGGCCTTAACCGTTGAAGCTTCGAGGTGGGGCACGGAAGATTCTCGAAGCTTCCAGCAACGGATTTTTGCTGCTAGAAATTTCTAGCAACGAAAACTCGTTGAAATTTATTTAGAATTTATTTTAATTTGATTACATTTTTCAACCTTTTTCTTTTTATATTATCTTCCCTTTCATTTCTTCATCTATTTCTCTTCTCCTTCTGCCTCTTTATTTCTTATTTTCTATAATATATTTAACCATCCTTATATCCTTTCTTTTCATACTATAAAAAACGTAGTACTACTTAAGATAGTACAATTATTTTAATAATAATTAATTGAGGTTATAAATAATTATTCATTATTTAAGAATGTACCACAGTTTTTGCTCTTGAAAAATTGTGGAATTATTATGGAGAGTTAAGGAACAATAAAAATATATATTTTATATAATTTGAATCAATGAATTTTAAATATTATAAATAATAAATAATTAAATAAAGCTTAAAAAATTAAACAATAGAATATTAAGTCATTAAAAAATTTAATAATCATGTTTGATAAATTTTAAAGTACCTTATGTAATATCCATGTTTTTTGCATTATTTTTGTACTTCAGATATCTTGGTATTCCCTTTTATCTTATGTATTTATACCATTTGTTGTATGTAGCTCCTTCTATTCTATTTATCCTTTCTTGTTTCATTTTCCTTTTTTTTACCATTTCGTATTTATTTTTACCTTTCTCCCAAATCTTCATCTGTTTTTTATTTATTCCCACTTCGTTTAACCATTTTTTTTTCAGGGCCTTCTCCACTTTGTATTCTTTCTCTTTTTTTCTCCTTCAGACATTTTTTTGTCCATCTGTCATCCGGTTGTTCCTCCACTTTCTCTTCATATTTCATGTTCAGTTTTCTCCACTCAATGTCTAGTTTGTTTTCCTTTACCTCTTCATAAATTATATATCTGGGAGTGCAAAGTTCCAGTTCCAATATCCATCTGTAATAATCTGTCTTTATTTTTTCTATTTCATCGGCCTTTTCTTCACCCCATATTTCCACTTCGTATTCTATAACTCCTCTCACAAGGTAATTAAATAACATCTTTTTTCTTTCAAAATCTCCATAGCATCTTCTTCCTACTACGCTCCATGTTTTTTAATGCTATTTTACCTTTCTGTATCCTCTCTTTCGGGTATTCCTTGTTTCCTCCATTCTTACTAAATACGTATTCTAGGATTTTTCTACCTCTTCTATCGTCATTTTTTCCATTTCCAGTTTAGATTTTTTGCTCTTTTCCCTTTATTAAAGATCATTGTCTTGGTTTTGTTTGTATTTAGTTTGTATTTAGTTCTAATTGTCTATTTTGCAAAAATTTGTTCATGCCTGTCATCATTTGCTTCATTGCTTCTTTATATTCTTCTACTAACGCTATGTCGTCAGCGTATGCTAGCGACCAAATCCTAGTTCCATCTATTTTTGTGCCTCCAATGTTTATTTTTTTCAGTTCTTCTTGCAGTCCAGCTATGTATATATTAAATAATAACTCAGACTACAGCTTTACCTCAAACCTTTTTGTATCCTAATCTGCTCAATCAATCCTTCTTTTGTTTTTATCCTTATCCGTGTGTCTTTGTATATGCTCTTTACCTTTTTAATTAAATTCTCATCTATCTTATTTTCCTTCATAATTTCTCATAATTGCCATCTATAGACTGTATAAAATGCAGCCTTTAGATCCACAAATAACACATAAATTTTCTTTTTTGCCTTTATCGCTTTATTGGTTATGTGCTTCAAAATATAAATATTGTCAATCGTGGATCTCCCAGCTCTAAATCCTGCTTGTTTTTCCAGTATTATTTTTTTATTTTCCACTTTTTCTTCTATTTTGTTCTTCAATATGTTTGTGTATATCATGTATCCGGTAGGAAGTAGTGAAAATCCTCTGTAGCTTTCTGGCTCATTTATATTCCCTTTCTTATGCATGGGTGTAATCACCGCGGTTTTCTACTCTTCTGGCATGTCTTCTCCTTGCAATATCCTTTTTATTATTTCCAGCAGTCTTTCTCTTACTTCTTCACCTGCGTATAGCCATGACTCATTTATTATTCCGTCTATTCCTACCGCTTTTTTCTTTTTAAGTGATTTCCATTTTTCATAAAATTCCTTCTTATTTATTGTATATTTCTCGGATTTTTTATTTCCTTTAATGGAGTTATTCCTATTAATTTCTCCTTCTTTGGCTTTGCTTAGTAATTTACTAAAATGTTCTGCCCATCTTTCTTTACTTATGTCCCCTTCTCTATTCATTTTCCTATTTGTGCATTTATTTAAGTATTTCCATGTATCACCTTCATTTTTTATCTCTTTCAATTCCTTTTCTTCTTTTGCTTTCAGTTTCTTAATTTTTTCCTGGCGGATTTTTTTCCATCTGTTTTTTTGTTCTATATATTTTCCTCTTTCTGTTTTACCTTTTTTCCATTGTTTGTACACCTTTTTTGTATTTCTCTTTTCCTTCGCATATCCCACCATTTTGCTTTCCCAATTTTCCACTCTTTTATTGAAATTCAATTCTAAATTCTTTTATTATCTCTTTGCTTCTCTCGTCTGCAATTGACAAATCTATAACAGTATTGCCTCTTGGTTCCACATACGTGAATTATCCTTCTTCGTCTCCTACTTCTGTTCCATTCAGTATAGTCCATCCATTCTTTTCAATTCATTCTACAAGTGTTTTTCCTTTTTTATCTATCTTTTTATCCTTACTTTTTCTGTTTTCCATTTCTCCTGTCTCTATGTTCATATATCTCCCTGCATTGTGAATTCTAGTGTTTAGATTCCCCATTATTATTATATCTGTATTTCCGATGTAACTTTCTTCTTCTATTCTGCTTATTTATTTTTCCGTGTCTCAATTGCAGTATAGACCCCAGATATCTATGACTTTCCCTTTCATTATATTTTATTCTTGTTTTCACCATACCTTCTCCTTTGTAATTTCCTAACTCTTCAATTTTTATCTCCCAGTTCTTGTAAATTTCTACTATCATGCCATCTTTCGCCCTGCCTTTCTTTTTTCTCTAGTCGCTGGTATCATTTTTCACTCAAAATTTTTCGGTAGCATGTTATTGCATTTTTCTATATCTTTTCCTTTGATCCATTTCTCCGTCAAGCAGATGTAATCCATTCTCTCTAGATATTTCCTAAATTCTCTATCTTTTCCCCAGAGTCCCGCAATATTCCAATATACTAGCCATCTTGTGTTCCTTCTTGCTTCTATCCTCTTTTCTCTGTTCTCTGTTATTGTTAAAATATATCTTTTTCACTGCTGACATTTCTGTCCTTTTAATTGCAAAAATATTATCATTTTAAATGTATTCAAATTCCAAAATTAGAAGTTGACAATTATTTTCAACTTAAAAACAAAATATACAATATGAATATCCTAACAGATTACATTATAGCGTCATTCAATGTCTAAAAATCTTTCTTATAACTTGGCTGTAAAGAGCATCGAGCTATTAGTTTAGTAAATAAGAACTTGAATAAATATTTAGAATACCAGGTTCTCCGCTTACTTAACTTTTAGTAGATATAGTCAGAGACAATTAGAAGCAATGTCACTCAATAAATTAAGATAAATTTAATTAATCTCATGACTCAAAATTTTTTTCGAATATAAAATTATTAATAATAAAAATGTATTTTAATTTATTACCTGTATATTTTTTAGTAATCTATGAGTACAAAATACAGCTGGAAAAAACATTATCAAACGAAAAGAGTGCAAATGCGGTTGTGAAAGAGGAACTTCAAAAAAAAGCTTCAAAAGAAAGATCCTTGAGAGATAAGGATATTATTGAAGCGATGCAGAGGTTTAATTCTCTTCAACAAAATTATAAATTATTACAAACGGAGCACTTAGATTTGAAGGATGACTGTAAAAAAAAAGAAATAATAGCGCTAGAAGATAGTAAGAGACTTGAGTCAACTTTACAAAATTTAAGAATACAACTAAAAAAAGCAGGAGATGAAAAAGAAAAATCTATGGAAAATTTAAAAACAAAATTTATGCAACTTTTAAATCATAAGGAACAATTAGAAGAAAGTTATAATAACCTCAAGGAAATTATTGGATCTAATAATGGTACTGTGGAGCACTTGCGAAAAAAAGTTATTCAATTACAACGAGAGTTAGATAATGTTAAGGTATTAATTTGTTCAAATTTTATGTTATCTTTTTTTCTATAGTTATAAGTATCAAATGTGATATATATTATATAATTATACAGAAATATATATTATTTTAAAATTAGACGTACATTGTTCTTTTATGTGTAATCAATTTAAAACAAACTCCTGAATTTGTGTTTATAAAAATGATATAACACACACACATATATATATATATATATATATATATATTTTATTATAAAAAAATCAACTAGCATATTATAAGATCTCTGATAAAGGAGTATGCAAGCATGGACTTTGTACTAATAATAATTTGTTTGCGCGTTATTTCAATGTTATTACCTTATTTGTTAAAGCTATTGTATAATTTATTTCACTATACAATTTTGTAGGCTTAATCATAGTTTTGTCTAATTAAATTTATATCTATGTATATAAATATAAATGTACAATAATTTTTACATTGGCGGTTAAACAATGTTGGTTATTAAACTGAAAAGAGCTGGTATCAAAAAATATATTAATATTTATGAAGAATTAAAAAATTATATATTTATAATTAAGTACAAGTAAAAATAAATTAAAATTTTTTATTTTTAATGATTTTCTATGAAGTTTAAATTTTTCGATATTGTTAGATTTAAATTTTTATTACAATTAATACATTATTGTTAGAGAATACTATCACATTGTACATACATTTAAGTTATAAGATTATTTCTTGAAATGATTATTATTTAATTCAATATCATAGAAATAATTTGCATTGTTACGTGGTATAATTCATATTATATTTATTTATTTATACTCCGTAACTACTTATTTATATATTTATTGATTATCGCGTTTATTTGTCGCGTTACTTATTTATTTCTTTATTTACTCATTTAATTATAATACGATGATTTCCCACTTCTTTTTCTGCCGTAGCTGAATCGGTCAAAGCGATTCAGTCTTTGTGAGACTTAAGGATTAAAATAAATACAATTATATTATTTCGCGTTTGAAATACCGATTTATTAATCATAAATCGGAAGAAAGAATTTGAAGTGTAATAGTGGCCCGTGATACTAATCTAGCACCTACGAATGTGTCCGAGTTATTGTATTACTTGCGTTTCTTGTGTTATCGCTCGAATGTGTGAGTTTGTTGTGTTGTCTTACCGACGTGAGTCACCGACCGGGATCAAATTACTTCACGTAATTATGTCAGATTGATTCTCCTTGCTCGCGAACGTTCGTGTCCGAAATTTTGAGATACAATGATGAGAGTTCGCTTATACTTCGAACAGCCGAATCGATCCCTTTATTATTCACGTCCCTTGATTTATAGAGAAAATCTGCTAATTCTTTCGGGTCCTCCCACTATGGAGGTGTTCTCATTTTTAGGTTTAATTCGCATTACCTTGATCTTTGTTTATATTTCTCAATGTATTGTTTAATGATTACGCATCTTGACGTCATTTTAATTTAACGCTTGCATATACTTTTCTTTATGCTGCATGTTGTTCTCCTTTCCACTTATTTTATGCAACATTTATTATTTTATTAATTATATAAATTTCATTACATACGTAACAGTATTAATGATATTATCAAATTTCATAAAAAAATTATAAATTTAACGATTGGCAACATACTTTATGGAGAGTATAGCGGTCAAATCCCACGAGCCGAATTTGCTCGCTGGAAAAGAATTTCCGAAAGAGACTTACTTCAGGGTTAAAAATCATAAAGATGAGTATTTTTAGACTTAACAAATATAGTTATAATATTCGTTAATAATATTGTATAGATAGAATTCATTTATAGAATCTAAGAAACCACCCTCCATTGTATTAAGAATTTTGGAAAACGGTTCCTCATGGGTACAAATAAAACACTATTGTTGACGTTGTCGATGTTTCAACAAAATTTCTTTTGTTTTCTTCAGACTTTGGTACCATAATGTATGAAATTTTCGTAAAATTTATGTTGTTACGTCGTCAAATTTAAATGTCATCACCAGAAATAGTGTTTTATTGATACCCGTAAGAAACCGTTTTTCAAACTCCTTAAAATAGAATTAATAATTAAAAAATATTAATATAAAATATAGACTACATAAACATTAATTAACATGCAGGAGATATATATATATATATATATATATATATATAATAGAATACCATACATAAAATAATATGCGCCGTAAATATTATAAGATAATAATTAATGGGGGGAGTATATAATATTGTCATAGAGAATATAATTTATTAACAATGAGAAATAACACATTTAGGTTTGCGGCGTGGTTCTTTACTGTAAATGCACATATCAGTGTACATAGTATTATCTTTCAGCAGGAACTCACGCATACATTCACTTATACTCACTGATATGCTCACACTTGCTTTCATACACACATATTCATACACACGGGAACGGAGATTGAGAGAATAGCCTCGCCATATCATCAGACCAGTTACTCTGTGACTACCATTCGGAAGGGTGGGGAAGAAATGATTCATAAGTAAGAGGACGGATACCTCATATCTAATATGGCGCTCAGGGTCGAGATACCTATGTCAATACATCACTATGGTTACCACGTGCCCAGTAAGATAGGGATGGAAAGGGGCAAGATAGCAACTGAGACTATTTAATTTAAGGACCAAAAGTTTGCGTCTTTAGCCCTCGCTACCAAAAAAAACTCTTGGTTTTACATGTCACCGGAGTAGCTTGTCAACGCTAGTCGAAGGGTCAACGACTATCTTGACCAGAGGTTCGAGGGTATATTTATGCCCTTGCATCGGGGTGGGGCTCGTCAAGCGTGTGCGGTTGGTATAAGGATACTGTATGTATAGCGGTCATTGTGAAGATGGTGGGGGAGTACGGTTAAAGAAGGCCTGTAAGCTCTTTCAGCGGATCCTACTGCGGTGAGCTGTCAGAGTATTGAAATCTAGTAACGACTGAATCGTTACATAGATATTAATTTATATAATTCATAAATATTCGTTTGATCCTCATTAATTTGAATATCTAGTAAACCATTAAAGTTTATAGTGAAAAAAATTTTTAATGAGTATATTTTTCAGAATTCGGCGCATTTTCCGATTGATAGTATAAACAGCGAAAATCTACAAATATTATCCTTTGATACGAATAAATTCAACAATTTTAATAGTAATACACAAAATAACAAGTTTCAAGATTTAAAAAATAATCAAGTGCATATTATACGACCATCCTCTCAACTACCGGTTAGTTTATACAAAAATGATTTACAAGTAAATTGAAAGCTATGTATAGTCACTAAAATGATTGGTACTTTGACACTTTGTAGTGAAAATAATGAAAATAATGATGATAATAATAATAAAATTATAATTATACTAGAATAAAAACAAAAAGCAACAATAATTCGTGTAAATGCAATCATTTCTTATGAAGAAAATTTAAAATTGACATTAAATCAAATAATTATAACCATTATATCTTTAAGAATAAGTTATTTTTATATCACGCGTACAATAATAAAAACAGTACCAATCAAGATCAATTTATCCTTACAAAAGAAGAATAATATAAAATAAGTTTTAATATTTTCAAACTATCCAAAAAATTTGTGAATCATAATTTTTTTACGTAATCTCTGGTATTTCTTATATATTAGTCAATATTAATAATTTATTTATTTTTTCCATTGTTTAGTAAAATTATAATAAGAATATTTTAAACATTTTTTGAAATAGTTACAAAATAAAGAAACTTAAGAAAAAATTTAATTCTAAAATTATATTTTCAAAAAAATTTTCTAATTATTATTATTATTTAAGATTGTAAAAATTTATATGCAAATTTATTTTTTGTATATATAAATATAACATAATTTCTCAAAATAATAAGCGTTGTTCAACTTAAATAGTAAATTATATGTATTAGAGAATTTATGCGACGATCATCTTAAATATATTAAATATATGTCACAACTAATATATTTTATATATCAAATCATAAAACTAAATAAAGTAGTAAATGTATTTACTATCTGGATCAATGTTATGTTCATACACTGTACTTGTATCTTCTTGTTATAATCTTGAGGAATCTTTTCAGGCTAGTGTCTCTAATTCGATCGCAGTTAATAAATTTTCTAGTCCCACAAAAATTCAAAGTTTATTAGAGTATTCAAGCAGGTCATCATCCTACTCTAAACTTTTGAATACTAAAACATTAAATAAAATAAAACTACCCTTAGGAGTACCACCAATTCCAAAGCTCATAGAAGATAAACTTAATTTTGAGTCCGAGCGTATACAAAAGAATCAACTGCAGGAATCGATAGGGCATGCACCATCTATTAAGTTTGAAATTGACGTTGTCAAATCTAAAAAATTAATGTTTGGTAAAGGAGTAAAACTCAAAGAATCACCGAAACGACTTATAAATGAAAACGCAGTTCTAAGAAATATCGGTGAAAATTTTTTGGATAAACATGAGGTCAAAAGCCGGTATAAGCTAAAGCCTGGAGTTCAGGAGATCGGCGATCCTCATCAAATAAAAAAAAGCGGGCAAGTGTATTCTTTTTCATTGTTTTATTTTTATTTATTTATATCTCGTATAATCATAATATTTTTTTGATGCAAATTTTTATATTTTAAGACTCAGATTGATTATTCTGAATTTTTGTAAATTTATATATTTTTAATTATTATAATAGTAGATTTTTAATTCATTTAAAAGTCCACTTTTTTTTAGTATCTTTTATACGCAAAAGAACATATGATTTAAAATATAATTATTGCGTTTATTTAAGATCTTCTATGACCAAATTTTGATTTTGAAGTATGATTTGTATTGTTTTCTCAAATGAGTATTAGTATTTATATCATTACAATTTTTTTGATTGTCTTATCAAGCTTTTATGAATTTGATAATTTTGAAAAACAAATGACAAATATTGTTTATGATTTTTAATATTCTCAAATCTTATGTATGTAAAGACTCATGCGAATTTGTACTAGTTCGATGAGTAAAATGAAAACTTCAGATAATTGTACATAGCTCTAATAATAAATTATTGTTATGTAATTACAATATGCAAACAAAATTCACAACTGATTGACAAAATTGAATATATATGAGCATACTATATATATATATATATATATTCTTATATCTTATTTTGGTAATTATGTGTCAAAATCATTAAACGTATAATATATATATACATAATTAAATTTCCTAATATTTTTATAATTAATTTTCAAAATATTTTCATTTATAATGCGATTTTTTTGAGTAATCATTGCATCTGCTATGTCTTGTAGTTTGAAAGCATGTAGTAAACATTTTTATGATATATATTTTGTAGTAAATGTAAACTTAAAACTTAATAAAATATTTAAAAATCATTTGCAGACAATTTTTTATAACATAAAAATTATTCTGATTCAAACAACAAAATATAATACCAGCTATAAGTGAGTTTTAACTTAGGTAAGTTTAGATTCCGTGAAAGCTGGTCAGATTCTAGTGGCAGATAGTGTTTATTTTAATTCATGAGCGTAATTGGTTTGGAAAAGTTGTTAGTGTAGAAGCTCCAGATTTTTGTATTGGTAAGATTTGCTGTTATTATATCAAGTAATTGAAAAGCGTTGAATTCGTTTGATATTCTTTGATAATTCGAAGAAGTTCTAAAATATGTTTACTTATTATCAAATTGATTCTACTCTAATATATAGCAATAAAATTTTACATTAACCTGTTATTTCTAATTTGATTTATTTATTTTTTTTTTTTTATTTTAGTTTTAATGTTTTGTTAAAGAGGAGTTATATGAAAATTATGATAGGAAAACAATAAAGCTAAGATCCAATGATAACCAACATATTACTATTACAAAATTGTTTTAAGTCCTCCAATAGGTACTAATTACCTTGATAGTATCGAGTACCCAAAGAATAGTTAAATGGAAGATATTTAACAAATTGTGATATCTTTGGTTTGATTGGAATAAATAAAATTCTATATTATATATTATAATATGTATTATTAGTTAATAATATAGTGTATATATACAGTAGGTGTTGGTTTTAAAGACTTTACGGCTAATATGTATATTATTTCGGTTATTTTTCGTCGAACTCTCTAAACTCATTTTTTTATTCTTTTTATACCTGTACATTTTTCAATAAAATGAATATACATATTTACATGAATACATATCCACTCAAATCACAATTTTTTAATAATATTACACATTAAATTAATATAATATATAATATTAGTTTTAAAAAATGAGCAATAAGTTCGTGTGGTACTGCATCGCTCACAGTACATCTGTTAGCCTAATTTGACAAACTACGATACATGACCAATCGTGAGCCTTTTTTCAATGAGGG
The DNA here is from genome assembly GCA_018907245.1 of Eupristina koningsbergeri. Lineage (NCBI taxonomy): Eukaryota > Metazoa > Arthropoda > Insecta > Hymenoptera > Agaonidae > Eupristina > Eupristina koningsbergeri. Next base: position 487,348 of record JACCHV010000157.1, read on the forward strand.
CAATATGTTTCGAGAATAACTTTATAAAAAAATAATACTTGAAATTACAGGTTTACCAAAGAATCAAAAATATGTTCATTAGTTTTCCAGATTTCAGATACTAGTATATTTTTCACTGCATAATATTGTTAAGTACATATAAATATGATTTTATATACCGGGTTCAACTCAACTAGTCGGAGTTATCTGTAACTCCGTAGCAAAAGATGAAAGTCAGTTATGAGAAATAAGAACACTTCCGTCTATGGATCGAATAATGTTTATTAATTTGAATGCCAGGGAGACGCGATGCTCGAGTGTGTATCGCGTTATTATTTAGACTACGAGTCTGATAGCTTACTCCTTATCCGTGATTTTAAAGTACTTTTAATTATCATGTGACGTGATTCGTGGGTCCGTCACGAATTAATCCAAAATTATTCCACGAGAAGCGCGAAGGCTGAGTTATCCCAATCTTGGAATCATCTACGAGAGTCTTCGTGGCTACCCGATCCCACGATCCGAGTGCTGAGTCCGCGGTTTCGTCAAAACCCTCGCAGTCAGCGTGCGTTATCGGCCCGACGGCATCCAGCTTCGCGTTGACTTCGGATGCGCGGAGTTGAATTCTATGTGTAGCTTAGCAGGCGCCTTGAATCTGGCGTTATCAATGTTTTCGCGGGATCACGATGTTTTCCCAAAAATGCTGATGTCGCCTTGCAGTGGATGCATGACGTACCTAATAATATAATTACATAAATAATAATGAAAATTGCAGATGTATTTATTATATGTATGTTTATAAATAGTATAAAATTCAATATAAGTGTAAAATATTTCTTGTGTATGACGAAACTATTCAAGTAACACTTTATTATATTTAACAATTTCAGATTTGATAATGAGGCTGCTAATGAAGACATTGAACAATATGATGATTATAATTATCGGGAACCACTTAATAAAAATAATGATCTTCATATTGAAGAGGAAGAAGATGAACGAGAAGGTATGTCAATAGCTTTATTACATTAATTTTTAAAATTACATTTTTATATAAATTCTTTGTTTTAGATGCCGATGATTATATTCATAATAACATGAATGTAGTTAAAAATGAGTAAATATTTTTATAATATAGAGGTAATATTTTAATAGCATTTAATATTAGTTTTTTATATTAAAGTAAAAACCTTGTACTTGTATTGAAATAAAAATTTTGTTACTTTTTTTACATTGCAATAAAATATAATATTTATTGTATTTTATACATAATATTAAATTAATGTAAGCAGTACAAATTTTTATTAAAAAAAATTAGTTATTTAATTTTTATTTAAAATATCTTTGTTGGTTCGTTAACTTTTTTGTTATGTAATTGAAAATATATTTAAGTTGTTTTAAACAAAAAATTTATATCTTATTTTGGTAATTATGTGTCAACATCATTAAATGTATAATTTAATTTTAAGTTTAAATTTCTTTTTTTCTAAATATAAATATAAAAAAGTGTAACTTAAAAACTAATGAATAATTATAAAAATAAAAGTATCAAAAAATAAAATAAATAAAATAATTTATTTAAATATACCTATATTTTCAGTAAACAAAGAAGAGTTATATATAAAAAAAAAAAAAAAATAAAGGAAAAATGAGAAAATTATATTTTTCTACAATAAAAGATATTGTTAAATATATTAACTTCGAAAACTTGATGTTATTTTAATGATTCATAATACTTAATAATTGAATTTAATTATATAAATTTTCTTATTAATATTAAATTAATGTCAAATTTATCTCAGAAATAATAACAGATGGTAGTTAAATATAAATAATTAATTTATTATGAAAATGAACTTACCCATAAAGTTATCAAAGACAAAATCTTTATGCGTGAGCAAGTGTATACAATACACAACTGGCCATCCATACATAAAGAGGCAATGACGAGACTCAAGGTGTGAAAAGAGGGAAACCCTATGCTATCATAGCATAAAATTAGCTCACGCAAGATGTTGGAGACCTAATGTAATTAATATGACTACGTATAATTTAAATAATTTAGTGATACAATTTTTTAGTACGAGGATGAATGAATGCGAGTATAAAATTCACTTAAAATAAAGGATAGAGAAAAAAAAATAATTAAAAAATATTACATATGAGTATTTATGTAATATTATATTTAATTTACTTATTGATTCCTTTATAGAGGTACAATATTTAAATTTCGTAGCGTGTGAGTGGAAAAGAAAGACCAAGAGAGTCAGTAGAGGTGGATCGTGGTAAACACAGTGATTGTACTCACTATGAATAAAATGAGCGTGTTACTTAAATTAGATGAGCCCAAAAAATGTCGTATATAAAATCTGATATCTTTTATAGTTGTTTGAGTATACAAGTTTATATGGGAAGAGAGGGGATTTTATCAATTTTCTTGAGAATTTTCGGCAATTTTTCCTAGACTCTTCATGCATTTTGTTTATTATTTCATTTTAAGAAAAATTAATTAATTTAATATATTTTTACATCTTCTTACCCATATTTTTACAATTATTTTCTGATTTTTTACACCTGCCCAATCAAATTCATTGGTATTACATTTAAAAAAATTGATTATTATTAATTTATTATTTATTAATTTATAAATAATTAATTTATTCATTTATTTATTTATTCGTTTATTATTTATTTGTTTATAAATTTAATATTTATTAATTTGTTGATTAATACGTGACGCATTTAAAATGCTAAAAACCGAAATATACTTGCAGCGTCAAAACGATCAGTTGAGTCCAAGAACTGATAAATTGGAGTAATAAAGGAAATGGTGGTGGAATCGAAGTAATCGACGAATAACAAAATTCGCGGCTAGTCGAATTACCGAAATCGTTACTTCAAAAAAATTCATGAGGCCATGAAATGAAATGAGAACTCGATGGAAAAATAATAACGAGGGTCGCTGACAAGGTGATAACCAGCGTTGGGCGTAATCCTGGGTCCTAACAGAAGAACTCGTGAATTTAGTAGTTATCTATCAGAAAGATGAAATGAGTAAAATCGGAAAAAACGGATGGAGGGATTTCGATTCGGGCTGTGATCGAATCAACACCTAAAAAATCATTTTGAATTGTCGAGACTAAGAATTTTAACTTTTATAACCTCTCAATGACATAATCATAAATAGAGTCCACGATTCTTTACATCACACGCTAACACGCTTGAACTCTCTTTTCCAATTGATTGGAATAAATGATATTCAGCTTATAAATAATTGCCGTTGATTATTTAGTTATCCAAACCTTTAAAACATTCAAGCGCTTTGACTACTTTAAGTACAGCAGATTCTTACCTGTAATGAAAAATACAATTACAATTATATTGTTCGACGCTTTCTCATACCTGTCGATTCTTCGATGGTAAGAAAGCTCCGCGCTAAAGAAAACAATGGTAAGGGCGGATTGTAAATTTATGAGAGCTTGGAAATTCTGGGCGGAGGAGAAACGCTTCCTCCCCTATAAACTCTGCATTATTCTCCCTCAGGAATTTGCGTTTAGTAGATTGAAGTTTTTCGCATCTCAATTTCTTTCGCCAATTATCTCAAACTTTCTATCGATTCACTTATCTGATTGCGATTTTGCTATAGCGTTCGTATATGTGTGAGTGTGTGTTGGTGTGATCTTTGCATTGTGCATGCATACATTTGAGCGCAAGATTTTACCAGCGAGTCACCCCTTTGGGAGACTTCAGCACTAATTGCCGCGATCACGAACTGATCCAGACATCTCGCTCTAAGTGGCATCGAGCGACGTGAAGGACGCGGTTGATTACAAACTACTTCGAAATCATTGCTAATGTCCAGAGGACGCCAGCTGAGTGAAGTGACTGCGAGCATTTCCTCCGCCGGAGTGAATTACACGTATGAAATATTTAAAAGTTTTTTTCTCCGCGCGAGAGGGATTTTTTATGCCGTGTATATGTGGAGTCGAATAAAGTATTATTTGTAAGGCTCAATTCTGGTAGATTTATTATTTAAACAAATCACTTATCTTTCTCTCCTTTCTTTTCGTTAAGGTAATCATTACATTTATTAATTATTGTATATACATTACAATAAATTAAATACGTATCAGTTTGTTAATTTATTATACTTAGCTTGTTATTAAATTAAATCGTATTTATTTATTTAACTTTTAATTGGTGTTAATTTATTTATTACCAAAGAGTTGAATTTGTTAAAAATTAAAGGAGCTAAATGATCAATTTTCATTAAAATTTTTCTTAAACCTAATTATCATTTATTGTTTTCTTCTTAATATTTATTTTTTTTCTTTTTCATATGCCAATAACAATCTCCTATATAATAGTTGTATTTTTGTAGTATAAATATTTCACAATGGATTAGTTTGTTTTTTTGATGAATGTTTAAAATTACATGTCATAATTTGTGTTCAGCATTTCTATCTATATCTATGCTATCGAAAAAAATTCCAAAATCTGGTGTTCATTATTTTTTTACGTCTTCTTTGAGCTTTAAATCATCTTTTAATCTATGTATTTTCTGTAAGAGGCGAGCTTTCTAAAATCTATTGCATAATTTCTTACGGGGGTAGATATACATTTCCCATACTAAATGTCACTTTATCGCTCTATTCATTAATAATTTTATATGAGAATGTATATATTATACGTTTTGATATATGTTGCGAAGAATCTATATTTGTCATCTTGCCTCAATTTTTTATAAATTTAAGTAATGTGTAATAGAGTTCCGTAATTGAGCTATACTAATTCTCTCACTCACAAACATGTATATTTGACTACTTTATTGCATTGAGTATGTAAGATCTTAAATTATCTATATGCTACTATATGCGATATTATAAAGGATTCTGTGTTGTTTAATAATCAATATTCGAAGTTAAGAAGGTTGCCTTTGTAGTGTCTTGTAGTTTATGTGAGCAATACATGTAGTTGTAGTCTAATAAAAAGTAGATTAACGTTATTTATAAAGGCACTAATTAGTCGAGCTGAATCTGGATATTTGGCCAACTGAAAAGAACACATCAGTATAAGAACGTTGATAACGGCGTGCAAGCTCTAACGATAAAATAAAACTTAAATTAATATCAATCACTACTAATAATAATCAAGCTTCACTAACTATTGACTCAAGGGAAATTCCGTTAAATTTGAACAAAATCTCAAAGGTCACTTTTATTAATTTTATACGATGACTATCAATAATTTAAATTTAATGAAAAATACAATGAAATAATAATAATTATATAAATTACTATAATTTAAATTAAATTTGAATTTATAAAGTAAGAATTTTTTTTTAAATATATTATAATAAATAAAATTGAATATAATTTATATTATATATTTCATAATTCTTTCTCCCATTGATTTTTTTCCATTTATTTATATAAATTCTAGTTACTCTACTTCTTTTCCAAAATTTGATTGATCTCTATTGGATTATATTAAAAAAAATTGTCTCCAAACAATATCAAATTATATTAGTCACAACCAACAAATATTAAAATTTATTTATAATTATTATAAATAATTTTCCACCACTACACTTCAATATTAAGATTGCAACGAGATTTGCTCAGAGGGGCAAGGGGCCCTCTCGATGCTTCTAGCAATTCGTACGCGCACATTCAGCACCGAGCAATGGAGGTGGTGTCGCACCTCGGAGCGCGTGACTCGGGAGAAAACCTTTCCGGCTCTTCACCGAAACACTCCTCTTCTCGAATATCCCGCTGCTCACGATGTCGTGTCAGCAACCTTTTCCGATTTCCATCGTCACGTTACCGTGGTGATAAATTTCCGAGTCATATACGCTACCGTGTCGACTCAATCCTTATAAAAAGGGCGCTTTTGTTCACGATAGGCCCTTTCCTCTCTATCTAGTCGAAACAGATCTCTGCGCCTTTAGAGTAATATTGCGATTTCGCAATATTGACACCGTCCAATCATTGTTTATGGTTTCATAAGCTTTCCCTTCCGTGATCCAATTAAATGGTTATTTTATAATTGCTCGAGTTATTCCGAGTATATTATCGCCAAAAATTAAGTAAATTCTTACTCAGACATGAGGGTATTTGTTAAGAAATTGTTTAGAATTGCTCGTCTTATTTCCGGTTTATTTTATGTTGGATATAATCACAATCACGTTCCTTGTTAAGCAATTATCCTTATTGTAATAGCGCGTACTGCTACCGTTTTATTTTACAACCTACGTTAATAAAGCTTGTGCAATTGTTGCTAAGCAGTTAATTTATCATCGCTCGTGCGGTGACACTCTTGTTATTATTTGTGATCGGTCCAGAGGTCAGTTGTAGTATATACAAAGCTTCACCTATGATTGACATATATGAGTTGACCAATAACTAATTTGTAAAGTGATCATATAGTTCGATCACTGGTTAATTTAAAACAGCGGAAAATAGCGTTGTTTACAGGTAGTTTGAAGGTTTGTTATTGTCAACAACCTTCAGGGGTCGATCCCCTCGTAATATATAAGTTTATCATTGGTTCTTTCTTTCTTTGAATAAATAAATAGAATTTGTTATTTGTATTTTAAGGAGCATTAAAGGACCACTGCTGGTGTAATCTATTTAATTAAAATCCTCTTGTTATTATTGACTTCACCTATTTGTCGACGTACCAAATCCCTGGGAGACCAGCTGCCGCTGATCCCGGTGTAAATCTTTCTATTTCTTCGACAAAAGTTCGACTTTGCCATTCATGGGTGGAGGTCGAGTCGAGCGCTCGTTGAGAAAAATTATAAGATGTTCGCCGGGATAAGCGACAGCCGGTCTGCCAGAGATTTTCGAAACGTCGATCAGGGTAAACTCAATAACAATACTTAATTTAAATGAATAAAAAAAATCACCAACGTGACGCTTTAATTTGTTCAGTTCTGAAATTACAAAGAAAATTTTAAATTAAACGACAATACTAATCGCTAAATCAATCTATATATAATTTAAATATTAAGCATTTAATAATTCGATCTACAAATTTGACCGCGCTAGCTTACTCGTTTTAACTATTATAAATTTATGTTGACCCTCGGGCGGGTTACCGTACGGAACCACACAATGATTCAATACACCGCAAGTGATCGGTATTCACCTGGACGTACTTTATCTTAATAAATACGGGGAAATAAGACGATACAATAAAACGAAATCTCACGTCACAAAAATACGGGAAAAATTAGGCGATATAATACTAAAATCTAGTGACGTATTTTTAGTCACACAAAATCGGGGAAATGGGAAAATGAAGGAAGCGGTGCAATACAGACGTTTAAAGAAGAGTCTGTAGTGCGTGGGAGACTCATCGAGAGTCAAAGGTGGACAGCGGATCGAGCACTTAATTGCAGTGGACGCAATTAGGGCTCGTAATCAAGTTCGCTCTCAGGTGTGAAGGGAAAAAATTAAAACTGTAAGTGATTTTAATTTTTTTTATAAGGAAATGAGCGCTCCGAAAGCGGGTTTCGCCCTGGAAAAGGGTCTTCGCGGAATCGTGAAGACCAAAATCAAGGTGAAAATTATCGTGGCCCTTTCGGGCCGCCTGAAGTTCTTGTAACGAGCAAGTCTCGTTACAATATAATATCAAATATATACCAACACTACTCTATAATAATACTATAACTACACTATCTATAGCAATTAATAATTTAATAATTTGATATCTTTATAATACTAGAGATACTCAACTAGGCAACAATATAAGATCTTTCTAATACGAGAGATAATATATTAAAGATAACGAAATTTTCTCTTTTTGAGAAAATCCCAACCTTTCATATCACTACTTTATTTATTTACCAATTATAAACTTTCTTTTCTGACTTTACGCCAAATTAAAAATTTATAATTGGTTATTTAATTAATATAGTTTGTCTTCCTTCTCGCGATTCAAAATCTTTCACTGGGATTGGTTTATTAATCATAATATTAAATGAGACACTAAAAATATAAAAACTACCTCTCTGTTGATAATTATATAAACTGTAATTATCGGCCATTTTACGGCGCCACAATACTTTAATTTGTCATCACTTACACTACCTTACACATGCATTATATATATACAATACACTTTCCCGCCTATCGTTGTCTCTTTTCAATCCATGAACATCAAGGCATGCCTCGACATGCAAGCACATGGAGCCGGCGAACCTCATGTTGACAGTTTATCAACAAAGAAAAATTAATATTGTAAAGAATTATTTCTACCATCCCATCAACAACACTACAATATTTCGTGAGATTTATCATTTGTTTATTAATTATAAAACTTATTTTATATATACACATATAATTACAAAATAATTATTATTACTATATATATTATTTTCAGGTTACTATACAGAATTTTACAACAGAATTTTTATTTATGTAATAATGAATATTTATTCATTATAAAGCTCATTACATGTTCTTAACAGTTATTTATTTACTATGGTTACAAAATTTTTAACACAAAATTTTTTTCGTTTAATTTTGCATTTATTCCTTTAATAGTACATAAAAATTCGTTGTTGTAAATTTGATTCAATAGTTTAACATTGTCAATTTTGTTAGAGATTCAGCGGTAATTACTAGATTGACCTTTCTCTCGAGAAGTTTAATAAAACTTCTTTTATCATTTATATTTAATTTAGTTAAGAAATTACATAAACTCAATGAAAAACTAAGTTAGTCTTAGGTAAATATGTAAAAAATATCAAGTGTATGAATCAGTTTATTCTCGAACGACATATATATATATATTTTTGTTTCAGATGATTATAAAATAAATTCAATATCTCTAACAAAAAAAGAACCACCACTGGTAACAAGAAGTGTATAAATTTACTGAGATTCATATTTTTCATTAAAATCTGATGAAATACTCTATGTACTGAAAAATATATCCGCAACTCATTAGACTTTTCACTAGAAAATACAAGCTATATTTTCGCTTAGGTGATAATGTAAATTTGTGAACAGCTTTATAACTAAGAGGATCAGATTATAGTGAATTTAAGGATTATTATCACATTTGACTATTTTTTTAATAACAAATTACATGATGATACTTCAACTAATGACACATTTCACTACACGACTTACTATTAATACTTTTATTTACTTTTATTTTAATTCTGAATTCCGCTAGATAAATAATTCACCATCAGACTAACGAAATTTCTGCCAAGATAAACACTATCTCGATTTTATATATGTATATAATTTATGTTATAAACTTACACCACAAAGATAATAAATGTACAGATATATATATTTTAATAATTTAAAATTTTACCTTGTATGCAGAGGGTTATATTAATATTAAAAATAAGATAACAAATTCTAAGTATATATATAAAGATAATTTCCACGTGTAATTGATGATATATAGATATAGCTTTCAGGCTGGTCTTTTTTTTTATTTCCAATTGATAATATTCTCGTTATTATTTAATTGTTAGTATATCTCTAAGTCTGTACTAACTCGGGTACTGCTATCTCACTCTACTTCAATTATCTCGATATACATCCAGCATTGCCTACACGGGAAACCGGTCATACGTAAAGTAACATGGTGCCGGCTGGCTTCAAATTGACAGTTTGTCAACAATGTTTTATTTTAATAAGTTCAACTAATTCCTAGATGCGAGACTACATTGATACAATTCTATTTTATTTTGTTCTATTTTGGTCCATTACTATATAACTATTTTCATTTATTAATTTATTTTATTGCAATTTCAAAATAATACTGTTTAAAGGTTAATTATAGAAAGTTATGCAGGACATGTTAATAAAAAATTTACAGCATGATATATATTGTAGTCAGAACGTCGGTGAAATTTTTCTATGAAATTTTTTTATTTATTCATTACATTCACACAAAGATTATCAAAAGAATTTATTCTTATTCTATTTGTTTGCTATTAGCTCAATTATTAAGTTTTAAATGAATTGTAATATCTATATATAGCCCAATTCGAAAAAGGCAGAAAATCCTAAGAGATATCAGTATAAAATGTTCATATGAAGAAGAGCAAAATAAATTGAGCACAAGTGCGTTCAATTCAATTTTAATGTGCTTTAGAGAAAGATAAGATTTAGATCAGTGTAAACCACTAGTTAACTATATGTAAGACAGTAGTTGGTAATATTATTCTAATTATCTGATACAGAGTGAATTGTGATATAAATTGAGAAAATAGGATAAAATGTTGTCAATTTCTCTAATATATATATATTAAAGAGAGGAAATCTGAGAGACTAAATGTAACTAGTATTGTCATGTATATAAAATAAGAACATATGCATATGCGAATTATTCAAAAATGCTGGAAGTGAAAATGTATTTGCGTTAGCAATAAGATTAGTTAAATCCCGTAAACAAGGTACACAAGTGTAAAAAGTGCTGCCACGGAGTAGAGTTAAAGCAAACGCAACACGAAGGACGCAGATTATCGTACACAAGAAGCTGCCATCTTGCGAAAATTCCATACCGATTCCCCGTGAGATGAATTTGCTAAGAAACGATGGAAAAACAAAAAAACAAATCCTTGTTGATTCCTATTAAAAAGCATCCCTTCGCTCTTCCTCTCTTTCTTTCTCTTACCACACCTATTATTTCTTATTTCATATTTTTTGATAGCCTTCTTTTACATTTTTCTATATCTTTATTTTCTATCCAGGTTTCCACGAGATAGACATAGTCCATCTATTCACTCATAAATCCCTGCCTTTATTCTTTCTCCACTCTATTCTCATCTTGTTTTCGTTTATCTCCTCGTATATTATGTAGCTGGGGGTGGATTTTTCCAAGTCCAGTATCCATCTGTAGTAATCTGTTTTTATTTTTTCTATTTCTTTTACTTTTTCCTACCCCATATTTCCACTCCATATTCTATTACTCCCTTCACAAGATAATTTAATAGCATCCTCTTTCTTTCGAACTCTCCATAGCATCTTCTTTCTGCGAGACTCCATGTTTTCTTTAGAGCTATCTTACCTTTTGTATCCTCTCTTTTATGTGTTTCTTGTTTCCTCCATTCTTGCTAAATACATATCCAAGGTAATTAAACTTTTCTACCACATCTATTTCCTTTTTTTTCCACTTCCAGTTGAGTTTTTTTCCCTTTCTCCCCTTTTAAAAGTCATTACCTTGGTTTTGTCTGTATTTAGCTCCAGTTTTCTATTTTTCAAAAATTTTTCCATAACCTTCATCATCTGTTCTATAGTTTCTTTGTTTTCCGTTATTAGCGCTATGTCATCAGCATAGGCTAGTGACCATATCCTTTTTCCATCTATTTTTGTTCCTCCTATGTTTGTTTTTGCGAATTCTGCTTCTAGGATATATATATGTTGAATAAAAGAGGGCTTAGGCTGCAATCTTGCCTTAAACCTCTTTGTATTCTGAGTTGTTTAGACAATCCTTCTTTTGTTTTTATCCTTATATGTGTGTCTTTAAAGATGTTTTTTATCTCCTCTGTTAACTTTTCGTCTATATTGTTTTCCTTCATTATTTCCTAATGTAATTGATGAACTCAGGATTCGGGATGATGTTGAAGGAGTTATTGCAGAAAAAAGCACTGATATTCGGCAAGCCAACAAGACACTTTATTTTCACAATCGATAACACACGAAGATACAAAAAGAATGCACATTCGCACCGTGCCGCTGCGTCAGAGCATCTGACTCACAAAAAATTCATCGACGCGTAATTAGACCGTTTATCATAAGCTCCGCCCTTCGCGAACTGATTTTCAATTATTTTCTATGAATAAAGGGGCGGTTAAACTTATTGTTTCAACCGTCGCTACTCCTAGAATTTTCTATTTCTAGCGCTTTCCCGAACCCGCGGAACGCGAACACACACACAAACACACATCTCTCATTACCCCTGGGCATAAAAAACTTCCGGCTTGCGGGAAGAAAAAGCCCATACAATATAATCACAACATTCTCGCGGATTTAATTTACAATATAAAAAAGAAAGAAGGGTTTTACGTCTTCGCCTCCGAGTCATGCTAGATAGAGAGAAGAAAAGGTGACAAGCATATAATAATCAAGCAGTTAATTTTTTAGTAATAATTCATAGATTCATGCTAGCGAAAGAAGAGACAAATAGAGAGAGAGAGAGAGAGAGAGAAAGAGAGAGAGAGAGAAAGTGGAGGCGTCCACGAGTATTCCCTCGCGACAGCACACACATACGCACACACGCATTCCCTTCCCGCTCACACAAACGTAAAGCTACACGTGTGTCCCTATCGAGCTTACAGCTCTACACAGCCAAGCGCACAACAAAATTTGCGCATTTTATAGGCTCTTAGCATTTTTTTCTCGCGGGCGTCCCCGCATCTTGGACACACGCCTTCCTGGGAAACATTTTCCCAGTTCCGTCCCTAACATCCTCCCCCCGCCGTACAAACCTCATGCGTTTGTACCTTTAAACGAACTCGGACACGACAAGTTGTCCTCCACATCATCGCTGCGCAACAGCGTTTCGCTTGTAATCAACCTCCTAACCAACTTACCCACTATTTTCTACGCATCGCCCGTCCTACCCCTCCAATAATGTAATCAGCTTGTGCACCGGCCTTACATATTCTCCGCACGCTGTTCGTATTTTTGCTACCCTCGTTTGTCCGTCCTTCGCGGGGAAGACTTCGATAATTTGCCCCTTTGGCCACTGGTTTCGCGGACTATTGAAATCTATAATTAATACCAAATCTCCTACTTTCAGCGGCGTCCTGACGCCGGACCATTTTGATCTCGTAATCAACGTCGGCAAGTACTCGCGTAACCATCTCTTCCAGAAATGGTCTGACATATTTTGAACAATCCGCCACTGCTTCTTTAAGGAAATATCCCTTGACTCATACCTTCCCAGATTTAATTCCCCTGAAGTGGACCCGATGAGAAAATGATTCGGCGTCAGGGCCTCGCTGTCGCGTGGATCGAGAGAAACGTGAGTGAGAGGTCGTGAATTGATGCTATGTTCGATTTCAACGAGCAACGTGATTAGCACCTCCTCAGTGGGAGCTTGCTCCCGCAACACGAATTTCAGGGAAGTTTTAACTGACCGAATTAGACGCTCCCAAGCCCCTCCCATATGTGGCGCGTCCGGAGGATTGAAATACCACTCGATGTGCTTCCTAGTCGCGTAGTCCCTTAATTTATCCCGATCTAGGTGTTCGACTGCTTCCTTTAGCTCACGGCTAGCCCCTTTAAAATTAGTGCCGTTGTCACTATATATTATTTGGGGTGTCCCTCTTCTTGCCGCCAGTCGTTGTATTGCCATTATCGCGGAACTTGCAGATAAGCTGCTGGCTAATTCTAAGTGAACGGCTCGCGTCGTCAGGCATGTGAATATTACCCCCCATCTCTTCTCGCGTCGCCGACCTATTTTAACGTTCATTGGACCATAATAATCTACCCCACAATGAGAGAACGGACGTTGACGAATAGCTACACGACCGGGGGGTAGCGGAGCCATCAAAGGATTGATTGGCTTTCTTTTGTTTACTTTGCACTTCCAACATCGGCTTTCTATCGTTTTAAGAGCGTTCCTAACACCTACTATACTAAACTTTTGTCTTAGTTCATTAAGAACTGTCTCGCGGCTCCCGTGGTAGTGCCGCTCGTGATATTCCCGAATTATCATCCTCGCGAGCTCGTGTTTACCGTCTAAGATTACCGGGTTGTTGTTGAATCCGTATGGGACAGCATTTGTAACCCGACCGTCTGCGCGTAGAACCCCGTCCTCATCTATAAATGGCGTCAACTTTGCGATTCTACTGGACTTTCCCACTATGCCTCCTTTGCCTATCTCCTTTATTTCTTTTCCGAAACAATCCCCTTGAATCGTCCGGTTCCAAAACTTCTCAACTTCTGCGGAGGAACCCTTTTCTACCCGTTTCCGCCAACGTCTCCCGTACTTTAATACGCGACGCCCGAAAATTTCCAAACCTCTTACTCCCAACAGACGGTATGGCAGTGGTAACACGAAGCCTTTGACAAAGTTCACCGACAGGGTGTAGGCGTCGACCGTCTCCTCCTGGTTGGCCTCTCTGTATTCATCTACGGCTTCCAGTGTCGGTTCTTTAGGCCATTCCTTCTCTGACTTTCGTAAAAACGTCGGCCCCCTGAACCATCGCGAGTCGTTGTTAACCGAGTTGTTGGCCCTAGTCGCGTCATCTGCCGGATTTTCGCCCGTAGGTACCCACCTCCATTCCGACTTCTGAGACAATTTTCCCACCTTTCTAAGTCTGTTCTGGACATAAACCTGTTTCACTTTCGGTTCCGACCTTATCCACGATAGTACGATAGTCGAATCTGTCCAGAACCATCTGCGGTCGATATGGATTTCAAGTTCGCGTTCTATGTAATGCGCGAGCTGTGTTCCCAATACTGCAGCTTGCAGTTCTAATCGGGGAATGGTTTGTTCCTTCTTTGGGGTGATCCGGTTTTTCGCCATGAGCATGACGACGCGGGACCTATCACTGTCCGCCCTCTTTACCCTTAAATATGACACGGTCGCGCAGGCTTCCTTGCTGGCGTCGCAGAACGTGTGCAAATCGACTTTACAATTTTTCCAACCCTTCCCTATTATACCGCGGGGGATCTTTACCTCCCTCAATTTTCTAACGTCTTTTAGGAAGTCTAAAAATTTCGCGTGCTCCTCCCTTCGAACTGTTTCGTCCCACTGTACCCCGCTTCGCCAAATATCGCGCATGAGGACCTTTGATTTTAACGTAAACGGGGCTAACAACCCTAGCGGATCGAATACGGACATTATTGCGCTCAGAATTTCCCTTTTCCTCGGAACTGCCTTCCCTTTCAATATTTTCTCGGAAATGCGTTTAAACCTCACGTCGTATCTTAGTTCGTCCGTTGAGGTATCCCAATACAGTCCTAAAACCCTTTCCTTACTATTGGTATCCAAACTAACGTAACCTTCCTTTCCGTCCCTGTCGCGCGTGACTTCCCGCAATACCCGGTGAGAATTACTTGCCCAGCCATACATTTTGAAGTTTGCTTCCGCATTTATTTCTGTCACGTCCCTGATTAAGTCCGCGAGTTCCCTTTCGTTGTCTCGACTTACTAAAAAATCATCCATGTAGCTGTTTTTCTCGATTGCTTTCGCGGCCTCGGGTTTTTTATCCGAAAAACGCGCGGCATTCTTATTCTTTATAAAAATCGCGCTGCAGGGTGACGACTTCGCGCCAAAAATCAATGAATTCATTTCATAAACCTCCGGAGGCCTTTTACGGTCTCGACCGCGCCATAGAAACCGCTGAGCTCTTTGATCCTCGTCCCTCACCTTGACTCGTAGAAACATGTCTTTTACATCGCCTTTGATTGCTGTCGCGTGTTGTCGAAACCGTAAAAGAACTCCTGGTAATGATTCTAACAAATCCGGCCCCGCATCTAACTGATCATTTAAGCTACAGTTCCCTGATTTTGCTGCCGCGTCGAAAACCAAACGTACTCTACCGGGCTTGTTCACGTTTGTAACCCCAAAATGTGGCAGATACCACATTCTCCCTTCGATTGTACGAGATGCCTTTCGCGCGTACCCTGCCTCGATGAAACGGTTCATCTCTTTATAATATAAGTCCGCGTATTCACAGTCGCGGTCCAGTCGTTTTTCTAATGTGTACAGTCGTCTTAAAGCGGTCTCGTATCCGTCCGTTGCCGGTCTGAAATCGCGTTTCCATAGAAGCCCTGTTTCCCAGTAATTTCCCTTGAATTTACTCGTTTCGTTTAGGATCTTTTGTGCGTCCGTGACGTCTTTGTCCGACTCTGAATCTGCGATGCCCGCGCACTCTAAATCGAAATATTCGCGCATCAACTCGTCCAATCGTGATTCGTACGTCTGTTCGTTTGTGTCCGTGTCTCCTTCATTGGTTAACGTCATGACGGCATGTGATTTCGCGCCTGTTCTTTTCCTTGTACCAGTCATCGGTCCGTGTATCGCCCAGCCCAACCGGGAACGTGACAGCGCTAGAGCATGATCTTCCAGAGCTATTAATTCGCGGGTAGCTATTATCTCCCAATTATCCTGTCCTATAAGTATACCTACTTTCGCGTTTTCGTACGGTTTTAGGTTAATTTTTTCCCGATCGAATTTCAACTCCCGGATCAATCTTTTGTCCAATGTTTGTTTTGGCAAATTTAAGTTTTCGACCGCGATCGCGTTCCGTATCTCCCCCTTTGCTAAATCGCCCCTGATTCCCACCTTTACCTTCGCACATCCATCGATCTCCCTTTTACCATTTATCCCCCTTAAATTCAACCTTAACGGTGTCCCGTTTAACCTTAGTTCGCGCGCGATTCCCTTATCCAACAAAGTCACCGAGGACCCTTCGTCCAGAAGTGCGTACGTTGAGATCTCCCGCGCACCGTTGTATAGACCGACCGGTATTACTTTTAAAAATACTGTGCCCCCGCGTAGTCAGCTGCTCCCGAGGGTTGTCGCGTTTTCGAGATTACCCGCTGTCTGTTTTCCATTGCCCGTGTCCTCATGCAACAACATATGATGGGACCCGTTGCACAGGCGGCACTTACCAAAACTACACTGCTTCCTCGGGTGTCCACTGCCTAAGCAGCCGTAGCACAGCCGCAGTTGTCTCGCCAGCTTCCACCTTTCTCTTAGGCTCTTTTGGGCGTAGGCGTCGCACCGCCATACACCGTGTTCGCCTTGGCAGAATTCGCATTTTCTCTTATTTCCGCTACTTTTAGGGACCTCGCGTTCTACTTCTGATTTTACCGCGAAGGTTTGAGCTGTGGGTTTTTTAGACGTTCGGTCAGTTTTGAATTTCCGCATTTTCTCGGAGGGTTTAAGTAAGTCCACACATGACTCGGCCGCGAGCTCCGCCTGCTGACTTATGAAGTCACTCATTACTTCCAGCTCGGATACACCACTGGCCTTGTTACGAGTTTGTTGGAGGAAACTCAGACGCATTTCGGGGGTCATTTTATTACCTAAAATTTTAATAAGATAAGGGGAAAATAGGTGGCCGGTCAGATTTAAATTTCGAAAGGTGGCCGTCGCATTTTTTAACTTGGAAGCAAATTTCCACAAGCTGGTCTCTCCGGTGGCTAGATCGGGAAGTTTCCGAAGGTCCGAAATTATTTTGTCGGCGATTACGTTTTTATTTCCGAACCTAATTCCTAAAGATCGCATAATGGCAGCTGCATCCTCCCCTGATGCTAGAGATGCGTTCAGTACTTCACGTGCCTCGCCCTGTAAAGATTTAAGCAAGCGCGCGATGTTCTCCTCGTCGCTGCATCCTGATAACTTTGACGATCGCTCATATGCTTGCTTGAAAGTAAGCCATTCGTCTGCCTCGCCTGAAAACGCTGGTAAATCGCACGCTCGCGCGGGGCGTCTGGAACTGCTAAATGCTGAGGACGAAGAAGTTTCGCGGATGGTGTCTAACGTGCGCTCGATGGCCTTTATTAGGCCCGCATTTGCTTCACTTAATATAATAGAATCAGAACCGCTTACCGCCGCTGACGCCATCGCATTCGTAGTCGCCATTTCTCTCTCACTCACGCTCGCATTGATCCCCGTCATGGATCCGCTCGATACCGCAGTCGCAGATGGTCGATGTGTTGCCGACTCCATGTTGGTGAGTTGCTGCTGCTGCTCCGTGATGGCGGCCGTCGGCTGCTGCTGCATGGCCATCATCCAAGATGGCGCCGGGACCTGTGGCGCTGATGACCAAGATGGCGTAGGGACCCGTGGCGCCGTCGTCCAAGATGGCGCCGGGACCTGAGACGGCAGCTGGCCGGCTCCGTCGGAGTCATGGTGTTGTCTCGGTGGTGGGGGTGGTCTGCGAGATGCCGACGGTGAAGCTGTCGTCGATCCCTGGTACGGCGATGACGTAGGAGGCGAGGGTACCCTGAACTCCCTCTCGGATGGATGTGTTGGCGACGTCCCCGCATCCTTCTGGCTCGTCGGTGACGGTCTCCGGGATCCCCTTCCTTTCCGCGCGGCTCTCCCTCGTGCCCGCTTGGGAGCCGGTGCCCCACTTCCACGTCCTGGGGAGATGGCTCCTGCCGACCTCGTCCTCATGGCGATTGAAATTTTTAGATTTTATGCCACCACCACTCTCGAAACAATTAAATTTTTAAAATTTTAGATTTCCGAAAAAACACACTTTTTTTTTTTTTAAATAATTTTTAAATTATTTGTTAATTAATTTTAGCTGATTTATTGAACGCGTATGCAAATCGGAAGTTGTCGCGAATTCGAAAAACGCGGAAAAAAACGATATTTTCGCGAATCTCGAATTTTCCCGAGCCTGGAATCGAACCCCGGCCGAGTGAGTTATCAGGCCCCCGCGCTATCCACTAGACCACGGGGGACTGTTACTTTTTCTTACACCAACACCGTTTTCTTTGTCCGCACTCAACTCACTACGCGTGAACGTTATTTAGATTTTAAAATTAGCAACAATTTAATTTGTTTATTTATAAATATGTCGAAAATTTAAATTTACGGTTAAAAACTCGATACGCGGGAATACGATTTTACGCGATTTATGTATATCGATGTTTCACTTAATTTTAACAATTTAATAATTTATTTAATAATTAATAATTTAAAAAACAAATTCGTTTTATTTATAATAATCAAAATTTTTTTTTTTTTTATAATAATCGAAATTTTATTCAACTTCACTACGCGTAATCGGAACTTTCCCCGAAAATGCGTCGACAACTACAAAGAATAATATCGAAATTCCCAGAACCGATTATTATATTTTAAACAATCAAATTTGTTTATAACGATTCCCGCACTTATTAAATTATTAATCACTCGCGATTTGTCACTACCGCGGACGTTTCGCTAGAATAAAGTTTAGACCGAATTCGCACTAAATCAATTTATCAATTATTATTTATTTATTTTTTTTACAACAATTTGTTAATAACAAATTCGGTATTTGCGTTTGAATACGCGTCACTCGCGATTAATTTCGCCGCTGCACTAATTTATTCGAGACGTTTATGCGATTTGTTAAATTTTTTCGAAATGAAACGGAAAAAATAAAAATATTTTATTTAACACCGATAGACTGATCACTCACAAATTAATCAATTTCGCTCGCTCGCGCACTGCACGCGTTTAATTCGCCACTACGCGTTATCTCTTAATAAATAAACAAAAAATTTTTTACGACAATTAGATAACAAAGATTATACTCATCCGTTGCTGATACTCAATATACCACCTCGGGATGATACAACCCTTTGACCACGTTGACTTCTCCGCCGATGCCAATCCTCAATCCTCCTCCTCCCAGTGAGTCCTTGTTTCCCGGAGATGTTGTCCCGGGTTTCGGCACCACTTTTGTAATTGATGAACTCAGGATTCGGGATGATGTTGAAGGAGTTATTGCAGAAAAAAGCACTGATATTCGGCAAGCCAACAAGACACTTTATTTTCACAATCGATAACACACGAAGATACAAAAAGAATGCACATTCGCACCGTGCCGCTGCGTCAGAGCATCTGACTCACAAAAAATTCATCGACGCGTAATTAGACCGTTTATCATAAGCTCCGCCCTTCGCGAACTGATTTTCAATTATTTTCTATGAATAAAGGGGCGGTTAAACTTATTGTTTCAACCGTCGCTACTC
Source organism: Eupristina koningsbergeri (assembly GCA_018907245.1). Taxonomy (NCBI): domain Eukaryota; kingdom Metazoa; phylum Arthropoda; class Insecta; order Hymenoptera; family Agaonidae; genus Eupristina; species Eupristina koningsbergeri. The sequence goes on from JACCHV010000157.1 coordinate 507,018, forward strand.
CTAGAATTTTCTATTTCTAGCGCTTTCCCGAACCCGCGGAACGCGAACACACACACAAACACACATCTCTCATTACCCCTGGGCATAAAAAACTTCCGGCTTGCGGGAAGAAAAAGCCCATACAATATAATCACAACATTCTCGCGGATTTAATTTACAATATAAAAAAGAAAGAAGGGTTTTACGTCTTCGCCTCCGAGTCATGCTAGATAGAGAGAAGAAAAGGTGACAAGCATATATTAATCAAGCAGTTAATTTTTTAGTAATAATTCATAGATTCATGCTAGCGAAAGAAGAGACAAATAGAGAGAGAGAGAGAGAGAGAGGGAGAAAGAGAGAGAGAGAGAAAGTGGAGGCGTCCACGAGTATTCCCTCGCGACAGCACACACATACGCACACACGCATTCCCTTCCCGCTCACACAAACGTAAAGCTACACGTGTGTCCCTATCGAGCTTACAGCTCTACACAGCCAAGCGCACAACAAAATTTGCGCATTTTATAGGCTCTTAGCATTTTTTTCTCGCGGGCGTCCCCGCATCTTGGACACACGCCTTCCTGGGAAACATTTTCCCAGTTCCGTCCCTAACACCTAAAGTTTCTTTCTATCGACTGTATCAAATGCTGCCTTTAGATCCACAAACAGTACATATATTTTCTTTTTTTCCTATATCTTCTTGTCCGTTATGTGTTTTAGTATATATATATTGTTTATTATGGATCTGCCGGCTGTAAATCCTGCTTGTCATTCCGGTATTATTTTTTTGCTTTCTACCTCTTCTTCAATTTTATTCTTCAGTATGTTTGCATATATTTTATATCCAGTGGACCGTAGGGATAGTCCCCTGTAGTTACTTGACAAGTTTATGTCCCCCTTCTTATATGTTAGTGAGTTTACCGCTGTTTTCCATTCTTCAGGCATGTCTTCTCCTTCCCAAATCCTTTTTATTATTTCCAGCAATCTTTCTCTTACCTCTTCCCCTACATATATCCATGCCTCATTCGTTATTTCGTCTATTTCTGGTACCTTTTTCTTTTTTAATGTCTTCCATTTTTTATAGTATTCCTTCTTATTTATTCTATACTTTTCTAGTTTTGTGTTTTCTTTTATATTATTTTGTTCTTCATTTTCTGTTTCTCCTTGTTCTACTTTGTTCAATAGCTTGCTAAAATGTTCTGTCCACCTTTCTTTGCTTATGTTACCTTCTCTATTTGTTTTTCTTTTCGTTCCTTTATTTAAGTATTTCCATATATCCCCTTCATTTTTTATTTTTTTCAGTTCCTTTTCCTCTTTCGCTTTTAGGTCCTTAATTTTTTCTTGACATGTTCTTTTCCATTTGATCTATTGTTTTATATATTTTCCCCTTTCTAATTCCATTTTCTTCCATTTTTTATATTGCTTTTTTGTATTTTTCTTTTCTTTCATGCATTCTTTATCCCACCATTTTATTTTTCCAATCTTCCACTCTTTTATTGTGATTTCCTTGCTACCAGTTTCCTTTTGTATTATTTCTTTTAGTGTATGCCATAGCTCTTTGGCTGTCCTTGTAGATTCTCCTGCTTTGTATCTACCTTCTGTTGCTTTTTTATATTTTTCTATGCTTTCTTCGTACCAAATAGTTATTTTTCTTTTCTCTATTTTCTTTCTTTCCGTAGTTGTTTCACTCTTTTCGTTTCTCTCCTCTCTCAGTTCTATCTCAAACTTGATCGCCATATGGTTCGATTGTATCCTATCTTCTACTCTAAATTCTTTTTTTTTTCCTTTGCTTCCTTCGTTCGCCATTACCAGATCTATGGCAGTGTTACCTCTTGGTCCCACGTATGTGTATTCCCCTTCTTCATCTGCTACCTCTGTTCCATTTCGTATAGTCCATCCATTTTTTTCTACCATCTGTATCAAGCATTTTCCCTTCTTTTCTATTTTTTTATCCTCACTTTTTCTGTTTTCCATTTCTCCTGTCTCTATGTTCATATATCTCCCTTCATTTCCAATTCTAGTGGAGAGGTCCCCCATTATTATTATGTCTGCATTTCCAGTGTAGCTTTCTTCTTCTATCCTGCTTATTTATTTTTCCTTGTCTCTGTTACAATATAGTCTCCAAATATCCATAGTTTTCTCACTTGGATTGTATTTTAGTCTTGTTTTTACCATTTCTTCTCCTTTGTAATTCTCTATTTCTTCATTTTTTATCCTCCATTTCTTGTTAACTCCTACTATTATGCCCCCTTTCGCCTTTCCTTTCTTATTTTCCCTGCTCGCTGGTATTATTTTCGAATCCAGGTTTTTCGATAGCATGTTGTGGCACTTTTCTATGTCCTTTTCTTCTACTCATGTTTCCGTCAAGCAGATGTAATCTATTTTCTCTAGGTATTTCCAGAAATCTCTATCCTTTCCCCAAAATCCAGCTATATTCCAGTATATTAGACTTCTGTTTTTCCTTCTTACTTCCATCTCTTTTTCTTTTATCTTTATTACCTCTCTGATCCTCCCTCTTTCTTTTATTACCTTTTCTTCCTTCTTTAGTCTATCTCCTTCTTATTCTAAATCGTTTTGTTTGACTATTTTTCTCATTTCCTGTCCTTCTATCTGTTTGTTGTTCCTTCTTACATCATTCTCTTCAGTGTCTTTCCTTTTTTCTCCTTCCTGTAGTGCTCTGTTGTTGTTCATCTCCTTCACTATTGATCTTTCATTAATTGATTTTTTTCCGTCTTCTCTCCTTGCGTCCTGCTCTTTCTTTTCCTCTTCTAGTTTTCTCCTTCTCATTTCTGTAGCCTCTTCGTCGTCCTATCTCATCCATTTTTCATCTATATATATTTTATTTATGCTTGTTTTAGCGTATTTCCCTTTATTTCTTGGTTTTTCCTAACCATTTATTTCCTCCTGCTTTTTTCTATTTTCATAGTTGAGATCCTGCTCCAAGTATATTTCTGTTCCGTATAAGTTCCTACTTGCTCTTAAAATTTCATTACGTTTCTTCCTGCATTCAATATTGGCTATAAGCACCTTCTCGCTCCACCATCAGCTCGTTATTCTCGTGTTTATCTTAAGTTTATTCTCGATAAAATTTTTTGGACATTCCGTTATACCAGTCTTCTCCACCTCAGCTCTATTCTTTCCTTTTATCACCACATTCTCCTCTCTTTCTTTTCTTTCCCTCTCTATTATCATCATCCTCACATTTCTTTTTCCCACTCAGATAGATCCTACTTGTTATTGAATCTGTCTGCATTTTGCCCACTCATTACCGACAGATTTGATCTGCTGCTGCTTGTACTACATCTGTTGCCTCTCTCTTTTTTCCCTTCTTCGTTTGAAATGCTTTTTCCTTCTCCTTCTATGATGCTTCCTTCTGTTAAATTTCCTTCTATTATTCTTTCCACCTCCGCTTTCTGGTCTTCATTTATATTTTTATCTTCATCTATTTCTATCATTTTTCCTCCAGTTCATTCACTATATTTTCTGTTTTTGCGTCCCATTTCCATTGCTTGTTTTCGTTTTCTGTTACTTTTCTGTTTATTTTCATAATCATTTCTATTAATTCTCTCATTTCTTTTTCCATTTCTTCTTTCTCCCTACTTGTTATCTCACTTTACTCTTCCCATAATTTGTTTCACTCTTCTGCTTTTTTCTATTTTCCATTCTCATTTTAAACTTCGAAGCTTACCTTCTTTGATATTTTCTTGTTTCATGCAAGAATTAGTTGTAATCCTACTTTTTGTGCCCCTCAGGATATTTTCCATGCTGCCACTTTCCCTCTCTTTTTTTTTTTTGCTTCCTACTCATTTCTGTAACTGGAGTTCTCGTTCCACAGGTGGCGCAACTTCCCTCTCTATTTTCTGCGCTCAACGAGACGACGCCCTCCTTCTGCATAGTATGTACCACATCTTTTCCGCTCATTTTTTGTTCCTTTCAGTAACTTTTTTATCTTTTCACTGCACTAAACAATTCTACTCTTCCACCGAAATCTCTTATTATACATTTTTCAAATAACCACTCATAACTATTATTTCCTTCTATACTTTTTCTTTATTTACAATTTTTATTTCGAGAACAGATATCAGGTTTATTCGATTTACGGTCATTACCGGAAGTATAGATTTGACTAGTTATATTTTAATTTCAATGAAAAAATAACGATTATGATATATTTTAATGTACAAAAACAGATGATATACTGAATGAAATTATGTAATTAAATTGGAAGTTGAGAATTGTTAGAAAATTAATAATTCTAGATAAAAAGTCTAGTAATAGTCAATTTTATTTTTACTAGTTTCTTTTTAAAAAAATATTGATTATGATACATTTTAATAATTAAAATCAGAATTTATACTAAATGTAATTATACTTTGTATTGCGATTCGAAGGAGTGCGTCACGCAGTTGAAAGCTCCGCGAAATATATAAAAGCGTTTTGGCTTAACAGTTATAGAATCAAGAAAAAGAGATACAAAAAGAAAGGTCTCCAAGAAAGGAATAAGATAAGGTAAAAATTATAGTGATTGAAAGTGAAGGTGAAAAGAAAACAGTGAAAAGTGAAAAGTTGAAAGTGAAGGTTAGGGGCACAATTCCAAGAAATCGAAAAGCTGAGCGCGGGAGACCAAGAGCCAAGGAGCATGGAGTACCAAGACAAGGAACTCGAGCAGTCAGGCAGCGCCGCCGCACGGTCGAGCACCCCAACCACTCCGGCGCACGAGAAGGCGGAGAGGGGGGGTAGCACGACTGGAATAAGCAAGAGAGGCAGAGGAGTAAGGAGAAATACCAGACCCTGCTTGAGCTGAAGAAAAAGGTTACATTTGAGAAAAACAGAGAGGAAAAAATAGAAATAATGGAAAAAGAAATAGAAAATGATAGAGACATACAAAAAATAAGAGAGGAACTTAAAGAAGATAGGGAGGCGCTGATGAACTGGATAGAGGTCAAATTAGAAAACATGGATAGAAAAAGAGAAAAAATGAATAAAGAAATGGAAAGAGCGACGAACAGAATTAAAGAACTGGAAGAGGCAGTAGAAAATCTGACAGATTGAAAAGTGGAAGTAGAGGCCAAGATATGCTGGCTTGAAAACGCAAGATTGGGCAGCGAGCATGACGGCGGTGAGATGGAATACATGGACTCAGAGACAGGATCGATCAAGTCAGGGGTCAGTAGAGCCAGCTCACTAAAGTCATGACTTTCAGAAAAAGAGGTAACTGAAATGAAAAAGCTAGTATGGGAAAAAGAGAAAAAAGAGAGGGAAGACAATTTAGTGATTAAGGGAGTAGGTAGAGGAGAGATAGGGGGAAAAGAATTAAAGGGATGGATAGAAGAGTTCTTAAAGAATGGGTTAAAAAAAGTGAAGAAGATAAGGGACACATGGTGGAGCGGGAACGTGATTATCATGAGATTTTTTAATCGGGACGATAAAATTGAGGTCTATAACGCCAGAAGACACCTCATAGGAACTAACATCTTTATAGAATTTAATCTCACTTTCAAAGAGAGGAAAACTCAAGGTGAAATTTCAGAATGGGCAAAACAAATGAGAATTAAGGGAATAGAAACGAAGATAGGGTTTAGAAGAGTAAAATACGAAGGACAGTGGATTAGATGGGATGACGTAAGGACGATGGATAGGATAATGAGAGAGGCAGAGACGAAGGTAAATAACAGCAAACAAGAAAGAGAAGAAAAGGACGAGAAGAGAAGGGAAGAGACAGAGAGAGAAAGGATAGAGAGTAACAAGGAAAAATCAAGGGAACTCCACCACACGAAGACAAGGAAGGATAGTGAGAAAAGAGAGAATGAAAAGTGAATTTAGTATAGAATGGGAGTGGACGAAGTATACGCAGGAGACAAAAGAAAGGGATAAGATAAAGATAAAGAAAGACAAAAATACACAGAAAGAGACAAAGGAAACGACTGAGGAGGACAACGGAGTAGGAAGCACAGCGGAGAAAAAGGCAGTAAGAAAGGGTAGGAGAGAAAAAGGGAGTAATAACACGAGAGATCTGCTCTTTTGGAACACGGCGGGAATTTGGAACAAGGACAAAGACTATTGGGACTACATAAAGACAAAGGATTTTGTATGTCTGGCAGAGACATGGGTGGAGGAAAAAGATAGGGCGAAATGTAAGAAAAAGCTGCCGAAGGAGATGAATTGGAAAATAGTAGAAGCTAAAAGAGAAAAAAGAGAGGAAGGGCCAGAGGGGAATTCATCATAGGAATCAACAAGGACTGGGACATTGAGATAAAAGAACTAGGCACAAGCAAGCTAGAGGGACTAGTAAAGACCAGACTGGAGACGAAAGAAAGAGACCTGGACTTGGAGATATGGAATATATACAATACGGGGAATATGGAAGAAAAATGGGAGGTAATTGAACAAGAGAATGACGAGAACAATGCCAGCATCGTAATGATGGGAGACATGAACGTGAGAACAGGACAATTAGGGAAGTACATGAGTAGAAAGGGGGATGGAAATACAGAAAGAAGGAGAAGTGAGGACAAGAGTATAGACAAGAAAGGAAAGGAGCTAGTAAAAAGGATCGAGGGTAATGGATGGACCATATTTAATGGGACAATGAAGGGGGACGAGAGAAGAGAATACACATACATGGGCGTGTGTGGCAATTCGGTAATTGACTTGATTATAGGAGATGAGACAGCAAGAGGAAAAACTGAAGAGATGGAAAGAGAGAAGAGGATCGAATCATACCACGCGCCAGTCAGTATGAGAATAAGAATAGGTAAGGAGAGAGGAGAAAAAACCAAGATAGGGAAAGAAATTAAGTACAGATGGATAGAACGATGGGACGAAGAGAATAGGGAAAAATACAGGGATAGAACAAACAGAAAGAATACGGAAGATAAAAAAGATTTGGAGAAGAAATGGGAATCGTTAAAAGCCAATATACACGAGGCAGTACAAAAGGAAAAAATAGAGATAAGTGAAAGACAAATGGGGCATAGAAAATGGTGGGACAAGGAATGCAAAATACTAAAAAGAAAGGCCAAGAAGAAATTGGAGGAATGGAAGAGAGTGAAAGGAACAAAAGAGACATATATAGAAATGAGAAAAGTATGGAAGGCTACATGTGAGAAGGAAAAGAAAGAGAACGAGAAAAAAGAACACGAGACACTAAGGAAATTGAAGGATGAAGGTGAGATATGGAGATACCTAAATAGAAACAGAAAACGTAAGGATAAAACGGAGGTAACGATAGGAATAGAAAGATGGAAGGAGCATTTCGAAAGATTATTGAAGGATGGCAAAGACGAGGGAAGAGAGATAACAGGGGAGACACCAAGAAAAACAATCGTTAGAAGAAAAGGGATGAAAGAAATAAATAAGACAGAACTAGAAAAAGTATGGAAGAAACATAAAAAAAGAAAAGCTAAGGGAATAGATGACATCGCGAACGAAGCGTGGATATAAACTATAAAGAATATATAATATAAAATAGAAAAATAGAAAAATATATATATAATATAGAAAAAACTATATGCGTTGTTTGTAGACCTAAAGGCGGCTTTCGATATGGTAAATAGAGAGAAGCTGTGGAATATAATGGAAAAGGGAAAGATCGAGCCACAGATAATAAATAGAATAAAGGATATCTATGGGAACACGAAGTGTATAGTGCAGGTGAACGAGGAACATTCGGAAGTATTCCAAACGAAGAGAGGATTAAGACAAGGATGCTGCCTAAGCTCCACCCTCTTAAACATATATAGTGCAAGACTTGAAGAAATGTTGGAGAAAGGTGGAGTGGGGGCGATAAAAGTAAACAAGAGAAGATTCTGGTCACGACCCTATGCAGACGACGTGGTTTTGCTAGCTGAGAACAGAGAGGCTATGCAAATGATGATGCATACGCTGAAAAGATTCCTAGCTAGCAGAGACATCGAAATGAACATAGAAAAGACGAAGATAATGATATTCAAGAGAGGGAAAAGGGATAGAGCACAAGAATGAAGAAAGAAGAAGTATAGGAAGCTCGGAGAGCATCAGATAGCTGGGCTTTCTATTCAATAGAAAAGGGAATTACAGAGACCATGAAGAAGAAAGGAAAACGAAAGGAATGATAGCAGCAAAAAAATCATGGACCCTGGGTAAAAGAAAATGCGCGGGGGACTTCCGCCGAAGAAGTTTACTCTTCGAATACTTGGTAGGGGGAGTAATCAGCTACGGCGCAGAAATCTGCAGAACAGAAACTACAGAAGAAATGGAAAAAATAAAGATAACATACGTAAGATGGACACTAGGCCTAGATTTCTGCACGCCGAGCTACATCATATATGAAGAGACAAAAGAAAGGAAAATGCAAGTGAAATGGAAAATCAGAAAATAAAATCATCATTATTACAGGCAATTATATTATGCAATCACAAGTGCATTTTACAGTTTTTATAAAATAACCAGCTGGATTCTTTTTCAAATACTTGAAAATGCAATTAAAATTGTATTATTTTGAGACTATATAATTTGTATTTTCGTATTCTAATATGATTTAAACTAAGATTTTATGTTAGAAAATAACATATTCATTATTATAAGCATTTTTATTATGCATTCAAAAGTGCATTTTACTATGTTCATATAAGAAGCTGCTGAATTTTATTCAAATTCTTGAAAATGCTTTTTCAATATCATTATTTTGACACAATATACTATGTTTTTTGTTATTTTAATATGAATTAAATCAAGATTTTATGGTAAAATATCAAATTGTCATTATTATAAGCTGTTTTATTATGCACTTACAAGTGCATTTTACTATATTCATAAAAGAACCAGCCCGATTTTATTTTAAATACTCTAAAATACATTAACAATTTCATTCTTTTAAGACTATATACTGTGTTTTTTGGTATTCTAATATGCATTAAATTAAGATTTTATGTTAGAAAATCTAAATATCCATATTATAAACTGTTTTATTATGCACTCACAAGTGCATTTTACTATTTTCATATATAAGCCAGCTGGTATTTATTTCAAATCCTCGATAATGCATTTACAAATTTCATTATTATGAAACTATATACTGTGTTTTTTGGTATTCTAATATGAATTAAATTTAGTCTTTATGTTGGAGAATCAGGTTGTAATTATTATAAACAATTTTATTATGCACTCAAAAGTGCATTTTACTATGTCCATATAAGAAGCAGCTCGATTTAATTTCAAATCCTCGATAATCCATTTACAATTTCATCATTTTGAGACAATACACCTTGTTTTTTGTTATTTTAATATGTATTAAATTAAGCTTTTATGGTAAAATATTAAATTGTCATAATTATAAGCTGTTTTATTATGCACTCACAAGTGCAGTTTACTATTTACATATTTAAGCCTGCTGGTTTTTATTTCAAATCCTCTATAATGCATTTACAAATTTCATTATTATGAGACTATATACTGTGTTTTTTGGTATTTTAATATGTATTAAATTAAGCATTTATGGTTAAATATCAAATTGTCATTATTATAAGCTGTTTTATTATGCACTCACAAGTGCAGTTTACTATGTACATATTTAAGCCTGCTGGTTTTTATTTCAAATCCTCGATAATGCATTTACAAATTTCATTATTATGAGACTATATACTGTGTTTTGGTATTCTAATATGAATTAAATTTAGACTTTATGTTAGAGAATCAGATTGTCATTATTATAAGCAATTTCATTATGCACTCACAAGTGCAGTTTACTATTTACATATTTAAGCCTGCTGGTTTTAATTTCAAATCCTCGATAATTCATTTACAAATTTCATTATTATGAGACTATATACTATGTTTTGGTATTCTAATATGAATTAAATTTAGTCTTCATGATAGAAAATAACATATTCATTATTATTAGCAATTTTATTATGCACTCAAAAGTGCATTTTACTATGCTCATATAAGAAGCAGCTCGATTTAATTTCAAATCCTCGATAATCCATTTTCAATTTCATCATTTTGAGACAATACACCTTGTTTTTTGTTATTTTAATATGTATTAAATTAAGCTTTTATGGTAAAATATTAAATTGTCATTATTATAAGCTGTTTTATTATGCACTCACAAGTGCAGTTTACTATTTACATATTTAAGCCTGCTGGTTTTTATTTCAAATCCTCGATAATGCATTTACAATTTCATCATTTTGAGACAATACACCTTGTTTTTTGTTATTTTAATATGTATTAAATTAAGCTTTTATGGTAAAATATTAAATTGTCATTATTATAAGCTGTTTTATTATGCACTCACAAGTGCAGTTTACTATTTACATATTTAAGCCTGCTGGTTTTAATTTCAAATCCTCGATAATGCATTTACAAATTTCATTTTTTATGAGACTATATACTGTGTTTTGGTATTCTAATATGAATTAAAATTAGTCTTCATGATAGAAAATAACATATTCATTATTATTAGCAATTTTATTATGCACTCAAAAGTGCATTTTACTATGTTCATATAAGAAGGAGCTCGATTTTATTCAAAATTCTTGAAAATGCTTTTTCAATATCATTATTATGGGACTATATACTGTGTTTTTTGGTATTCTAATATGAATTAAATTAGGATTTTATGTTAGAAAATCAAAATATCCATATTATAAACTGTTTTATTATGCACTCAAAAGTGCATTTTACTGTCTTCATATAAGAAGCAGCTGGATTTAATTTGAAATACTCGAAAATCCATTTACAAATTTCATTATTATGAGACTATATATGTGTTTTGGTATTCTAATATGAATTAAATTTAGACTTTATGTTAGAGAATCAGATTTTCATTATTATAAGCAATTTTATTATGCACTCACAAGTGCAGTTTACTATTTACATATTTAAGCCTCCTGGTTTTTAGTTCAAATCATCGATAATGCATTTACAAATTTCATTATTATGAGACTATATACTGTATTTTTTGTTATTTTGATATGTATTAAATTAAGCATTTATGGTTAAATATCAAATTGTCATTATTATAAGCTGTTTTATTATGCACTCACAAGTGCAGTTTACAATTTTCATAAAAGAACCAGCCCGATTTTATTTTAAATACTCTAAAATACATTTACAATTTCATTCTTTTAAGACTATATACTGTGTTTTTTGGTATTCTAATATGCATTAAATTAAGATTTTATGTTAGAAAATCAAAATATCCATATTATAAACTGTTTTATTATGCACTCACAAGTGCATTTTACTATTTTCATATATAAGCCAGCTGGTATTTATTTCAAATCCTCGATAATGCATTTACAAATTTCATTATTATGAAACTATATACTGTGTTTTTTGGTATTCTAATATGAATTAAATTTAGTCTTTATGTTGGAGAATCAGCTTGTAATTATTATAAACAATTTTATTATGCACTTAAAAGTGCATTTTACTATGTCCATATAAGAAGCAGCTCGATTTAATTTCAAATCCTCGATAATCCATTTACAATATCATCATTTTGAGACAATACACCTTGTTTTTTGTTATTTTAATATGTATTAAATTAAGCTTTTATGGTAAAACATTAAATTGTCATAATTATAAGCTGTTTTATTATGCACTCACAAGTGCAGTTTACTATTTACATATTTAAGCCTGCTGGTTTTAATTTCAAATCCTCGATAATGCATTTACAAATTTCATTATTATGAGACTATATACTGTGTTTTGGTATTCTAATATGAATTAAATTTAGTCTTCATGATAGAAAATAACATATTCATTATTATTAGCAATTTTATTCTGCACTCAAAAGTGCATTTTACTATGTTCATATAAGAAGCAGCTCGATTTAATTTCAAATCCTCGATAATCCATTTACAATATCATCATTTTGAGACAATACACCTTGTTTTTTGTTATTTTAATATGTATTAAATTAAGCTTTTATGGTAAAATATTAAATTGTCATTATTATAAGCTGTTTTATTATGCACTCACAAGTGCAGTTTACTATTTACATATTTAAGCCTGCTGGTTTTTATTTCAAATCCTCTATAATGCATTTACAAATTTCATTATTATGAGACTATATACTGTGTTTTTTGGTATTTTAATATGTATTAAATTAAGCATTTATGGTTAAATATCAAATTGTCATTATTATAAGCTGTTTTATTATGCACTCACAAGTGCAGTTTACTATTTACATATTTAAGCCTGCTGGTTTTTATTTCAAATCCTCGATAATGCATTTACAAATTTAATTATTATGAGACTATATACTGTGTTTTGGTATTCTAATATGAATTAAATTTAGACTTTATGTTAGAGAATCAGATTGTCATTATTATAAGCAATTTTATTATGCACTCACAAGTGCAGTTTACTATTTACATATTTAAGCCTGCTGGTTTTAATTTCAAATCCTCGATAATGCATTTACAAATTTCATTATTATGAGACTATATACTATGTTTTGGTATTCTAATATGAATTAAATTTAGTCTTCATGATAGAAAATAACATATTCATTATTATTAGCAATTTTATTATGCACTCAAAAGTGCATTTTACTATGTTCATATAAGAAGCAGCTCGATTTAATTTCAAATCCTCGATAATCCATTTTCAATTTCATCATTTTGAGACAATACACCTTGTTTTTTGTTATTTTAATATGTATTAAATTAAGCTTTTATGGTAAAATATTAAATTGTCATTATTATAAGCTGTTTTATTATGCACTCAAAAGTGCATTTTACTATGTTCATATAAGAAGCAGCTCGATTTAATTTCAAATCCTCGATATTCCATTTTCAATTTCATCATTTTGAAACAATACACCTTGTTTTTTGTTATTTTAATATGTATTAAATTAAGCTTTTATGGTAAAATATTAAATTGTCATTATTATAAGCTGTTTTATTATGCACTCACAAGTGCAGTTTACTATTTACATATTTAAGCCTGCTGGTTTTTATTTCAAATCCTCGATAATGCATTTACAATTTCATCATTTTGAGACAATACACCTTGTTTTTTGTTATTTTAATATGTATTAAATTAAGCTTTTATGGTAAAATATTAAATTGTCATTATTATAAGCTGTTTTATTATGCACTCACAAGTGCAGTTTACTATTTACATATTTAAGCCTGCTGGTTTTAATTTCAAATCCTCGATAATGCATTTACAAATTTCATTTTTTATGAGACTATATACTGTGTTTTGGTATTCTAATATGAATTAAAATTAGTCTTCATGATAGAAAATAACATATTCATTATTATTAGCAATTTTATTATGCACTCAAAAGTGCATTTTACTATGTTCATATAAGAAGGAGCTCGATTTTATTCAAAATTCTTGAAAATGCTTTTTCAATATCATTATTATGGGACTATATACTGTGTTTTTTGGTATTCTAATATGAATTAAATTAGGATTTTATGTTAGAAAATCAAAATATCCATATTATAAACTGTTTTATTATGCACTCAAAAGTGCATTTTACTGTCTTCATATAAGAAGCAGCTGGATTTAATTTGAAATACTCGAAAATCCATTTACAAATTTCATTATTATGAGACTATATATGTGTTTTGGTATTCTAATATGAATTAAATTTAGACTTTATGTTAGAGAATCAGATTTTCATTATTATAAGCAATTTTATTATGCACTCACAAGTGCAGTTTACTATTTACATATTTAAGCCTGCTGGTTTTTATTTCAAATCATCGATAATGCATTTACAAATTTCATTATTATGAGACTATATACTGTATTTTTTGTTATTTTGATATGTATTAAATTAAGCATTTATGGTTAAATATCAAATTGTCATTATTATAAGCTGTTTTATTATGCACTCACAAGTGCAGTTTACTATGTACATATTTAAGCCTGCTGGTTTTAATTTCAAATCCTCGATAATGCATTTACAAATTTCATTATTATGAGACTATATACTTTATTTTTTGTTATTTTAATATGTATTAAATTAAGCATTTATGGTAAAATATCAAATTGTCATTATTATAAGCTGTTTTATTATGCACTCACAAGTGCAGTTTACTATGTACATATTTAAGCCTGCTGGTTTTAATTTCAAATCCTCGATAATGCATTTACAAATTTCTTTATTATGGGACTATATACTGTATTTTTTGGTATTCTAATATGAATTAAATTAGGATTTTATGTTAGAAAATCAAAATATCCATATTATAAACTGTTTCATTATGCACTCAAAAGTGCAGTTTACTATGTACATATTTAAGCCTGCTGGTTTTAATTTCAAATCCTCGATAATGCATTTACAAATTTCATTATTATGAGACTATATACTATATTTTGGTATTCTAATATGAATTAAATTTAGTCTTCATGATAGAAAATAACATATTCATTATTATTAGCAATTTTATTATGCACTCAAAAGTGCATTTTACTATGCTCATATAAGAAGCAGCTCGATTTAATTTCAAATCCTCGATAATCCATTTTCAATTTCATCATTTTGAGACAATACACCTTGTTTTTTGTTATTTTAATATGTATTAAATTAAGCTTTTATGGTAAAATATTAAATTGTCATTATTATAAGCTGTTTTATTATGCACTCACAAGTGCAGTTTACTATTTACATATTTAAGCCTGCTGGTTTTTATTTCAAATCCTCGATAATGCATTTACAATTTCATCATTTTGAGACAATACACCTTGTTTTTTGTTATTTTAATATGTATTAAATTAAGGTTTTATGGTAAAATATTAAATTGTCATTATTATAAGCTGTTTTATTATGCACTCACAAGTGCAGTTTACTATTTACATATTTAAGCCTGCTGGTTTTAATTTCAAATCCTCGATAATGCATTTACAAATTTCATTATTATGAGACTATATACTGTGTTTTGGTATTCTAATATGAATTAAAATTAGTCTTCATGATAGAAAATAACATATTCATTATTATTAGCAATTTTATTATGCACTCAAAAGTGCATTTTACTATGTTCATATAAGAAGGAGCTCGATTTTATT